>OX422209.1:393386399-393718289 GCA_949130495.1 Sambucus nigra | reverse complement strand
GGTGTCTATGACTCTTATGGGACCGTTTTGTGACTGTTTTACATTTTCACCCTTCGATGGCATGTTTTTATGGTTAAGTCTACTTTTTTTTTTCCAAATTTACATCCTACACTCAAACCGGGAGCCCCGTGATTACACGGTCAGTTCCTAGGAGTCACACTGATCCCGTGTGAGGTGTTCGTGACTCTTACGGGACCGTTTTGTGTCTGTTTTACGTTTTTCAACCTTCGATTGTATTTTTTATGCTTAACTCTAACTTTTTGTAAATTTACATCGTAGACTCAAACCAGGAGCCCCGTGACTACGCAGTCGGTTCCTACGAGTCACATTGAGACCGTACGAGGTGTTCGTGACTCTTACAAGACAAATTTGTCGTTGTTTGACGTTTTCACCCTTCGATGGAATGCTTTTATGCTTAAGTCTAGTTTTTGGCAAATTTATGTTGCACACTCAAACCGGGAGCCCCGTGACTACGCGGTCGGTCCCCTACGAGTCACATTGATCCCAGGCGAGGTGTTTGTGACTCTTACAGGACCATTTTCTGGTGGTTTTATGTTTTCACCCTTCGATGGCATGTTTTTATGGTTAAGTCTAACTTTTTGCATATTTACGTTGTGTACTCAAACCGGGAGCGCCGTGACTACGCGTTCAGTTCCTACGCGGCATATTGATCTCTGTGCGAGTTGTTCATGACTCTTACGGGACCGTTTGGTGGTTGTTTTATGTTTTCAACCTTCGATTACATGTCTTTATGCTTAAGTCAATTTTTTTGCAAATTTACGTTGTACTCTCAAACCGAGAGCCCCGTTTCTACGCGGTCGGTTCCTACGAGTCACATTAATCCCGTGCGAGGTGTTTGTGACTTTTACAGGCCATTTTTATGGCTATTTTATATTTTCACCCTTCGATGGCATGTTTTTATGATTAATTCTATTTTTTTGCAAATTTACATCATAGACTCAAACCAGGAGCCCCGTGACTACGCGGTCGGTTCCTACGAGTCACATTGATTCCGTGCGAGGTGTTTTTATGGTTGTTTTATGTTTTTCACCCTTCGATGACATGTTTTTAGGCTTAAGTCTATTTTTTTGCAAATTTATGTCGTACAGTCAAACCGGGAGCCCCGTGACTACGCGGTCGGTTCCTACGAGTCACATTGATCCCGTGTAAGGTGTTCGTGACTCTTATGGGACCATTTTGTAGTTGTTTTACATTTTCACCCTTTGATGGCTTGTTTTTATGCGTAAGTCTATTTTTTTGCAAATTTACGTCGTGCGTTTAAATTTGGAGCCCCGTGACTACGTGGTCGGTTCCTACGAGTCACATTGATCCCGTGCGAGGTGTGCGTGACTCTTACAAGAATATTTTGTGGCTGTTTTACGTTTTCACCCTTCGATGGCATATTTTTATGCTTAAGTCTAACTTTTTGCTTATTTACGTCGTATACTCAAATCGGGTGCCCCGTGAATACGCGGTGGGTTCCTACGAGTCACATTGATCCTGTGCGAGGTGTTCGTGACTCTTACGAGACCGTTTTGTGGGTGTTTTACATTTTCACCCTTCGATGGCATGTTTTTATGCTTAAGTCTATTTTTTTCAAATTTACGTCGTACACTCAAACTGGAAGCCCTGTGACTACGCGGTCGATTCCTACGAGTCACATTGATCCCGTGCGAGGTTTCGTGACTCTTATGGGACCGTTTTGTGGTTGTTTTAAGTTTTCACCCTTCGATGGCTTATTTTTATGCTTAAGTCTAACTTTTTCAAATTTACGTCGTATAATTAAATCGGGAGCCCCGTGACTACGAAGTCGGTTCCTACGAGTCACTTTGATCTCGTGCGAGGTGTGCGTGACTCTTACCAGACCGTTTTGTGGCTATTTTATGTTTCCACCCTTCGATGGCATGTTTTGATGCTTAAGTCTAACTTTTTGCTAATTTACATCGTATACTAAAATTGGGATCCCCATGAATATGCGGTCAGTTCCTACGAGTCACATTGATCCCGTGCGTGGTGTGCATGACTCTTATGAGACCGGTTTATGGATGTTTTACGTTTTCAACCTTCGATGGATGTTTTTATGCTTAAGTCTATTTTTTTGCAAATTTACGTCGTACACTCAAATCGAGAGCCACGTGAATACGCATTCGGTTCCTACGAGTGACATTGATCCTGTGCGAGGTGTTCATGACTCTTACGGGACCATGTTGTGGCTATTTAATGTTTTCACCCTTCGATGGTATATTTTTATGATTAAGTATAGTTTTTTACAGATTTACATCGTACACTCAAACCGATAGCCCCGTTACTACGCGGTCGGTTCCTACGAGCCACATTGATCCCGTGCGAGGTGTTCATGACTCTTACGGGACCATTTTATGGCTATTTTATATTTTCACCCTTCGATGGCATGTTTTTATGCTTCAGTCCATTTTTTTGCAAATTTACGTCGTACACTTAAACCGGGATCCCCGTTACTACGTGGTCAGTTCCTACGAGTCACATTGATCCCGTCCGAGGCGTTCGTGACTTTTACGGGACCATTTTGTGTATATTTTATGTTTTCACCCTTCCATGGCATGTTTTTATGCTTAAGTCTATTTTTTTGAAAATGTACGTCATAGACTCAACCAGGAGCCCTGACTACGCAGTCGGTTCCTACGAGTCACATTGATCCCGTGCGAGGTGTTCGTGACTCTTATGGGACCATTTTGTGGCTATTTTACGTTTTCACCCTTCGATGGCATGTTTTTGTGCTTAAGTCTATTTTTTGCAAATTTACGTCGTACACTGAAACCGGCAGCCCCATGACTACGCGGTCAGTTCCTACGACTCACATTAATCCCGTGCGAGGTGTTTGTGAATCTTAAGGGACTGTTTTGTGTCTGTTTTACGTTTTCACCATTCGATGGTATTTTTTATGGTTAAGTGTAACTTCTTGCAAATTTACATCGTAGACTCAAAGCAGGAGCCCCATTGAGACCGTGTGAGGTGTTCGTGACTCTTACGGGACCCTTTTTTTTACTGTTTTATGGTTTCACATTTTGATGGCTTGTTTTTATGCTTAAGTCAATTTTTTTGCAAATTTACCCCGTACACTCAAACTGGGATCCTCGTGACTACGCGGTCGGTTCCTACGAGTCACTTTGATCCCGTGCGAGGTGTGCGTGACTCTTAGGAGACCGTTTTGTGGTTGTTTTACGTTTCAACCCTTCGATGGCATGTTTTGATGCTTAAGTCTAACTTTTTTCTAATTTACGTCGTATACTCAAACCGGGATCCCCATGAATATGCGGTGGGTTCCTACAAGTCACATTGAGCCGGTGCGAGGTGTTTGTGACTCTTATGGGACCATTTTGTAGCAATTTTACATTTTCACCCTTCGATGGCATGTTTTTATGCTTAAGTCTATTTTTTTGCAAATTTACGTCATACACCCAAATCGGGAGCCCTGTGATTATGCGGTCAGTTCCTACGAGTCACATTGATCCCGTGCGAGGTGTTCGGGACATTTACGGGACTGTTTTGTGGTTGTTTTACATTTTCATCCTTCGATGGCATGTTTTTATGCTTAAGTCTATTTTTTTGTAAATTTTCGTCGTACACTCAAACCAAGAGCCCGGTGACTACGTGGTCAGTTCCTACGAGTCATATTGATCCCGTTCGAGGTGTTCGTGACTCTTATGGGACAAGTTTGTTGCTATTTTATGTTTTCACCCTTCGATGGCATGTTTTATGCTTAGGTCTAAATTTTTGTAAATTTACGTCGTATACGCAAACCGAGTGCCCCTCGAATACGCGGTCAGTTCCTACGAGTCACATTGATCCCGTGAGAGGTGTTCGTGATTGTTACGGGGCCATTTTTTGGCTGTTTTACATTTTCACCCTTCGATGGAATGTTTTTATGCTTAAGTTTTATTTTTTTACAAATTTACGTCGTACACTCAAACCGGGAGCCCCATTACTATGCAATCCGTTCCTATGAGTCATTTTGATCCCGTGCGAGGTGTTCGTGACTCTTACGGGACCATTTTATAGCTATTTTATGTTTTCACCCTTCGATGGCATGTCTTTATGCTTAAGTCAATTTTTTTGCAAATTTACGTCGTACACTCAAATCGAGAGCCCCGTGACTACGCGGTCAGTTCCTACGAGGCACATTGATACTGTACGAGGTGTTTTTGACTCTTTCGGGACCGTTTTGTGTCTGTCTTACGTTTTCACCCTTCGATGGTATTTTTTATGCTTAAGCTTAACTTTTTGCAAATTTACGTCGTAGACTCAAACTAGGAGCCCCGTGACTATGCAGTTGGTTCCTACGAGTCACATTGAGACCGTGTGAGGTGTTAGTGACTCTTATGGGACCATTTTATGGCTGTTTTACGTTTTCACCCTTCGATGGCATGTTTTTACGCTTAAGTCAATTTTTTTGCAAATTTACGTCGTACACTCAAACCGGGAGCCCCGTGACTACGCGGGGGTTCCTACGAGTCACATTGATCCCGTGTAAGGTGTTCGTGACTCTTATGGGACCGTTTTGTGCCTGTTTTACGTTTTCTCCCTTCGATGGCTTGTTTTTATGCTTAAGTCAATTTTTTTTCAAATTTATGTCGTACACTAAAACTGGGAGCCCCGTGACTATGCGGTCGGTTCCTACGAGTCACATTGATCCCGTGCGAGGTGTGCGTGACTCTTATTTGATCGTTTGGTGGATGTTTTATGTTTTCACCCTTCGATGGCATGTTTTTTTGCTTAAGTCTAACTTTTTACTAATTTACGTCGTATACTCAAACGACGAGTCCCGTGAATTTGCGATAGGTTTCAACGAGTCACATTGATCCCGTGCGAGGTGTTCGTGACTCTTACGAGATCGTTTTGTATCTATTTTACATTTTCACCATTCGATGGCATGTTTTTAAGCTTAAGTCTTTTTTTTTGCAAATTTACGTCGTACACTCAAACTGGGAGCTCTGTGACTACGCGGTCGATTCCTATGAGTAACATTGATCCCGTGCGAGGTTTCGTGACTCTTATGGGACCATTTTTTCCTTGTTTTAATTTTTCACCCTTCGATGGCATGTTTTACGCTTAAGTCTAACTTTTTCAAATTTACGTCGTATACTTAAATCGGGAGGCCCGTGAATACGCGGTCAGTTCCTACGAGTCACATTGATCCTCTGCGAGGTGTTCGTGACTCTTACGGGACCCTTTTTTGGCTGGTTTATGTTTTCACCATTCGATGGCAGGTTTTTATGCTTAAGTCTATTTTTTTACAAATTTACGTCGGATACTCAAACCGGGAGCGCCGTTACTACGCGGTCGGTTCCTATGAGTCACATTGATCCTGTGCGAGGTGTTCGTGACTTTTACGGGACCATTTTGTGGTTGTTTTACTTTTTCACCCTTCGATGGCATGTTTTTATCCTTAAGTCAATTTTTTTGCAAATTTATATCGTACACTCAAACCAAGAGCTCTGTGACTACGTGGTCAGTTCCTACGAGTCATATTGATACCGTGCGAGGTGTTCGTGACTCTTGTGGAACCATTTTGTGGCTGTTTTATCTTTTCAACCTTCGATGGCATGTTTTATGCTTAAGTCTAACTTTTTGTAAATTTACGTCGTATAGTAAAATCGGGAGCCCCGTCAATACGCATTCAGTTCGTACGAGTGACATTGATCCCGTGAAAGGTTTTCATGACTCTTACGGGACCTTGTTTTGGCTATTTTATGTTTTCACCCCTCGATGGCATGTTTTTATGCTTAAGTCTACTTTTTTACAAATTTACGTCGTACACTCAAACCGGGAGCCCCGTTACTACGCGGTCGGTTCCTACCAGCCACATTGTTCCTGTGCGAGGTGTTCGTGACTCTTACGGGACCATTTTATGTTTTCACCCTTCGATGGCATGTTTTTATGCTTCAGTATATTTTTTTGTAAATTTATGTTGTACACTCAAACCGGGAGCCCCGTTACTACGCGGTCAATTCCTACGAGTCACACTGATCCCGTGCGAGGTGTACGTGACTCTTACGAGACCGTTTTTTCTCTGTTTTACGTTTCAACCCTTCGATGGCATGTTTTTTTCCTTATGTCTAACTGTTTACTAATTTACGTCGTATACTCAAACCACAAGCCCCGTGAATTTGCGATGGATTTCTACGAGTCACATTGATCCCGTGCGAGGTGTTCGTGACTCTTAGGAGACTGTTTTGTATCTGTTTTACATTTTCACCGTTTGATGGCATGTTTTTATGCATAAGTCTTTTTTTTCTGCAAATTTACGTCGTACACTCAAACTAGGAGCCCTGGGACTACGCGGTCAATTCCTACGAGTAACATTGATCCCGTGCGAGGTTTCGTGACTCTTATGGGACCATTTTGTCGTTGTTTTAAGTTTTCGCCCTTCGATGGCATGTTTTACGCTTAAGTAATTTACGTCTATACTTAAAACGGGAGGCCCGTGAATACGCGGTCAGTTCCTACGAGTCACATTGATCCCCTGCGAGGTGTTCGTGACTCTTACGGGACCATTTTTAAAATGTTTTATGTTTTGACCATTCGATGGAATGTTTTATGCTTAAGCATAATTTTTTACAAATTTACGTCGGATTCTCAAACCGGGAGCCCCGTTACTACGCGGTCGGTTACTACGAGTCACATTGATCCCGTGCGAGGTGTTCATGACTTTTATGGGACCATTTTGTGGCTGTTTTACGGTTTCCCCCTTCGATGGCATGTATTTATCCTTAAGTCAATTTTTTTGCAAATTTACGTCGTACACTCAAACCAAGAGTTCCGTGACTACGCGGTCAGTTCCTACGAGTCATATTGATCCCGTGCGAGGTGTTCGTGACTCTTATGGGACCGTTTTGTGGTTGTTCTATGTTTTCACCCTTTGATGGCATGCTTTATGCTTAAGTCTAATTTTTTGTAAATTTACGTCGTATAGTAAAACCGAGATCCCCGTGAATACGCATTCGGTTCCTACGAGTGACATTGATCCCGTGTGAGGTGTTCGTGACTCTTACGGGACCATGTTTTGGCTATTTTATGTTTTCACCCATCGATGGCATGTTTTTATGCTTAAGTCTACTTTTTTACAAATTTACATCGTACACTCAAACCGGGAGCCCCGTTACTACGCGGTTGGTTCCTACGAGCCACATTGTTCCTGTGCGAGGTGTTCGTGACTCTTACGGGACCATTTTATGTTTTCACACTTCTATGGCATGTTTTTATGCTTCAGTCTATTTTTTTGCAAATTTACGTCGTACAATCAAACCGGGAGTCCCGTTACTACACGGTCGGTTCCTACGAGTCGCATTGATCCCGTGAGAGGTGTTTGTGACTTTTACGGGACCGTTTTGTGGCTATTTTATGTTTTCACCCTTCAATGGCATATTTTTATCCTTAAGTCTATTTTTTTTACCAATTTACGTCGTACACTCAAACCGGGAGCCCCATGACTACGTGGTCGGTTCCTACGAATCACATTGATCCTGTGCGAGTTGTTCATGACTCTTATGGGACCGTTTTGTGGCTATTTTACATTTTCACCCTTCAATGGGATATTTTTATGCTTAAGTCTATTTTTTTGCAAATTTACGTCATACACTCAAACCAAGAGACCCGTTACTACGCGGTCAGTTCCAACGAGTCATATTGATCCTGTTCGAGGTGTTTGTGACTCTTACGGGACCGTTTTGTGGATGTTTTACGTTTTCACCCTTTGATGGCATGTTTTTATGCTTAAGTCTAACTTTTTGTAAATTTACATCGTATACTCAAACCGGGAGTTCCGTGACTATGCGGTCGGTTCCTATGAGCCACATTGATCCCGTGCGAGGTTTCGTGACTCTTATGGGACCATTTTGTGGATTTTTTACTTTTTCACCCTTCGATGGCATGTTTTTATGCTTAAGTCTAACTTTTTTCAAATTTACGTCGGATACTTAAACCGAGAGCCCCGTGACTACGCGTTCGGTTTCTACGAGTCACATTGAGACCGTGCGAGGTGTTCGTGACTCTTATGGGACCATTTTGTGGTTGTTTTACATTTTCACCTTTTGATGGCTTGTTTTTATGCTTAAGTCTATTTTTTTGTAAATTTACATCGTACACTCAAACTGGGAGCCCCGTGACTACCCGGTCGGTTCCTACGAGTCACATTGATCACGTGCGAGGTGTTCGTGACTCTTACCGGACCGTTTTATGATTATTTTATGTTTTCACCCTTAGATGACATGTTTTTATGCTTAAGTCTAACTTTTTGCAAATTTAAGTCGAAAACTCAACCCGGGAGCCCCGTGAATATACGGTCGGTTCCTAGGAGTCACATTGATCCCGCGCGAGGTGTTCATGACTCTTACAAGACCGTTTTGTAGTTGTTTTATGTTTTCACCCATCGATGGCATGTTTTTATGCTTAAGTCTATTTTTTTGTAAATTTACGTGGCACAGTCAAACCGGGAGCCCCGTGACTACACGGTCGGTTCCTACGAGTCACATTGATCCCAGGCGAGGTGTTTGTGACTCTTACGGGACAATTTTGTGGCTGTTTTATGTTTTCACCCTTCAATGGCATGTTTTTATTTTTAAGTCTAACTTTTTGCATATTTACGTTGTATACTCAAACCGGGAGTCCCGTGACTACGCGTTCGGTTCCTACGAGTCATATTGATCTCGTGCGAGGTGTTCGTGACTCTTACGGGACCGTTTGGTGGTTGTTTTATGTTTTCACCCTTCGATTGCATGTCTTTATGCTTAAGTCAATTTTTTTGCAAATTTACGTCTTACTCTCAAACCGAGAGCCCCGTTTCTACGACGTCGGTTCCTACGAGTCACATTAATCCCGTGCGAGGTGTTCATGACTTTTACGGGCCATTTTTTTGGCTATTTTATGTTTTCACACTTCGATGGAACGTTTTTATGATTAAGTCTATTTTTTTGCAAATTTACATCGTAGACTCAGACCAGGAGCCCCGTGACTATGCGGTCGGTTCCTACGAGTCACATTGATTCCGTGCGAGGTGTTTTTGTGGTTGTTTTACGTTTTCACCCTTCGATGGCATGTTTTTATGCTTAAGTCTATTTTTTTTCAAATTTATGTCGTACAGTCAAATCTGGAACCCCGTGACTACGCAGTCGGTTCCTATGAGTCACATTGATCCCGTGTAAGGTGTTCGTGACTCTTATGGGACCGTTTTGTGGCTGTTTTACATTTTCACCCTTTGGGGGCTTGTTTTTATACGTAAGTCTACTTTTTTGCATATTTACGTCGTGCATTCAAACTGGGAGCCCCGCGACTACGCGATCGGTTCCTACGAGTCACATTGATCCCGTGCGAGGTGTGCGTGACTCTTATGAGACCGTTTGGTGGCTGTTTTATGTTTTCACCCATCGATGGCATGTTTTTTTCCTTAAGTCTAACTTTTTACTAATTTACGTCGTATACTCAAACCACGATCCCCGTGAATTTACGATGGGTTTCTACGAGTCACATTGATCCAGTGCGAGGTGTTCGTGACTCTTACGAGACCGTTTTGTATCTGTTTTTTTGCAAATTTACATCGTACACTCAAACTGGGAGCTTTGTGACTACGCGATCTATTCTGACGAGTAACATTGATCCCGTGCGAGGTTTCGTGACTCTTATGGGACCATTTTGTCGTTGTTTTAAGTTTTCAAATTTACGTCATATACATAAACCGGGAGGCCCATGAATACGCGATCAGTTCCTACGAGTCACATTGATCCCCTGCGAGGTGTTCGTGACTCTTACGGGACCCTTTTTTGGCTGTTTTATGTTTTCACCATTCGATGGCATGTTTTTATGCTTAAGTCTATTTTTTTACAAATTTACGTCGGATACTCAAACCGGGAGCCCCGTTACTACACGGTCGATTCTTACGAGTCATATTGATCCCGTGCGAGGTGTTCGTGACTTTTACGGGACCGTTTTATGGCTGTTTTATGTTTTCACCCTTCGATGGCATGTTTTTATCCTTAAGTCGATTTTTTTGCAAATTTACGTCGTACACTCAAACCAATAGCTCCGTGACTATGCGGTCAGTTCCTACGAGTCATATTGATCCCGTGCGAGGTGTTCGTGACTCTTATGGGACCGTTTTGTGGCTGTTTTATGTTTTCACCCTTTGATGGCATGTTTTATGCTTAAGTCTAACTTTTTGTAAATTTACGTCGTATAGTAAAACCGGGAGCCCCGTGAATACGCATTCGGTTCCTACGAGTGACAATGATCCCGTGCGAGGGTTCATGACTCTTACGGGACCATGTTTTGGCTATTTTATGTTTTTATGCTTAAGTCTACTTTTTTACAAATATACGTCGTACACTCAAATCGGGAGGCCCGTTACTACGCGGTCGGTTCCTACGAGCCACATTGTTCCTGTGCGAGGTGTTCGTGACTCTTACGGGACCATTTTATGTTTTCACCCTTCGATGGCATGTTTTTATGCTTCAGTCTATTTTTTTGCAAATTTACGTCGTACACTCAAACCGGGAGCCCCGTTACTATGCGGTCGGTTCCTACGAGCCACATTGATCCCGTGTGAGGTGTTCGTGACTTTTACCGGACCGTTTTGTGGCTATTTTATGTTTTCACCCTTCAATGGCATATTTTTATGCTTAAGTCTATTTTTTTGCCAATTTACATTGTACACTCAAACCGGGAGCCCCATGACTACGTGGACAGTTCCTACGAGTCACATTGATCCTGTGCGAGTTGTTCGTGACTCTTATGGGACCGTTTTGTGGCTATTTTACATTTTCACCCTTCGATGTCATATTTTTATGCTTAACTCTACTTTTTTTCAAATTTACGTCGTACACTCAAACCAAGAGACCCGTGACTACGCGGTCAGTTCCAACGAGTCATATTGATTCCCTCTGAGGTGTTTGTGACTCTTACGGGACAGTTTTGTGGATGTTTTACGTTTTCACCCTTCGATGGCATGTTTTTATGCCCTAAGTCTAACTTTTTTCAAATTTACGTCGTATACTTAAACCGGGATCCCCGTGACTGCGCGTTCGGTTCCTACGAGTCACATTGATCCCGTGCGAGGTGTTCGTGACTCTTACGGGACCGTTTTATGGTTATTTTATGTTTTCACCCTTCGATGGCATGTTTTTATGCTTAAGTCTAACTCTCTGCAAATTTAAGTCGGATACTCATCGCGTGAGCCCCGTGAATATGCGGTCAATTCCTACGAGTCACATTGATCCGGTGCGAGGTGTTCATGACTCTTACTGGACCGTTTTGTAGTTGTTTTATGTTTTCACCCATCGATGGCATGTTTTTTGCTTAAGTCTATTTTTTTGAAAATTTACGTTGCACACTCAAACCGGGAGCCCCGTGACTACGCGGTCGGTTCCTACGAGTCACATTGATCCCAGGCGAGGTGTTTGTGACTCTTAAGGGACCATTTTGTGGCTGTTTTATGTTTTCACCCTTCGATGGCATGTTTTATGGTTAAGTCTAACTTTTTACATATTTACGTTGTATACTCAAACCAGGAGTCCCGTGACTACGCGTTCGGTTCCTACGAGTCATATTGATCTCGTGCGAGGTGTTCATGACTCTTACGGGACCGTTTGGTGGTTGTTTTATGTTTTCACCATTCGATTGCATGTCTTTATGCTTAAGTCAATTTTTTTGCAAATTTACGTCGTACTCTCAAACCGAGAGCCCTGTTTCTACGTGGTTGGTTCCTACGAGTCACATTAATCTCGGGCGAGGTGTTCGTGTCTTTTACGGGCCATTTTTTTGGCTATTTTACATTTTCACCCTTCGATGGCATGTTTTTATGATTAAGTCTATTTTTTTGCAAATTTATGTCGTAGAGTCAAACCAGGAGCCCCGTGACTACGCGGTCGGTTCCTACGAGTCACATTGATTCCGTGCGAGGTGTTTTTGTGGCTGTTTTATGTTTTCACCCTTCGATGGCATGTTTTTATGCTTAAGTCTATTTTTTTGCAAATTTACGTCGTGCATTCAAACTGGGAGCCCCGTGACTACATGGTCGGTTCCTACGAGTCACATTGATCCCGTGCGAGGTGTGCGTGACTCTTATAAGACTATTTTGTGGCTGGTTTACGTTTTCACCCTTCGATGGCATGTTTTTATGCTTAAGTCTAACTTTTTGCTAATTTACGTCGTATACTCAAATCGGGAGCCCCGTGAATACGCGGTGGGTTCCTATGAGTCACATTGATCCAGTGCGAGGTGTTCATGACTCTTACGAGACTGTTTTGTGGCTGTTTTACATTTTCACCCTTCGATGGCATGTTTTTATGCTTAAGTCTATTTTTTTTGCAAATTTATGTCGTACACTCAAACTGGGAGCCCTGTGACTACGCGGTCGATTCCTACGAGTCACATTGATCCCGTGCGAGGTTTCGTGACTCTTATGGGACCGTTTTGTGGTTGTTTTAAGTTTTCACCCTTCGATGGCTTGTTTTTATGCTTAAGTCTAACTTTTTCAAATTTACGTCGTATAATTAAATCGGGAGCCCCGTGACTAAGCAGTCGGTTCCTACGAGTCACTTTGAGCCCATGTGAGGTGTGCGTGACTCTTACGAGACCGTTTTGTGGCTGTTTTTTGTTTCAACCCTTCGATGGCTTGTTTTGATGCTTAAGTCTAACTTTTTGCTAATTTCCATCGTATACTCAAACTGGGATCCCCATGAATATGCGGTCAATTCCTACGAGTCACGTTGATCCCGTGCGTGGTGTGCGTGACTCTTACGAGACCGGTTTATGGTTGTTTTACGTTTTCACCCTTCGATGGATGTTTTTATGCTTAAGTCTATTTTTTTGCAAATTTAAGACGTACATTCAAATCGAGAACCCCGTGAATACGAATTCGGTTCCTACGAGTGACATTGATCCCGTGTGAGGTGTTCATGACTCTTACGGGACCATGTTGTGTCTATTTAATGTCTTCACCCTTCAATGGTATATTTTTATGCTTAAGTATATTTTTTTACAGATTTACGTCATACACTCAAACCGAGAGCCCCGTTACTACGCGATCGGTTCCTACGACCCACATTGATCCCGTGCGAGGTGTTCGTGACTCTTACGGGACCATTTTATGGCTATTTTATATTTTCACCCTTCGATGGCATGTTTTTATGCTTCGATCTATTTTTTTGCAAATTTACGTCGTACACTCAAACCGGGAGCCCCGTTACTAGGCGGTCAGTTCCTACGAGTCACATTGATCCCGTCCGAGGCGTTCGTGACTTTTACGGGACCGTTTTGAGGATATTTTATGTTTTCACCCTTTGATGGCATGTTTTTATGCATAAGTCTATTTTTTTGCAAATGTACGTCATAGACTCAAACTAGGAGCCCCGTGACTACACGGTCGGTTCCTACGAGTCACATTGATCCCGTGCGAGGTGTTCGTGACTCTTACGGGACCATTTTGTGGCTATTTTATGTTTTCACCCTTCGATGTCATGTTTTTATGCTTAAGTCTATTTTTTTGCAAATTTACGTCGTACACTCAAACCGGGAGCCCCGTGACTACGCGGTCAGTTCCTATGACTCACATTAATCCCGTGCGAGGTGTTTGTGAATCTTAAGGGACTGTTTTGTGTCTATTTATATTTTCACCCTTCGATGGTATTTTTTATGCTTAAGTCTAACTTTTTGCAAATTTACATCGTTGACTAAAACCAGGGGCCCCATGACTTTGCAGTCGGTTCCTACAAGACACATTGAGACCGTGTAAGGTGTTCGTGACTCTTACGGGACCCTTTTTTTACTGTTTTATGTTTTCACATTTCGATGGCTTGTTTTTCTGCTTAAGTCAATTTTTTTGCAAATTTAAGCCGTACACTCAAACAGGGAGCCCTGTTACTACGTGGTCGGTTCCTACGAGTCACATTGATCCCGTGCGAGGTGTGCGTGACTCTTACGAGACCGTTTTGTGGCTGTTTTACCTTTCAACCCTTCGATGGCATGTTTTGATGCTTAAGTCTAACTTTTTGCTAATTTGAGTCATATACTCAAACCAAGATCCCCATGAATATGCGGTGGGTTACTACGAGTCACATTGAGCCGGTGCGAGGTGTTTGTGACTCTTATGGGACCATTTTGTAGCTATTTTACATTTTCACCCTTCGATGGCATGTTTTTATGCTTAGGTCTATTTTTTTTCAAATTTACGTCATACACTCAAATCGGGAGCCCAGTGACTATGCGATCAGTTCCTACGAGTCACATTGATCCCGTGCGAGGTATTCGTGACATTTACGGGACTGTTTTGTGGCTGTTTTACATTTTCATCCTTCGATGGCATGTTTTTATGCTAAAGTCTATTTTTTTGTAAATTTACGTCGTACACTCAAACCAAGAACCCTGTGACTACGCGATCAGTTCCTACAAGTCATATTGATCCCGTGCGAGGTGTGCGTGACTCTTACGAGACCGTTTTGTGGCTGTTTTACTTTTTCATCCTTCAATGGCATGTTTTTATGCTTAAGTCTATTTTTTGTAAATTTACGTCGTACACTCAAACCGGGAGCCCTGTTACTACGCGGTCGGTTCCTACGAGTCACATTGATCCCGTGAGAGGTGTGTGTGACTCTTACGAGACCGTTTTGTGGCTGTTTTACGTTTCAACCCTTCGATGGCATGTTTTGATGTTTAAGTCTAACTTTTTGCTAATTTACGTCGTATACTCAAACCAAGATCCCCATGAATATGCGGTGGGTTCCTACGAGTCACATTGAGCCGGTGCGAGGTGTTTGTGACTCTTATGGGACCATTTTGTAGCTATTTTACATTTTCACCCTTCGATTGCATGTTTTTATGCTTAGGTCTATTTTTTTGCAAATTTACGTCATACACTCAAATCGGGAGCCCAGTGACTATGCGATCAGTTCCTACAAGTCACATTGATCCCGTGCGAGGTGTTCGTGACATTTACGTGACTGTTTTGTGGCTGCTTTACATTTTGATCATTCGATGGCATGTTTTTATGCTTAAGTCTATTTTTTTGTAAATTTACGTCGTACACTCCAACCAAGAGCCCTGTGCCTACGCGGTCAGTTCCTACAAGTCATATTGATGCCGTGCGAGGTGTTCGTGACTCTTAAGGGACAAGTTTGTTGCTATTTTACGTTTTCACCCTTCGATGGCATGTTTTATGCTTAGGTCTAACTTTTTGTAAATTTACGGCGTATACTCAAACCGGGAGCCCCTTGAATACGCGATTAGTTTTTACGAGTCACATTGATCCCGTGCGAGGTGTTCATGACTGTTACGGTGCCATTTTTTTGCTGTTTTACATTTTCACCCTTCGATGGAATGTTTTTATGCTTAAGTTTTATTTTTTTACAAATTTACGTCGTACACTCAAACCGGGAGCCCCGTTACTATGCGATCAGTTCCTACGAGTCACATTGATACCGTGCGAGGTGATCGTGACTCTTACGGGACCATTTTATAGCTATTTTATGTTTTCACCCTTTGATGGCATGTCTTTATGCTTAAGTCAATTTGTTTTTGCAAATTTACTTCGTACACTCAAACTGAGAGCCCCGTGACTACGCGGTCAGTTCCTACGAGTAACATTGATCTCGTCCGAGGAGTTCGTGACTTTTGCGGGACCGTTTTGGTGCTATTTTACTTTTTCACCCTTCGATGGCATATTTTTATGCTTAAGTCTATTTTTTATAAATTTACGTTGTACACTCAAACCAAGAGCCCTGTGACTACGCGGTCAGTTCCTACGTGTCATATTGATCCCGTGTGATGTGTTCGTGACTCTTATGGAACCATTATGTGGTTGCTTTATGTTTTCACCCTTCGATGGCATGTTTTATGCTTAAGTCAAACTTTTTGTAAATTTACGTCGTATACTCAAACCGAGTACCCTGTGAATACGCGGTCGGTTCCTACGAGTGACATTGATCCCGTGCGAGGTGTTCATGACTCTTACGGGACCATTTTGTGGCTATTTTATGTTTTCACCCTTCGATGGCATATTTTTATGCTTAATTCTATTTTTTTATAAATTTACGTCGTACACTCCAATCGGGAGCCCCGTTACTATGTGATCAGTTCCTATGAGTCACATTGATCACGTGCGAGGTGTTCGTGACTCTTACGGGACCATTTTATGGCTATTTTATGTTTTCACCCTTCGATGGCATGTCTTTATGCTTAAGTCAATTTTTTTGCAAATTTACGTCGTACACTCAAACCGAGTGCCCCGTGACTACGCGGTCAGTTCCTACTAGTCACATTGATCCCGTGCGAGGTGTTTGTTACTCTTTCGGGACCGTTTGTGTCTGTTTTACGTTTTCACCCTTCGATGGTATTTTTTATGCTTAAGCCTAACTTTTTGCAAATTTACGTCGTAGACGCAAACCAGGAGCCCCGTGACTATGCAGTCGGTTCCTACGAGTCACATTGAGACCGTCTGAGGTGTTCGTGACTCTTATGGGACCATTTTGTGGCTATTTTACATTTTCACCCTTCGATGGCATGTTTTTATGCTTAAGTCTATTTTTTTGCAAATTTACGTCGTACACTCAAACCAGGAGCCCCGTGACTACGCGGTCGGTTCCTACGAGTCACATTGATCCCGTGTAAGGTGTTCGTGACTCTTATGGGACCGTTTTGTGGCTTTTTTACGTTTTAACCCTTCGATGGCTTGTTTTTATGCTTAAGTCAATTTTTTTTCAAATTTACGTCGTACACTCAAACTGGGAGCCCCGTGACTACGCGGTCGGTTCCTACGAGTCACATTGATCCCGTGCGAGGTGTGCGTGACTCTTATGAGACCGTTTGGTGGCTGTTTTATGTTTTCACCCTTCGATGGCATGTTTTTTTGCTTAAGTCTAACTTTTTACTAATTTACGTCGTATACTCAAACCACGAGCCTCGTGAATTTGCGATGGGTTTCTACGAGTCACATTGATCCCATGCGAGGTGTTCGTGACTCTTACGAGACCGTTTTTTATCTGTTTTACATTTTGACCCTTCGATGGCATGTTTTTAAGCTTAAGTCTCTTTTTTTGCAAATTTACGTCGTACACTCAAACTGGGAGCCCTGTGACTACGCGGTCGATTCCTACGAGTAACATTGATCCCGTGCGAGGTTTCGTGACTCTTATGGGACCATTTTGTCGTTGTTTTAAGTTTTCTCCCTTCGATGGCATGTTTTACGCTTAAGTCTAACTTTTTCAAATTTACGTCGTATACTTAAATCGGGAGGCCCGTGAATACGCGATCCGTTACTACGAGTCACATCGATCCTCTACGAGGTGTTCGTGACTCTTACGTGACCCTTTTTTTGCTGTTTTATGTTTTCACCATTCGATGGCATGTTTTTATGCTTAAGTCTATTTTTTTACAAATTTACGTCGGATACTCAAACCGGGAGCCCCGTCACTACGCGGTCGGTTCCTACGAGTCACATTGATCCCGTGCGAGGTGTTCGTGAGTTTTACGGGACCATTTTGTGGTTGTTTTACATTTTCACCCTTCGATGGCATGTTTTTATCCTTAAGTCTATTTTTTTGCAAATTTACGTCGTACACTCAAACCAAGAACTCTGTGACTATGCAGTCAGTTCCTACAAGTCATATTGATCCCGTGCGAGGTGTTCGTGACTCTTATGGGACCGTTTTGTGGTTGTTTTATGTTTTCACCCTTCAATGGGATGTTTTATGCTTAAGTCTAACTTTTTGAAAATTTACGTCGTATAGTAAAACCGGGAGCCCCGTGAATACGCATTCGGTTCCTATGAGTGACATTGATCCCGTGCGAGGTGTTCATTACTCTTACGGGACCATGTTTTGGCTATTTTATATTTTCACCCTTCCATGGCATGTTTTTATGGTTATGTCTACTTTTTTACAAATTTACGTCGTACACTCAAACCGGGAGCCCCGTTACTACGCGATCGGTTCCTACGAGCCACATTGTTCCTGTGCGAGGTGTTCCTGACTCTTACGGGACCATTTTATGTTTTCACCCTTCGATGGCATGTTTTTATGCTTCAGTATATTTTTTTTTAAATTTATGTTGTACACTCAAACCGGGAGCCCCGTTACTACGCGGTCAATTCCTACGAGTCACAATGATCCCGTGCGAGGTGTACGTGACTCTTACGAGACCGTTTTTTCTCTGTTTTACGTTTCAACCCTTCGATGGCATGTTTTTTTCCTTATGTCTAAATTTTTACTAATTTACGTCGTATACTCAAACCGGTGCCCCATGACTATGTGGTCGGTTCCTACAAGTCACATTGATCCTGTGCGAGTTGTTCGTGACTATTATGTGACCGTTTTGTGGCTATTTTACATTTTCACCCTTTGATGGCATATTTTTATGCTTAAGTCTATTTTTTTACAAATTTACGTCGTACACACAAACCAAGAGACCCGTGACTACGCGGTCAGTTCCAACGACTCATATTGATCCCGTGCGAGGTGTTTGTGACTCTTATGGGTCCGTTTTGTGGATGTTTTACGTTTTCACCCTTCGATGGCATGTTTTTATTCTTAAGTCTAACTTTTTGTAAATTTACGTCGTATACTCAAACCGGGAGCTCCGTGACTACGCAGTCGGTTCCTACGAGTCACATTCATCTGGTGCGAGGTTTCGTGACTCTTATGGGACCATCACTTGGTGGGAAAACAATGCAGTAGCTGATTATTTTGCTTCAAGAGCCTCAGTATCTCAAATGGATGATTATTTCTGGAGTTTCAATTCTCTTCTGACATTGGCTAAAGGACATCTCAATATGGATAGACAAAATCTTCCAAATATTAGAACCATCATAAAGAAAATGTAATGGGGATGTGATAAATCCCCAAATTTAAACATTTTTTAGCTCTCTCATTGTATCGGGGATATATTCCCTATATTTCTTGTTGTTAAGTATTCTTTCCTTGTAATGGGGATAGTTTATAAATCCCCAAGTTTCTATTCTCTCATTCTAGAGTAATGGACCCATCCTCTAGAATTAAGTTTTGTGCTTGGGTTTGTAAGCTACGGAGAGGCTTTTTCTCCTTTATGATATAAATAAAATGGGTGGGGGTACCGTCCCTCTTTGGCAAAAAAAAAATGTTTTCACCCATCGATGGCATGTTTTTATGCTTAAGTCTATTTTTTTGCAAATTTACGTTGCACACTCAAACCGAGAGCCCCGTCACTACGCGGTCGGTTCCTACGAGTCACATTGATCCCATGCGAGGTGTTTGTGACTCTTACGGGACCATTTTATGGTTGTTTTATGTTTTCACCCTTCGATGTCATATTTTTATGGTTAAGTCTAACTTTTTGCATATTTACGTTGCATGCTCAAACCGGGAGCCCCGTGACTACGCGTTCGGTTCCTACGAGTCATATTGATCTCGTGCGAGGTGTTCGTGACTCTTACGGGACCGTTTGGTGGTTGTTTTACGTTTTCCCCCTTCGATGGCATGTTTTTATGCTTAAGTCTATTTTTTGCAAATTTAAGTCGTACACTCAAACCGGGACCCCTTTACTACGCGATCGGTTCCTACGAGTCACATTGATCCTGTACGAGGTGTTCGTGACTTTTACGGGACCGTTTTCTGGCTGTATTATGTTTTCACTCTTTGATGGCATGTTTTTATGCTTAAGTCTATTTTTTTCAAATTTACGTCATACACTCAAACCGGGAGCCCCATGACTACGCTGTCGGTTCCTACGAGTCACATTGATCCCGTGTGAGGTGTTCGTCACTCTTATGGGACCGTTTTACGGCTATTTTATTTTTTCACCCTCCGATTGCATGTTTTTATACTTAAGTCTATTTTTCGTTAATTTACGTCGTACATTCAAACCGAGAGACCCGTGACTATGCGGTCTGTTCTGACGAGTCACATTGATCCCGTCCGAGGTGTTCGTGACTCTTACGGGACCGTTTCGTGGCTATTTTATGTTTTCACCCTTCGATGGCGTGTTTTTATGCTTAAGTCTAATTTTTGCAAATTTACGTCGTATACTCAGACCGGGAGCCCCGTGACTACGCGATTGGTTCGTACAAGTCACATTGAGAACGTGCGAGGTGTTCGTGACTCTTATGGGACCGTGTTGTGGCTGTTTTATTTTTTCACCCTTCGATGGCATGTTTTTATGCTTAAGTCTATTTTTTTGTAAATTTACGTCCTATACTCAAACCGGGAGCCCCGTGACTACGCGGTCGGTTCCTACGAGTCACATTGATCATGTCCGAGGTGTTCTTGACTCTTATGAGACCGTTATGTGGAGGTTTTACATTTTCACCCTTCGATGGCACGTTTTTATTCGTAAGTCTATTTTTTTTCAATTTTATAACGTACACTCAAACCAAGATACCCGTTACTACGCAGTCGGTTCCTACGACTCACATTGATCCCGTGCGAGGTTTTGTGACTCTTATGGGACCGTTTTGTGGCTGTTTTATGTTTTCACCCTTCGATGGCATGTTTTTATGCTTAAGTCTTACTTTTTCAAAATTTATGTCGTATACTTATACCGCGAGCCCTGTGACTACGTGTTCGGTTCCTACAAGTCACATTGATCTCGTGCGAGGTGTTCGTGACTCTTACATGACCGTTTTATGGTTGTTTTAGTTTTTCTCCCTTTGATGGAATATTTTTTTGCCTAAGTCTAACTTTTTACAAATTTATGTCGTATACTCAAACCGGGAGCCCCGCGAATATGCGATCGGTTCCTACGAATCACATTGAACCCGTGTGAGGTGTTCGTTAGTCTTACGGGACCATTTTGTGGCTGTTTTACGTTTTCACCCTTCGAGGGCATGTTTTTATGCTTAAGTCAATTGTTTTTCAAATTTACGTCGTACACTCAAAACGGGAGCCCCGTGACTACGCGGTCGGTTCCTACGAGTCACATTTATCCCGTGGGAGCTGTTCGTGACTTTTACCGGATAGTTTTGTGGCTGTTTTATGTTTTCACCCTTCGATGGCATGTTTTTATGCTTAAGTCTATTTTTTTGAAAATTTACGTCGTACACTCATACCGGGAGCCCTGTGACTACGCGGTCGGTTCCTACGTGCGAGGTATTCGTGACTCTTATGGGACCGTTTTGTGACTATTTTACATTTTCACCCTTCGATGTCATGTTTTTATGCTTAAGTCCATTTTTTGCAAATTTATGTCGTACAATGAAACCGGGAGCCCTGTCATTACACGGTCAGTTCCTACAAGTCACATTGATCCCATGCAAGGTGTTCGTGACTCTTACGGGACCGTTTTGTGTCTGTTTTACATTTCAGCCTTCGATTGCATTTTTTATGCTTGAGTCTAACTTTTTGCAAATTTACGTCGTAGACTCAAACCAGGAGCCCCTTGACTACGCGGTCGGTTCCTACGAGTCACATTGAGACCGTGTGAGGCGTTCGTGACTCCTATGGGACCATTTTGTGGTTGTTTTACGCTTTGAATCTTCGATGGCATGTTTTCTGCTTAAGTCAACTTTTTTAAAATTTACGTCGTATACTCAAACCGGGAGCCCCTTGAATACGTGGTCAGTTCCTACGAGTCACATTGGTCCCGTACGAGGTGTTCGTGACTCTTACGGGACCATTTTTTGGCTGTTTTACGTTTTCACCCTTCGATGGCATGTTATTATGCTTAAGTCTATTTTTTGCAAATTTACGTCATACACAAAAACCGAGAGCCCCGTGCCTACGCGGTTGGTTCCTACAAGTCACGTTCATCCTGTGCGAGGTGTTCGTGACTTTTACGGGACCGTTTTGTGGGTGTTTTACGTTTCCACCCTTCGATGGCATGTTTTTATGCTTAAGTCTATTTTTTTGTAAATTTACGACATACACTCAAACACAGAGCCCCGTGAATAGGCGGTCAGTTCCTACGAGTCATATTGATCCCATGTGAGGTGTTTGTGACTCTTATGGGACCATTTTGTCGGTGTTCTACATTTTAACCCTTTGATGGCAAGTTTTATGCTTAAGTATAACTTTTTGTAAATTTACGTCGCATACTCAAACCGAGAGCCCCGTGAATACGCGGTCGGTTCCTACGAGTGACATTGATCCATTGCGAGGAGTTCATGACTCTTACGGGACCATTTTGTGACTGTTTTACGTTTTCACCCTTCGATGGCATGTTTTTATGCTTAAGTCTATTTTTTATAAATTTATGTCGTACACTCAAACCGGGAGCCTTGTGACTATGCTGTCGGTTCCTATGAGTCACATTGATCCCGTGCGAGGTGTTCGTGACTTTTACCGGACCGTTTTGGGACTGTTTTACGTTTTCACTCTTCAATGGCATGTTTTTAAGCTTAAGACTATTATTTGAAAATTTACGTCGTACACTCAAACTGGGTACCCTGTGACTACGCGGTCGGTTCCTACGAGTCACATTGATCCCGTGCGAGGTGTCCGTGACTCTTATGGGATCGTTTTGTGACTGCTTTACATTTTCACCCTTCAATGGCATGTTTTTATGCTTAAGTCTATTTTTTTGCAAATTTACGTCGTACACTCAAATCGGGAGCCCATTGACTGCGCGATCAGTTCCTACGAGTCGTATAGATCCCGTGCGAGGTGTTCGTGACTCTTACGGGACCGTTTTGTGTCTGTTTTACGTTTTCACCCTTCGATGGTATTTTTTATGCTGAAGTCTAACTTTTTACAAATTTACGTCGTAGACTCAAACCAGGAGCCCCATGAATATACAGTCGGTTCCTAAGAGTCACATTGAGATCGTGCGAGGTGTTCGTGACTCTTATGGGACCATGTTGTGGCTGTTTTACGTTTTCACCCTTCGATGGCACGTTTTTATGCTTAAGTCTATTTTTTTGCAAATTTACATCGTACACTCAAACCGGGAGCCCCGTGACTACGCGGTCGGTTCCTACGTGTCACATTGATCCCGTGTAAGGCGTTCTTGACTCTTATGGGACCGTTTTGTGGATGTTTTACGTTTTCACCCTTCGATGGCTTGTTTTTATGCTTAAGTCAATTGTTTTTCAAATTTACATCGTACACTCAAAATGGGAGCCCCGTGACTACGCGATCAGTTCCAACGAGTCACATTGATCCCGTGCGAGGTGTGCGTGACTCTTACAAGAACGTTTTGTGGTTTTTTTTACGTTTCCACCCTTCGATAGCATATTTTTATTCTTAAGTCTAACTTTTTGCTAATTTACATTGTATACTCAAACCGGGATCCCCATGAATATGCTGTGGGTTCCTACGAGTCACATTGAGCCGGTGCGAGGTGTTTGTGACTCTTATGGGACCATTTTGTAGCTATTTTACATTTTCACCCTTCGATGGCATGTTTTTATGCTTAAGTCTATTTTTTTGCAAATTTACGTCGTACACTCAAACTGGGAGCCCCGTGACTACGCGGTCGATTCATACGAGTGACAAAGATCCCGTGCGAGGTGTGCGTGACTCTTACGATACCATTTTGTGGCTGTTTTATGTTTTCACCCTTCGATGGCATGTTTTTATGCTTAAGTCTATTTTTTTGCAAATTTACGTCGCGCACTCAAACGAAGAGCCCTATGACTATGCGGTCAGTTCCTACGAGTCATATTGATCCCGTGCGAGGTGTTCATGACTCTTATGGGTCCATTTTGTGGCTATTTTACATTTTCACCCTTCGATGGCATGTTTTATGCTTAAGTCTATTTTTTACAAATTTATGTCAAACAATCAAACCGGGAGCCCGTGACTATGTGGTCGGTTCCTACGAGTCACATTGATCCCGTGCGAGGTGTTCGTGACTCTTACGGGAGCATTTTATGGTTGTTTTAGTTTTTAACCATCGATGGCATGTCTTTATGCTTAAGTCTATTTGCAAATTTACGTCGTACACTCAAACCGAGATTCCCGTTACTACGCGGTCGGTGCCTACGAGTCACATTGATCCCGTGCGAGGTGTTCGTGACTTTTACGAGACCATTTTCTGGCTATTTTAGGTTTTCACCCTTCGATGGCATGTCTTTATGCTTAAGTCAATTTTTTTGCAAAGTACATCGTAAACTCAAACCAGGAGCCCCGTGACTACGCGGTCAGTTCCTACGAGTCACATTGATCCCGTGCGAGCTGTTTTTGTGGCTGTTTTATGTTTTCACCCTTCGATGCCATGTTTTTATGCTTAAGTCTACTTTTTACAAATTTACGTCGTACAATCAAACCGGGAGCCTCGTGACTACGCGGTCGGTTCGTACGAGTCACATTGATGTCGTGTAAGGTGTTCGTGACTCTTAGGTGACCGTTTTGTGGCGGTTTTACATTTCCACCCATCGATGGCTTGTTTTTATGCGTAAGTCAAATTTTTTGTAAATTTACGTCATACATTGAAACGGGGATCCCCGTGACTACGCGATCGGTTCCTACGAGTCACATTGATCCCGTGCGAGCTGTGCGTGACTCTTACGAGACCGTTTTGTGGCAGTTTTATGTTTTCACCCTTCGATGGCATGTTTTTATGCATAAGTCTAACTTTTTGCCAATTTACGTCGCATACTCAAACCCAGAGCCCCGTGAATACGCGGTGGGTTCCTACGAGTCACATTTATCCCATGCGAGGTGTTTGTGACTCTTACGGGACCGTTTTGTGGCAGTTTAACATTTTCACCCTTCGATGGCATATTTTTTTGCTTAAGTCTATTTTTTTGCAAATTTAAGTCGTACACTCAAACGGGGGGCCCTGTTACTACGCGGTCGATTCCTACCGTCACATTGATCCCGTGCGAGGTTTCGTGACTCTTATGGGACCATTTTGTGGTTGTTTACGCTTAAGTCTAACTTTTTTCAAATTTACGTCGTATATTTAAATCGGGAGCCCCGTGAATACACGGTCAGTTCCTATGAGTCACATTAATGCCGTGCGAGGTGTTCGTGACTCTTACGGGACCCTTTTTGGCTGTTTTATGTTTTCACCATTCGATGGCATGTTTTTATGCTTATTTTTTTGTAAATTTACGTCGGATACTCAAACTGGAATCCCCGTTACAACGCGATCGGTTTCTACGAGTCACATTGATCTCGTGCGAGGTGTTCGTGACTTTTGCGGAACCGTTTTGTTGCTATTTTAAGTTTTCACCCTTCGATGGCATATTTTTATGCTTAAGCCTTTTTTTTTGCAAATTTACGCCGTACACTCAAACTAAGGGCCCTGTGACTACGCGGTCAGTTCCTACGAGTCATATTGATCCTGTGTGAGATGTTCGTGACTCTTATGGGACCATTTTGTGGCTGTTTTACATTTTCACACTTCGATGGCAGGTTTTATGCTTAAGTCAACTTTTTGTAAATTTACGTCGTATACTCAAATCGGGATCCCTGTGAATACCCGGTCGGTTCCTACGAGTGACATTAATCCCGTGCGAGGTGTTCATGACTCTTACGGGACCTTTTTGTGGCTATTTTACGTTTTCACCCTTCGATGGCATGTTTTTATGCTTAAGCCAATTTTTTTTCAAATTTACATCGTACACTCAAACCGAGAACCCTGTGACTACGCTGTCGGTTCGTACGAGTCACATTGATCCCGTACGAGGTGTTCGTGACTTTTATCGAACCGTTTTGTGGCTATTTTACGTTTTCACCCTTCGATGGCATGTTTTTATGCTTAAGTCTATTTTTTTTGAAAATTTATGTCGTACACTCATACCGGGAGCCCTGTGACTACGCGGTCGGTTCCTACGTGCGAGGTGTTCGTGACTCTTATGGGACCGTTTAGTGACTGTTTTACATTTTCATCCTTCAATGGCATGTTTTTATGATTAAGTCTATTTTTTTGCAAATTTACGTCGTACCATCAAACCAGGAGCCACGTGACTACAAGGTCAGTTCCTATGAGTCACATTGATCCCATGCAACGTGTTCGTGACTCTTACGGGACCATTTTGTGTCTGTTTTATGTTTTCACCCTTCGATGGCATTTTTTATGCTTAAGTCTAACTTTTTGCAAATTTACGTCGTAGACTCAAACCAGGATCCCCTTGACTACGCGGTCGGTTCCTACGTGTCTCATTGATCCCGTGTGAGGTGTGCGTGACTCCTACGAGACCGCTTTGTGGTTGTTTTAAATTTTCACCCTTCGATGGCATGTTTTTATGCTTAAGTCTAACTTTTAGCAAATTTACGTCGTATACTCAAACGGGGAGCCCCTTGAATACGCGGTCCGTTCCTACGAGTCACATTGATCACGTGCGAGGTGTTCGTGACTCTTACGGGACCCTTTTCTTCCTGTTTTATGTTTTCACTATTCGATGACTTGTTTTTATGCTTAAGTCTATTTTTTTGCAAACTTACGTCATACACTCAAACTGGGATCTCCGTGAATACGTGGTCGGTTCCTACGAGTCACATTGATCCCGTGCGAGGTGTTCGTGACTTTTACGGGACCGTTTTGTGGCTATTTTACGTTTTCACCCTTTGATGGCATGTTTTTATGCTTACATCTATATTTTTGCAAATTTACCTCGTACACTCAAATGAAGAGCCCTGTGACTACGCTGTCAGTTCCTACGAGTCATATTGATCCCGTGTGAGGTGTTCGTGACTCTTATGGGACCATTTTGTGACTGTACTACATTTTCACCCTTCGATGGCATGTTTTATGCTTTAGTCTAACTTCTTGTATATTTTTGTCGTATACTCAAACCGGGAGCCCCGTGAATACGGGGTCGGTTCCTACGAGTGACATTGATCCTGTGTGACGTGTTCGGGACTTTTGCGGGACCATTTTGTGGCTATTTTACATTTTCACCCTTCGATGGCTTGTTTTTATGCTTAAGTCTATTTTTTTCAAACTTATGTCGTAGACTCAAACCAGGATCCCTGTGACTACGCGGTCAGTGCCTACGAGTCACATTGATCCCGTGCGAGGGGTTCGTGACTCTTACGGGACCATTTTGTGACTGTTTTATGTTTTCACCCTTCGATGGCATGATTTTATACTTAAGTCTATTTTTTTGTAAATATATGTCGTACACTCAAACCAGGAGCCCCGTGACTATGCGGTCGGTTCCTATGAGTCACATTGATCCCGTGCGAGGTGTTCGTGACTTTTACCGGACCGTTTTGCGGTTGTTTTACGTTTTCACCCTTCAATGGCATGTTTTTATGCTTAAGACTATTTTTTGAAAATTTCCGTCGTACACTCAAACCGGGTACCCTGTGACTACGCGGTCGGTACCTACGAGTCACATTGATCCTGTGCGAGGTGTCCATGACTATTATGGGACCGTTTTGTGACTGATTTACATTTTCACCCTTCAATGGCATGTTTTTATACCTAAGTCTATTGTTTTGCAAATTTACGGCGTACACTCAAACCGGGAGCCCCTTGACTATGCGGTCAGTTCCTACGAGTCACATAGATCCCGTGCGAGGTATTCATGACTCTTACGGGACCGTTTTGTGTCTATTTTATGTTTCCACCCTTCGATGGTATTTTTTATGCTGAAGTCTAACTTTTTGCAAATTTATGTCGTAGACTAAAACCAGGAGCCCCATGACTATACAGTCGGTTCCTAAGAGTCACATTGAGATCGTGCGAGGTGTTCGTGACTCTTGTGGGACCATTTTGTGGTTGTTTCACATTTTCACCCTTCGATGGCACGTTTTTATGCTTAAGTATATTTTTTTGCAAATTTACATCGTACACTCAAACCGGGTGACCCGTGAGTACGCGGTCGGTTCCTACGAGTCACATTGATCCCGTGTTAGGTGTTCTTGACTCTTATGGGACCGTTTTGTGGTTGTTTTACGTTTTCACCCTTCGATGGCATATTTTTATGCTTAAGTCTAACCCTTTGTAAATTTACGTCGTATACTCAAACTAAGAGCCCTATGACTACACGGTCGGTTCCTATGAGTCATATTGATCTGGTGCGAGGTGTTCGTGACTCTTATGGGACCGTTTTGTGACTATTTTACATTTTCACCCTTCAATGGAATGTTTTTATGGTTAAGTCTATTTTTTTGCAAATTTATGTCGTACACTCAAACTGGGAGCCCCGTGACTACGCGGTCGGTTCCTACGAGTCACATTGATCCCATACGACGTGTTCGTGACTCTTATGAGACCGTTTTGTGGTTGTTTTGCATTTTCAGCCATCAATGGCATATTTTTATGCTTATGTCTATTTTTTTGCAAATTTATGTCGTACACTCAAAACTGGATCCCCGTGACTACGTGGTCGGTTCCTACAAGTCACATTTATCCTGTGTGAGGTGTTCGTGACTCTTATGGAACCGTTTTGTGGCTATTTAACGTTTTCACCCTTCGATCGCATGTTTTTATGCTTAAGTCTATTTTTTTTACAAATTTACGTCGTACACTTAAACCAAGATCCCCGTGAATACGCGATTAGTTCCAACGAGTCATATTGATCCCGTGCGAGGTGTTCGTGACTCTTACGGGACCGTTTTGTGGATGTTTTTTATGTTTTCACCCTTCGATGGCATATTTTTATGCTTAAGTCTAACTTTTTGTAAATTTACGTCATATACTCAAACCGGGAGCCCCGTGACTACGCGGTCGGTTCCTACGAGTCACATTGATCCCGTGCGAGGTTTCGTGACTCTTATGGGACCATTTTGTGGTTGTTTTACATTTTTACCCTTCGATGGCATGTTTTTATGCTGAAGTCTAACTTTTTTCAAACTTACGTCGTATACTTAAACTGGGAGCCCCGTGACTACGCGTTCGATTCCAATGAGTCACATTGATCCCGTGCGAGGTGTTCGTGACTCTTGCGGGACCGTTTTGTGGTTGTTTTACGTTTTCACCCTTCGATGGCATGTTTTTATGCTTAAGTCTAACTTTTTGCAAATTAACGTCAGAGACTCAAAGCGGAGGCCCCGTGAATATGCGATCGATTCCTACGAGTCACATTGATCCCGTGCGAGGTGTTCGTTACTCTTACGGTACCGCTCTGTGGATGTTTTAAGTTTTCACCCTTCGATCGAATGTTTTTATGCTTAAGTCTATCTCTTGGCAAATTTACGTGTTATACTCAAATCGGGAGCCCCGTGACTACGCGGTCGATTCCTACGAATGATATTGATCCTGTTCGAGGTGTTTGTGACTTTTACGGGACCATTTTGTGGCTGTTTTATGTTTCGCCCTTCGATGGCATGTTTTTATGCTTAAGCCTATTTTTTTGCAAATTTACGTTGTACACTCAAACCAAGAGCCCTGTGACTACGCGATCAGTTCGTACGAGTCATATTGATCCCGTGTGAGGTGTTCGTGACTCTTATGGGACCGTTTTGTGGTTGTTTTATTTTTCACCCTTCGATGGAATGTTTTACGCTTAAGTCTAGATTTTTGTAAATTTACATTGTATACTCAAACCGGGAGCCCCGTGAATACGCGGTCGGTTCCTACGGGTGACATTGATCCCAAGCGAGATGTTCATTACTCTTACGGGACCATTTGGTGTCTATTTTATGTTTTCACCCTTCGATGGCATGTTTTTATGGTTAAGTCTATTTTTTTACAAATTTACATCGTACACTCAAACTGGGAGCCCCGTTACTACGTGATCGGTTCCTACGAGTCACATTGATCCCGGGCGAGGTGTTCATGACTCTTACGGGACCATTTTATGGCTATTTTACGTTTTCACCCTTCAATGGAATGTTTTTATGCTTAAGTCTATTTTTTTTCAAATTTACGTCGTACACTCAAACCGAGAGCCCCGTTACTACACGGTCAATTCCTGTGAGTCACATTGATCCCGTTCGAGGTGTTCGTGACTTTTACGGGACCGTTTTGTGGCTATTTTACGTTTTCTCCCTTCGATGGCATGTTTTTATGCTTAAGTCTATTTTTTTGTAAATTTACATCTTAGACTCAAACCTGGAGCCCCGTGACTACACGGTCGGTTCCTACGAGTCACATTGATCCCGTGCGAGGTGTTTGTTACTCTTATGGGACTGTTTTGTTGTTGTTTTGCATTTTTACCCATCAATGACATATTTTTACGCTTAAATCTATTTTTATGCAAAAGTCTGTTTTCACCCTTCGATGGCATATTTTTATGCTTAAGAGTAACCTTTTATAAATTTTTGTCGTATACTCAAACCGGGAGCCCCGTGACTACACGGTCGGTTCCTACGAGTCACATTGATCCCGTGCGAGGTTTTGTGACTTATGGGACCATTTTGTGGTGGTTTTACTTTTTCACACTTCGATGGCATGTTTTTATGCTTAAGTCTAACTTTTACAAATTTACGTCGTATACTTAAACTAGGAGCCCCGTGACTATGCCTTCGGTTCCTACGAGTCACATTGATCCCGTGCAAGGTGTTCCTGACTCTTGCGGGACCGTTTTGTGGCTGTTTTACATTTTCACCCTTCGATGGCTTGTTTTTATGCTTGAGTTTATTTTTTTGCAAATTTATGCCGTACACTCAAACTGGGAGACCCGTGAATACGCGGTCGGTTCCTACGAGTCACATTGATCCCGTACGAGGTGTTCGTGACTCTGACGGGACCGTTTTGTGGCTATTTTTTGTTTTCACCCTTCGATGGCATGTTTTTATGCTTAAGTCTAACTCTTTGCAAATTTACGTCGTATACTTAAACTCGGAGCCCCGTGACTACGCCTTCGGTTCCTACGAGTCACATTGATCCCATGCGAGGTGTTCGTGACTCTTGCGGCACCGTTTTGTGGTTGTTTTACATTTTCACCCTTCGATGGCTTGTTTTTATGCTTAAGTCTATTTTTTTGCAAATTTACGCAGTACACTCAAACTGGGTGCCCCGTGACTATGCGGTTGGTTCCTACGAGTCCCATTGATCCCGTCCGAGGTGTTCGTGACTCTTGCGGGACCGTTTTGTGGCTGTTTTACATTTTCACCCTTCGATGGCATGTTTTTATGCTTAAGTCTATTTTTTTGCAAATTTACGTTGCACACTCAAACCGGGAGCCCCGTGACTACGCGGTCGGTTCCAATGAGTCACATTGATCCCATTCGAGGTGTTCGTGACTCTTACGGGACCGTTTTGTGGCTGTTTTATGTTTTCACCCTTCGATAGCATGTTTTTATGCTTAAGTCTAACTCTTTGCAAATTTACGTCGTATACTCAAAACGAGAGCCCTCTGATTACACGGTCGGTTCCTACGAGTCACATTGATCTGGTGCGAGGTGTTTGTGACTCTTATGGGTCCGTTTTGTGGCTGTTTTACATTTTCACCCTTCGATGGCATGTTTTTACGCTTAAGTCTATTTTTTTGCAAATTTACGTTATACACTCAAACCGGGAGCCCCGTTACTACGCGGTCGGTTCCTACGAGTCACATTGATCCCGTACGAGGTGTTCGTGACTCTGATGGGACCGTTTTGTGGTTGTTTTACATTTTCACCCTTCAATGGCATATTTTTATGCTTAAGTCTATTTTTTTGCAAATTTACGTCGTACACTCAAAACTGGATCTCCGTGACGACGTTGTCGGTTCCTACGAGTCACATTGATCCTGTGTGAGGTGTTCGTGACTCTTATGGGACCGTTTTTTGGTTGTTTTATGTTTTCACCCTTCGATGGCATGTTTTTATGCTTCAGTGTAACTTTTTTCAAATTTACATCGTATACTTAAACCGGGATCCCCGTGACTAGACGTTCGGTTCCTACGAGTCACATTGATCCCGTGCGAGGTGTTCGTGACTCTTACAGGACCGTTTTGTGTCTATTTTACATTTTTACCATTCGATGGTGATTTTTATGCTTAAGTTTAACTTTTTGTAAATTTACGTCGTATACTCAAACCGAGAGCCCCGTGACTACGCGGTCGGTTCCAATGAGTCACATTAATCCCATGCGAGGTTTCGTGACTCTTTTGGGACCATTTTGTGGCTATTTTATGTTTTCACCCTTCGATGGCAAGTTTTTATGCTTAAGTCAACGTTTTTCAAATTTACGTTGTATACTTAAGTCGGGAGCCCCGTGACTACGCGTTCGATTCCTACGAGTCACATTGATCCCGTGCGAGGTGTTCATGACTCTTACGGGACCATTTGGTGTCTATTTTATGTTTGCACCCTTTGATGGCATGTTTTTATGCTTAAGTATATTTTTTTACAAATTTACATCGTACACTCAAACTGGGAGCCCCGTTACTATGCAGTCGGTTCCTACGAGTCACATTGATCCCGAGCGAGGTGTTCGTGACTCTTACGGGACCATTTTATGGATATTTTACGTTTTCACCCTTCGATGGCATGTTTTTATGCTTAAGTCTATTTTTTTGCAAATTTACGTCGTACACTCAAACTAGGAGCCCCGTTACTAAACGGTCGATTCCTGTGAGTCACATTGATCCCGTTCGAGGTGTTTGTGACTTTTACGGGACCGTTTTATGGCTATTTTACGTTTTCACCCTTCGATGGCATGGTTTTATGCTTAAGTCTATTTTTTTGTAAATTTACGTCTTAGACTCAAACCAGGATCCCCGTGACTACACGGTCGGTTCCAACGAGTCACATGGATCCTGTGCGAGGTGTTCGTGACTCTTATGGGACCGTTTTGTGGTTGTTTTGCATTTTTACCCATCAATGGCATATTTTTATGCTTAAGTCTATTTTTATGAAAAAGTCTGTTTTCACCCTTCGATGGCATATTTTTATGCTTAGGAGTGACCTTTTGTAAATTTATGTCGTATACTCAAACCGGGAGCCCCGTGACTACGCGGTCGGTTCCTATGAGTCACATTGATCCCGTGCGAGGTTTCGTGACTCTTATGGGACCATTTTGTGGTCGTTTTACTTTTTCACCCTTCGATGGAATGTTTTTATGCTTAAGTCTAACTTTTTTAACATTTACGTCGTATACTTAAACTAGGAGCCCCGTGACTACGCCTTCGGTTCCTACGAGTCACATTGATCCCGTGCGAGGTGTTCCTGACTCTTGCGGGCCCGTTTTGTGGCTGTTTTACATTTTCACACTTCGATGGCTTATTTTTATGCTTGAGTTTATTTTTTTGTAAATTTACGCCGTACACTCAAACTGGGAGACCCGTGACTACGCGGTCGGTTCCTACGAGTCACATTGATCCCGTACGAGGTGTTCGTGACTCTGACGTGACCATTTTTTGGTTGTTTTTTGTTTTCACCCTTCGATTGCTTGTTTTTATGCTTAAGTCTAAGTCTTTGCAAATTTACGTCGTATACTTAAACTCGGAGCCCCGTGACTACGCCTTCGGTTCCTACGAGTCACATTGCTCCCATGCGAGGTGTTCGTGACTCTTACGGGACCGTTTTGTGACTGTTTTACCTTTTCACCCTTCGATGGCTTGTTTTTATGCTTAAGTCTATTTTTTTTTTTTGCAAATTTATGCCGTACACTCAAACTGGGAGCGCCGTGACTACGCGATAGGTTCCTACGAGTCCCATTGATCCCGTGCGAGGTGTTCGTGACTCTTGCGGGACAGTTTTGTGGCTGTTTTACACTTTCACCCTTCGATGGCATGTTTTTATGCTTAAGTCTATTTTTTTGCAAATTTACGTTGCACACTCAAACCGGGAGCCCCGTGACTACGCGGTCAGTTCCTATGAGTCACATTGATCCCGTTCGAGGTGTTCGTGACTCTTACGGGACCGTTTTGTTGTTGTTTTATGTTTTCACCCTTCGATGGCATGTTTTTATTCTTAAGTCTAACTCTTTGCAAATTTACGTCGTATACTCAAAATGAGAGCCCTCTGACTACACGGTCGGTTCCTACGAGTCACACTAATTTGGTGCGAGGTGTTCGTGACTCTTATGGGTCCGTTTTGTGGCTGTTTTACATTTTCACCCTTCGATGGCATATCTTTATGCTTAAGTCAATTTTTCTGCAAATTTACGTCGTACGCTCGAACCGGGAGCCCGGTGACTACGCGGTCGGTTCCTACGAGTCACATTGATCCCGTACGAGGTGTTCGTGACTTTGATGGGACTGTTTTGTGGTTGTTTTGCATTTTCACCCTTCAATGGCATATTTTTATGCTTAAGTCTATTTTTTTGCAAATTTACGTCGTACACTCAAAACTGGATCCCCGTGACGACGTGGTCGATTCCTACGAGTCACATTGATCCTGTGTGAGGTGTTCGTGACTCTTATGGGACCGTTTTTTGGTTATTTTATGTTTTCACCCTTCGATGGCATGTTTTTATGCTTCAGTCTAAATTTTTTCAAATTTTCATCGTATACTTAAACCGGGATCCCCGTGACTACACGTTCGGTTCCTACGAGTCACATTGATCCCGTGCGAGGTGTTCGTGACTCTTACAGGACCGTTTTGTGTCTGTTTTACATTTTCACCATTCGATGGTAATTTTTATGCTTAAGCCTAACTTTTGGTAAATTTACGTCGTATACTCAAACCGGGGGCCCCGTGACTACGCGGTCGGTTCCTACGAGTCACATTGATCCCGTGCAAGGTTTCATGACTCTTATGGGACCATTTTGTGGCTGTTTTACATTTCACCCTTCGATGGCAAGTTTTTATGCTTAAGTCTAACTTTTTCAAATTTACGTTGTATACTTAAACTGGGAGCCCCGTGACTACGCGTTCGATTCCTACGAGTCACACTGATCCTGTGCGAGGTGTTCGTGACTTTTACGGGACTATTTTCTGGCTGTATTATGTTTTCACCCTTTGATAGCCTGTTTTTATGCTTAAGTCTATTTTTTTGAAAATTTACATCGTACACTCAAATCGGGAGTCACACTGATCCCGTGCGAGGTGTTCGTGACTCTTATGGAACCGTTTTGTGGCTGTTTTACATTTTCACCCTCCGATTGCATGTTTTTATGCTTAAGTCTATTTTTCATAAACTTACATCATACACTCAAACCGAGAGCCCCGTGACTACGCGGTCGGGTCCTACGAGTCATATTGATCCCGTCCGAGGTGTTCGTGACTCTTACTGGACCGTTTTGTGGCTATTTTATGTTTTCACCCTTCGATGGCATGTTTTTATGCTTAAGTCTAACTTTTTGCAAATTTACGTCGTATACTCAGACAGGGAGCCCCGTGACTATGCGGTCGGTTCGTACAAGTCAGATTGAGAACGTGCGAGGTGTTCGTGACTCTTATGGGACCGTGTTGTGGCTATTTTACTTTTTTTCCCTTCGATGGCATGTTTTTATGCTCAATTCTATTTTTTACAAATTTACATCGTACACTCAAATCGAGAACCCCGTGACTACGTGGTCGGTTCCAACGAGTCACATTGATGTCGTCCGAGGTGTTCGTGATTCTTATGAGATCGTCTTGTGGCTATTTTACGTTTTCACCATGAATACGCGATCAGTTCTTTCGAGTCACATTGATCCCATGTGAGGTATTCGTGACTCTTGCAGGACCATTTTGTGGATGTTTTACGTTTTCAACCTTCGATGGCACGTTTTTATGCTTAAGTCTATTTTTTTTGCAAATTTACGTTGTACACTCAAACCAAGAGCCCCGTGACTACGCGGTCAGTTCCTACGAGTCATCTTGATCCCGTGCGAGGTTTCGTGACTCTTATGGGACCGTTTTGTGGCTATTTTAGGTTTTCACCCTTCGATGGCATGTTTATATGCTTAGGTCTAACTTTTTTCAAATTTACGTCGTATACTGATACCGGGAGCCCCGTGACTACGTGTTCGGTTCCTACGAGTCACATTGATCCCGTGCTAGGTGTTCGTAACTCTTAAAGGACCGTTTTGGGGTTGTTATACTTCTTCACCCTTCGATGGCATGTTTTTTTGCTTAAGTCTAACTTTTTGCAAATTTACGTCGTATACTCAAACCAGGAGACCCGTGAATACGCGATCGGTTCCTACGAGTCACATTAATCCCGTGCGAGGTGTTTGTGAGTCTTACGGGACCATTTTATGGTTGGTTTACGTTTTCACCCTTCGATGGCATGTTTTTAGGCTTAAGTCAATTTTTTTGCAAATTTATGTCGTACACTCAAACCGGGAGCCCCGTGACTACGTTGTCGGTTCCTATGAGTCACATTGATCCTGTGCGAGGTGTTCGTGACTTTTACTGAACCGTTTTGTGGTTGTTTTACGTTTTCACCCTTCGATGGCATGTTTTTATGCTTAAGTCTATTTTTTTGAAAATTTACATCGTACACTCATACCGGGAGCCCTGTGACTACGCGGTCGGTTCCTACGTGCGAGGTGTTCGTGACTCTTATGGGACCGTTTTGTGATTGTTTTACATTTTCACCCTTCGATTGCATGTTTTTATGCTTAAGTCTATTTTTTGCAAATTTACGTCGTACCATCAAACCGGGACCCCGTGACTACATGGTCAGTTCCTACGAGTCATATTGATCCCATGCGAGGTCTTCGTGACTCTTACGGGACCATTTTGTGTTTGTTTAATGTTTTCACCCTTCGATGGCATTTTCTATCCATAAGTCTAACTTTCTGCAAATTTACGTCGTAGACTCAAACCAGGAGCCCCGTGACTACGTGGTCGGTTCCTACGAGTCACATTGAGACCGTGCCAGGTGTTCGAGACTCTTGTGGGACCATTTTCTGGCTGTTTTATGTTTTCAACCTTCGATGGCTTATTTTTATGCTGAAGTCAATTTTTTTGCAAATTTACGTCATACACTCAAACCGGGAGCCCTGTGAATATGCGGTCGGTTCCTACGAGTCACATTGATCCCGTGCGAGGTGTTCGTGACTTTTACGGGACCATTTTGTGGTTATTTTACGTTTTCACCCTTCGATGGCATGTTTTTATGCTTAAGTCTATATTTTTGCCAATTTACGTCATACCGTCAAACCAAGAGCCCTGTGTCTACGCGTCAGTTCCTACGAGTCATAATGATCCCGTGCGAGGTGTTCGTGAATCTTAAGGGACCATTTTGTGGCTGTTTTAGGTTTTCACCCTTTGATGGCATATTTTATGCTTAAGTCTAACTTTTTGTAAATTTACGTCGTATACTCAAACTGGGGGCCCCGTGAATACGCGGTCGGTTCCTATGAGTGCATTGATCCCGTGCGAGGTGTTCATGACTCTTACGGGACCATTTTGTGGCTATTTTATGTTTTCACCCTTCGATGCCATGTTTTTTTGCTTAAGTCTATTTTTTTACAAATTTTCGTCATACACTCAAACTGGGAGCCCCGTTACTACGCGGTCGGTTCCTACGAGTCACATTGATCCCGTGTGTGGTGTTCGTGACTCTTACGGGACCATTTTATGGTTGTTTTACATTTTCACCCTTTGATGGCTTGTTTTTATGCTTAAGTCCTTTTTTTTGCAAATTTACGTCGTACACTCAAACCGGGAGCCCCGTTACTACGCGCTCGGTTCCTACGGGTCACATTGATCCCGTGCGAGGTGTTCGTGACTTTTTCGGGACCATTTTGTGGCTATTTTACATTTTCACCCTTCGATGGCGTGTTTTTATGCTTAAGTCTATTTTTTTTCAAATTTTCGTTATAGACTGAAACCAGGAGCCCCGTGACTACACGGTCTTGACCTACCAGTCACATTGATCCCGTACGAGGTGTTCGTTACTCTTATCGGACCGTTTTGTGGATGTTTTACGGTTTCACCCTTCGATGGCATGTTTTTATGCTTAAGTCTATTTTTTGCAAATTTACGTCATTCACTCAAACCGAGAGCCCCGTGACTACGCGGTCGGTTCGTACGAGTCACATTGATCACGTGTAAGGTGTTCGTGACTCTAATGGGACCGTTTTGTGGTTGTTTTACATTTTCACCCTTCGATGGCTTGTTTTTATGCTTAAGTCTATTTTTTTGTAAATTTATTTCGTACACTCCAACTGGGAGCCCCGTGACTACGCGGTCGGTTCCTACGAGTCACATTGATCCCGTACGAGGTGTTCGTGACTCTGACGGGACCGTTTTGTGGCCGTTTTACATTTTCACCCTTCAATGGCATATTTTTATGCTTATGTCTATTTTTTTGCAAATTTACGTCGCACACTATAACCGGAAGCCCTGTGACTACACGGTCGGTTTCTATGAGTCATATTGATCCCGTGCGAGGGGTTCATGACTCTTACGGGACCGTTTTGTGGCTGTTTTACGTTTTCACCCTTCGATGGCATGTTTTTATGCTTGAGTCTATTTTTTTGTAAATTTACGTCGTTCACTCATGCCGGGAGCCCCGTGACTACGCGGTCGGGTCGTACGAGTCACATTGATCACGTGTAAGGTGTTCGTGACTCTTATGGGCCCATTTTGTGGTTGTTATACATTTTCAGCCTTCGATGGCTTGTTTTTATGCTTAAGTCTCTTTTTTTGCAAATTTACGTCGTACACTCAAACTAGGAGCCTCGTGACTACGGGGTCGGTTCCTACGAGTCACATTGATCCCGTACGAGGTGTTCGTTACTCCGACGGGACCGTTTTGTGGTTGTTTTACATTTTCACACTTCAATGGCATATTTTTATGCCTATGTCTATTTATTTGCAAATTTACGTCGCACACTCCAACCGGGAGCCCCGTGACTCGCCGTCGATTTCTATGAGTCACATTGATCCCGTGCGAGGTGTTTGTGACTCTTACGGGACCGTTTTGTGGCTGTTTTTTGTTTTCACCCTTCGATGGCATGTTTTTATAGTTAAGTCTAACTCTTTGCAAATTTACATCGTATACTCAAATCGGGAGCCCCGTGACTACACGGTCGATGCCTACAAGTCACATTGATCCCGTGCGAGGTGTTCGTGGCTTTTACGGGACCATTTTGTGGTTGTTTTACGTTTCACACTTCGATGGCATGTCTTTATGCTTAAGTCTATTTTTTTTACAAATTTATGTCGTACACTCAAACCAAGAGCCCTGTGACTACGCGGTCAGTTCCTACGAGTCATATTGATCCCATGCGAGGTGTTCGTTACTCTTATTGAATCGTTTTGTGGTTGTTTTACTTTTTCACCCTTCGAAGGCATGTTTTATGCTTAAGTCTAACTTTTTGAAAATTTATGTCGTATACTCAAATGAGGAGCCCCGTGAATACGCGGTCGGTTCCTACGGGTGACATTGATCCCGTGCGAGGTGTTCATAACTCTTACGGGACCATTTTGTGCCTATTTTATGTTTTCACCCTTCGATGGCATGTTTTATGCTTAAGTCTATTTTTTAGAAATTTACATTGTACACTCAAACAGGGAGCCCCATTACTACGCGGTCGTTTCCTACGAGTCACATTAATCCCGTGCGAGGTGTTCGTGACTCTTACGGGATCATTTTTTTTGGCTATTTTATGTTTTCACCCTTCGATGGCATGTTTTTATGCTTAAGATTACTTTTTGCAAATTTACGTCGTACACTCAAACGGAAGCCCCATTACTACACGGTCGGTTCCTACGAGTCACATTGATCATGTGCGAGGTGTTCATGACTTTTACGGGACCATTTTGTGGGTATTTTACATTTTCACCCTTAGATGGCATGTTTTTGTACTTAAGTATCTTTTTTTGCAAATTTACGTCGTATACTCAAACCGGGAGCCCTGTGACTATGCGGTCCGTTCCTACAAGTCACATTGATCCCGTACGAGTTGTTTGTGTCTCTTATGGAACCGTTTTGTGGTTGTTTTGCATTTTTACCCATCAATGGCATATTTTTATGCTTATGTCTATTTTTTTGCAAATTTACATCGTACACTCAAAACGGGAGCCCCGTGACTACGTGGTCGGTTCCAACGAGTCACATTGATCCTGTGCGAGGTGTTCGTGACTCTTATGGAACAGTTTTGTGGCTATTTTACGTTCTCACCCTTCGATGGCATGTTTTTATGTTAACTCTTTTTTTTTTACAAATTTACATCGTACACTCAAACCAAGAGCCGTGTGAATACGCGGTCAATTCCAACGAGTCATATTGATCTCGTGCGAGGTGTTCACGACTCTTACGGGACCGTTTTGTGGATGTTTTATGTTTTCACCCTTCGATGGCATATTTTTATGTTTCAGTCTAACTTTTTGTAAATTTACGTTGCATACTCAAACCGGGAGACCCGTGACTACGCGATCGGTTCCGACGAGTCACATTGATCCCGTGCGAGGTTTCGTGACTCTCATGGGACCATTTTGTGGTTGTTTTATGTTTTCACCCTTCGATGGCATGTTTTTATGCTTAAGTCTAACGTTTTTCGAATTTACGTCGTATACTTAAATCGGGAGCCCCGTGACTACATGGTCGGTTCCTATGAGTCACATTGATCCCGTGCGAGTTGTTCGTGACTCTTACGGAACCATTTTGTGGGTGTTTTACGTTTTCACCCTTCCATGGCATGTTTTTATGCTTAAGTCTAACTTTTTGCAAATTTACGTCGTATACTCAAACGGGGAGCCCCTTGAAAACGCGGTCCGTTCCTACGAGTCACATTGATCACGTGCGAGGTGTTCGTGACTCTTAAGGGACCCTTTTTTGCCTGTTTTATGTTTTCACTATTCGATGACTTATTTTTATGATTAAGTCTATTTTTTTGCAAACTTACGTCATACACTCAAACTGGGAGCTCCGTGAATACGTGGTCGGTTCCTACGAGTCACATTGATCCCGTGCGAGGTGTTCGTGACTTTTACGGGACCGTTTTGTGGCTGTTTTACGTTTTCACCCTTTGATGGCATGTTTTTATGCTTACATCTATATTTTTGCAAATTTACCTCGTACACTCAAATGAAGAGCCCTGTGACTACGCTGTCAGTTCCTACGAGTCATATTGATCCCGTGTTAGGTGTTCGTGACTCTTATGGGACCATTTTGTGACTGTACTACATTTTCACCCTTCGATGGCATGTTTTATGCTTAAGTCTAACTTCTTGTATATTTTTGTCGTATACTCAAATCGGGAGCCCCGTGAATACGGGGTCGGTTCCTACGAGTGACATTGATCCTGTGTGACGTGTTCGGGACTTTTTCGGGACCATTTTGTGGCTATTTTACATTTTCACCCTTCGATGGCATGTTTTTATGCTTAAGTCTATTTTTTTCAAACTTATGTCGTAGACTCAAACCAGGAGCCCTGTGACTACGCGGTCAGTGCCTACGAGTCACATTGATCCCGTGCGAGGGGTTCGTGACTCTTACGGGACCATTTTGTGACTGTTTTACGTTTTCACCCTTCGATGGCATGATTTTATACTTAAGTCTATTTATTTGTAAATATATGTCGTACACTCAAACCAGGAGCCCCGTGACTATGCGGTCGGTTCCTATGAGTCACATTGATCCCGTGCGAGGTGTTCGTGACTTTTACCGGACCGTTTTGCGGTTGTTTTACGTTTTCACCCTTCAATGGCATGTTTTTATGCTTAAGACTATTTTTTGAAAATTTTCGTCGTACACTCAAACCGGGTACCCTGTGACTACGCGGTCGGTACCTACGAGTCACATTGATCCCGTGCGAGGTGCCTGTGACTATTATGGGACCGTTTTGTGACTGCTTTACATTTTCACCCTTCAATGGCATGTTTTTATACTTAAGTCTATTTTTTTGCAAATTTACGTCGTACACTCAAACCGGGAGCCCCTTGAATATGCGGTCAGTTCCTACGAGTCACATAGATCCCGTGCGAGGTATTCATGACTCTTACGGGACCGTTTTGTGTCTATTTTATGTTTCCACCCTTCGATGGTATTTTGTATGCTGAAGTCTAACTTTTTGAAAATTTATGTCGTAGACTCAAACCAAGAGCCCCATGACTATACAGTCGGTTCCTAAGAGTCACATTGAGATCGTGCGAGGTGTTCGTGACTCTTGTGGGACCATTTTGTGGCCGTTTCACATTTTCACCCTTCGATGGCACGTATTTATGCTTAAGTATGTTTTTTTGCAAATTTACATCGTACACTCAAACCGGGTGACCCGTGAGTACGCGGTCGGTTCCTACGAGTCACATTGATCTCGTGTAAGGTGTTCTTGACTCTTATGGACCGTTTTGTGGTTGTTTTACGTTTTCACCCTTCGATGGCATGTTTTTATGCTTAAGTCTAACTTTTTGCAAATTAACGTCAGAGACTCAAAGCGGGGGCCCCGTGAATATGTGGTTGATTCCTACGAGTCACATTGATCCCGTGCGAGGTGTTCGTGACTCTTACGGGACCGCTTTGTGGATGTTTAAGTTTTCACCCTTCGATCGAATGTTTTTATGCTTAAGTATAACTCTTTGCAAATTTACGTGTTATACTCAAATCGGGAGCCCCGTGACTACACGGTCGATTCCTACGAATGACATTGATCCAGTTCGAGGTGTTTGTGACTTTTACGGGACCATTTTGTGGTTGTTTTATGTTTCGCCCTTCGATGGCATGTTTTTATGCTTAAGTCTATTTTTTTGCAAATTTACGTCGTACACTCAAACCAAGAGCCCTGTGACTACGCGATCAGTTCGTACGAGTCATATTGATCCCGTGTGAGGTGTTCGTGACTCTTATGGGACCGTTTTGTGGTTGTTTTATTTTTCACCCTTCGATGGAATGTTTTATGCTTAAGTCTAGCTTTCTGTAAATTTACGTTGTATACTCAAACCGGGAGCCCCGTGAATACGCGGTCGGTTCCTACGGGTGACATTGATCCCATGCGAGGTGTTCATGACTCTTACGGGACCATTTGGTGTCTATTTTATGTTTTCACCCTTCGATGGCATGTTTTTATGCTTAAGTCACTTTTTTTACAAATTTACATCGTACACTCAAACTGGGAGCCCCGTTACTACGCGATCGGTTCCTACGAGTCACATTGATCCCGGGCGAGGTGTTCATGACTCTTACGGGACCATTTTATGGATATTTTACGTTTTCACCCTTCGATGGAATGTTTTTATGCTTAAGTCTATTTTTTTGCAAATTTACGTCGTACACTCAAACCGGGAACCCCTTTACTACACGGTCGATTCCTGCGAGTCACATTGATCCCGTTCGAGGTGTTCGTGACTTTTACGGTACCGTTTTGTGGCTATTTTACATTTTCACCCTTCGATGGCATGTTTTTATGCTTAAGTCTATTTTTTTGTAAATTTACGTCTTAGACTCAAACCAGGAGCCCCGTGACTACACGGTCGGTTCCTACGAGTCACATTGATCCTGTGCGAGGTGTTCGTTACTCTTATGGGACCGTTTTGTGGTTGTTTTGCATTTTTACCCATCAATGACATATTTTTACGCTTAACTCTATTTTTATGCAAAAGTCTGTTTTCCCCCTTCGATGGCATATTTTTATGCTTAAGAGTAACCTTTTGTAAATTTATGTCGTATACTCAAACCGGGAGCACCCTGACTACACGGTCGGTTCCTACGAGTCACATTGATCCCGTGCGAGGTTTCATGACTCTTATGGGACCATTTTGTGGTGGTTTTACTTTTTCACACTTCGATGGCATGTTTTTATGCTTAAGTCTAACTTTTTCAAATTTACGTCGTATACTTAAACTAGGAGCCCCGTGACTACGCCTTCGGTTCCTACGAGACACATTGATCCCGTGCGAGGTGTTCCTGACTCTTGCGGGACCGTTTTGTGGCTGTTTTACATTTTCACCCTTCGATGGCTTATTTTTATGCTTGAGTTTATTTTTTTGCAAATTTACGTCGTACACTCAAACTGGGAGACCCGTGACTACGCTATCGGTTCCTATGAGTCACATTGATCCCGTACGAGGTGTTCGTGACTCAGACGGGACCATTTTGTGGCTATTTTTTTTTTCACCCTTCTATGGCATGTTTTTATGCTTAAGTCTATTTTTTTTGCAAATTTACGTCGTACACTCAAACCAAGAGCCCTGTGACTACGCGATCAGTTCGTACGAGTCATATTGATCTCGTGTGAGGTGTTCGTGACTCTTATGGCACCGTTTTGTGGTTGTTTTATTTTTCACCCTTCGATGGAATGTTTTATGCTTAAGTCTAGCTTTTTGTAAATTTACGTTGTATACTCAAACCGGGAGCCCCGTGAATACGCGGTCGGTTCCTAAGGGTGACATTGATCCCATGCGAGGTGTTCATGACTCTTACGGGACCATTTGGTGTCTATTTTATGTTTTCACCCTTCGATGGCATGTTTTTATGCTTAAGTCTATTTTTTTACAAATTTACATCGTACACTCAAACTGGGAGCCCCGTTATTACGCGATCGGTTCCTACGAGTCACATTGATCCCGGGCGAGGTGTTCATGACTCTTACGGGACCATTTTATGGCTATTTTACGTTTTCACCCTTCGATGGAATGTTTTTATGCTTAAGTCTATTTTTTTGCAAATTTACGTCGTACACTCAAACCGGGAGCCCTGTTACTACACGGTCGATTCCTGCGAGTCACATTGATCCCGTTCGAGGTGTTCGTGACTTTTACGGGACCGTTTTGTGGCTATTTTACATTTTCACCCTTCGATGGCATGTTTTTATGCTTAAGTCTATTTTTTTGTAAATTTACGTCTTAGACTCAAACCAGGAGCCCCGGGACTACACGGTCGGTTCCTACGAGTCACATTGATCCTTTGCGAGGTGTTCGTTACTCTTATGGGACCGTTTTCTGGTTGTTTTGTATTTTTACCCATCAATGACATATTTTTACGCTTAACTCTATTTTTATGCAAAAGTCTGTTTTCCCCCTTCGATGGCATATTTTTATGCTTAAGAGTAACCTTTTGTAAATTTATGTCGTATACTCAAACCGGGAGCCCCCTGACTACACGGTCGGTTCCTACGAGTCACATTGATCCCGTGCGAGGTTTCATGACTCTTACGGGACCATTTTGTGGTCGTTTTACTTTTTCACCCTTCGATGGCATGTTTTTATGCTTAAGTCTAAATTTTTCAGATTTGTGTCGTATACTTAAACTAGGAGCCCCGTGACTACGCCTTCAGTTCCTACGAGTCACATTGATCCCGTGCGAGGTGTTCCTGACTCTTGCGGGACTGTTTTGTGGTTGTTTTACATTTTCAACCTTCGATGGCTTGTTTTTATGCTTGAGTTTATTTTTTTGCAAATTTACGCCGTACACTCAAACTGGGAGCCCGTGACTACGCGGTCGGTTCCTATGAGTCACATTGATCCCGTACGAGGTATTCGTGACTCTGAATGGACCATTTTGTGGCTATTTTTTATTTTCACCCTTCGATGGCATGTTTTTATGCTTAAGTCTAACTCTTTGCAAATTTACGTCGTATACTTAAACTCGGAGCCCCGTGACTACGCCTTCGGTTCCTACGAGTCACATTGATCCCATGCAAGGTGTTCGTGACTCTTGTGGGACCGTTTTGTTGTTGTTTTACATTTTCACCCTTCGATGGCTTGTTTTTATGCTTAAGTCTATTTTTTTGCAAATTTACGCCGTACACTCAAATTGGGAGCCCCGTGACTATGCGATTGGTTCCTACGAGTCCCATTGATCCCGTCCGAGGTGTTTGTGACTATTGTGGGACCGTTTTGTGGCTGTGTTACATTTTCACCGTTCGATGGCATGTTTTTATGCTTAAGTCTATTTTATGCAAATTTACGTTGCACACTCAACCCGGGAGCCCCGTGACTACGCGGTCGGTTCCAATGAGTCACATTGATCCCGTTCGAGGTGTTCGTGACTCTTACGGGACCGTTTTGTGGCTGTTTTATGTTTTCACCCTTCGATAGCATGTTTTTATGCTTAAGCCTAACTCTTTGCAAATTTACGTCGTATACTCAAAACGAGAGCCCTCTGATTACACGGTCGGTTCCTACGAGTCACACTGATCTGGTGCGAGGTGTTCGTGACTCTTATTGGTCCGTTTTGTGGCTGTTTTACATTTTCACCCTTCGATGGCATGTTTTTACGCTTAAGTCTATTTTTCTGCAAATTTACGTCGTACACTCAAACCGGGAGCCCCGTGACTACGCGGTCGATTCCTACGAGTCACATTGATCCCGTACGAGGTGTTCGTGACTCTGATGGGACCGTTTTGTGGTTGTTTTGCATTTTCACCCTTCAATGGCATATTTTTATGCTTAAGTCCATTTTTTTGCAAATTTACGTCGTACACTCAAAACTGGATCCCCGTGACGACGTTGTCGGTTCCTACGAGTCACATTGATCCTGTGTGAGGTGTTCGTGACTCTTATGGGACCGTTTTTTGGCTGTTTTATGTTTTCACCCTTCGATGGCATGTTTTTAATGCTTCAGTCTAAATTTTTTCAAATTTACATCGTATACTTAAACCGGGATCCCCGTGACTACATGTTCGGTTCCTACGAGTCACATTGATCCCGTGCGAGGTGTTCGTGACACTTACAGGACCGTTTTGTGTCTATTTTACATTTTTACCATTCGATGGTGATTTTTATGCTTAAGTCTAACTTTTTGTAAATTTACGTCGTACACTCAAACCGGGAGCCCCGTGACTACGCGGTCGGTTCCAACGAGTCACATTGATCCCGTGCGAGGTTTCGTGGCTCTTATGGGACCATTTTGTGGCTATTTTACGTTTTCACCCTTCGATGGTAAGTTTTTATGCTTAAGTCAACTTTTTTCAAATTTACGTTGTATACTTAAGTCGGGAGCCCCGTGACTACGCGTTCGGTTCCTACGAGTCACATTGATCCCGTGCGAGGTGTTCATGACACTTACGGGACCATTTGGTGTCTATTTTATGTTTTCACCCTTCGATGACATTTTTTTATGCTTCAGTCTACTTTTTTACAAATTTACATCGTACACTCAAACTGGGAGCCCCGTTACTATGCGGTCGGTTCCTACGAGTCACATTGATCCCGAGCGAGGTGTTCGTGACTCTTACGGGACCATTTTATGGCTATTTTATGTTTTCACCCTTCGATGGCATGTTTTTATGCTTAAGTGTATTTTCTTGCAAATTTACGTCGTACACTCAAACCGGGAGCCCCGTTACTGAACGGTCGATTCCTGTGAGTCACATTGATCCCGTTCGAGGTGTTCGTGACTTTTACGGGACCGTTTTATGGCTATTTTACGTTTTCACCCTTCGATGGCATGTTTTTATGCTTAAGTCTATTTTTTTGTAAATTTACGTCTTAGACTCAAACCAGGAGCCCCGTGACTACACGGTCGGTTCCAACGAGTCACATTGATCCTGTACGAGGTGTTCGTGACTCTTATGGGACCGTTTTGTGGATGTTTTGTGTTTTTACCCATCAATGGCATATTTTTATGCTTAAGTCTATTTTTATGAAAAAGTCTATTTTCACCCTTAGATGGCATATTTTTATGCTTAGGAGTAACCTTTTGTAAATTTATGTCGTATACTCAAACCGGGAGCCCCATGACTACGCGGTCGGTTCCTATGAGTCACATTAATCCCGTGCGAGGTTTCGTGACTCTTATGGGACCATTTTGTGGTCGTTTTACTTTTTCACCCTTCGATGGAATATTTTTATGCTTAAGTCTAACTTTTTTAAAATTTACGTCGTATACTTAAACTAGGAGCCCCGTGACTACGCCTTCGGTTCCTACGAGTCACATTGATCCCGTGTGAGGTGTTCCTGACTCTTACGGGACCGTTTTGTGGCTGTTTTACATTTTCACCCTTCGATGGCTTATTTTTATGCTTGAGTTTATTTTTGTGTAAATTTACGCCGTACACTCAAACTGGGAGACCCGTGTCTACGCGGTCGGTTCCTACGAGTCACATTGATCCCGTACGAGGTGTTCGTGACTCTGACGGGACCGTTTTCTTGCTGTTTTTTGTTTTCACCCATCGATGGCTTGTTTTTATGCTTAAGTCTAACTCTTTGCAAATTAACGTCGTATACTTAAACTCGGAGCCCCGTGACTACGCCTTCGATTCCTACGAGTCACATTAATCCCGTGCGAGGTTTCGTGACTCTTATGGGACCATTTTGTGGTCGTTTTACTTTTTCACCCTTCGATGGAATATTTTTATGCTTAAGTCTAACTTTTTTAAAATTTACGTCGTATACTTAAACTAGGAGCCCCGTGACTACGCCTTCGATTCCTACGAGTCACATTGATCCCATGCGAGGTGCTCGTGACTCTTGCGGGACCGTTTTGTGGCTGTTTTACACTTTCACCCTTCGATGGCATGTTTTTATGCTTAAGTCTATTTTTTGGCAAATTTACGTTGCACACTCAAACCGGGAGCCCCGTGACTACGCGGTCGGTTCCTATGAGTCACATTGATCCCGTTCGAGGTGTTCGTGACTCTTACGGGACCGTTTTGTGGCTATTTTATGTTTTCACCCTTCGATGGCATGTTTCTATTCTTAAGTCTAACTCTTTGCAAATTTACGTCGTATACTCAAAACGAGAGCCCTCTGACTACACGGTCGGTTCCTACGAGTCACACTAATTTGGTGCGAGGTGTTCGTGACTCTTATGGGTCCGTTTTGTGGCTGTTTTACATTTTCACCCTTTGATGGCATGTTTTTATGCTTAAGTCTATTTTTCTGCAAATTTATGTCGTACACTCGAACCGGGAGCCCCGTGACTACGTGGTCGATTCCTACGAGTCACATTGATCCCGTACGAGGTGTTCGTGACTCTAATGGGACCGTTTTGTGGCTGTTTTGCATTTTCACCCTTCAATGGCATATTTTTATGCTTAAGTCTATTTTTTTGCAAATTTACGTCGTACACTCAAAACTGGATCCCCGTGACGACGTGGTCGGTTCCTACGAGTCATATTGATCCTGTGTGAGGTGTTCGTGACTCTTATGGGACCGTTTTTTGGCTGTTTTATGTTTTCACCCTTCGATGGCATGTTTTTAATGCTTCAGTCTAAATTTTTTCAAATTTACATCGTATACTTAAACCGGGATCCCCGTGACTACATGTTCGGTTTCTACGAGTCACATTGATCCCGTGCGAGGTGTTCGTGACTCTTACATGACCGTTTTGTGTCTGTTTTACATTTTCACCATTCGATGGTAATTTTTATGCTTAAGCCTAACTTTTGGTAAATTTACGTCGTATACTCAAACCGGGAGCCCCGTGACTACGCGGTCGGTTCCTACGAGTCACATTGATCCCGTGCAAGGTTTCGTGACTCTTATGGGACCATTTTGTGGCTGTTTTACGTTTTCACCCTCCGATGGCAAGTTTTTATGCTTAAGTCTAACTTTTTTCAAATTTACGTTGTATACTTAAACTGGGAGCCCCGTGACTACGCGTTCGGTTCCTACGAGTCACACTGATCCTGTGCGAGGTGTTCGTGACTTTTACGGGACTATTTTCTGGCTGTATTATGTTTTCACCCTTTGATGGCCTGTTTTTATGCTTAAGTCTATTTTTTTGAAAATTTACATCGTACACTCAAATCGGGAGTCACATTGATCCCGTGCGAGGTGTTCGTGACTCTTATGGAACCGTTTTGTGGCTGTTTTACGTTTTCACCCTCCGATTGCATGTTTTTATGCTTAAGTCTATTTTTCATAAATTTACGTCATACACTCAAACCGAGAGACCCGTGACTACGCGGTCGGTTCTTACGAGTCATATTGATCCCGTCCGAGGTGTTTGTGACTCTTACTGGACCGTTTTGTGGCTATTTAATGTTTTCACCCTTCGATGGCATGTTTTTATGCTTAAGTCTAACTTTTTGCAAATTTGAATCGTATACTCAAACCGGGAGCCCCGTGACTCTGCGGTCGGTTCGTACAAGTCCGATTGAGAACGTGCGAGGTGTTCGTAACTCTTATGGGACCGTGTTGTGGTTGTTTTACTTTTTTACCCTTCGATGGCATGTTTTTATGCTTAATTCTATTTTTTACAAATTTACGTCGTACACTCAAATCGGGAACCCCGTGACTACGTGGTCGGTTCCAACGAGTCACATTGATCCCGTCCGAGGTGTTCGTGACTCTTACGGTACCGTTTTGTGGCTATTTTATGTTTTCACCCTTCGATGGCATGTTTTTATTCTTAAGTCTAACTCTTTGCAAATTTACGTCGTATACTCAAAACGAGAGCCCTCTGACTACACGGTCGGTTCCTACGAGTCACACTAATTTGGTGCGAGGTGTTCGTGACTCTTATGGGTCCGTTTTGTGGCTGTTTTACATTTTCACCCTTCGATGGCATGTTTTTATGATTAAGTCTATTTTCTGCAAATTTATGTCGTACACTCGAACCGGGAGCCCCGTGACTACGCGGTCGGTTCCTACGAGTCACATTGATCCCGTGCAAGGTTTCGTGACTCTTATGGGACCGTTTTGTGGCTGTTTTGCATTTTCACCCTTCAATGGCATATTTTTATGCTTAAGTCTATTTTTTTGCAAATTTACGTCGTACACTCAAAACTAGATCCCCGTGACGACGTGGTCGGTTCCTACGAGTCACATTGATCCTGTGTGAGGTGTTCGTGACTCTTATGGGACCCTTTTTTGGCTGTTTTATGTTTTCACCCTTCGATGGCATGTTTTTAATGCTTCAGTCTAAATTTTTTCAAATTTACATCGAATACTTAAACCGGGATCCCCGTGACTACACGTTCGGTTCCTACGAGTCACATTGATCCCGTGAGAGGTGTTCGTGACTCTTACAGGACCGTTTTGTGTCTGTTTTACATTTTCACCATTCGATGGTAATTTTTATGCTTAAGCCTAACTTTTGGTAAATTTACGTCGTATACTCAAACCGGGAGCCCCGTGACTACGCGGTCGGTTCCTACGAGTCACATTGATCCCGTGCGAGGTTTCGTGACTCTTATGGGACCAATTTGTGGTTGTTTTACATTTTCACCCTTCGATGGCATGTTTTTATCTTAAGTCTATTTTTTTGCAAATTTACGTCGTACACTCAAATCGGGAGCCCCGTGACTATGTGGTCGGTTCCTACGCGTCACATTGATCCCGTGCGAGGTGTTCGTGATTCTTATGGGACCGTTTTGTGGCTTTTTTATGTTTTCACCCTTTGATGGCCTGTTTTTATGCTTAAGTCTATTTTTTTGAAAATTTACATCGTACACTCAAATCGGGAGTCACATTGATCCCGTGCGAGGTGTTCGTGACTCTTATGGAACCGTTTTGTGGCTATTTTACGTTTTCACCCTCCGATTGCATGTTTTTATGCTTAAGTCTATTTTTCATAAATTTACGTCGTACACTCAAACCGAGAGCCCCGTGACTACGCGGTCGGTTCTTACGAGTCATATTGATCCCGTCCGAGGTGTTTGTAACTCTTACTGGACCGTTTTGTGGCTATTTTATGTTTTCACCCTTCGATGGCATGTTTTTATGCTTAAGTCTAACTTTTTGCAAATTTACGTCGTATACTCAGACCGGGAGCCCCGTGACTCTGCGGTCGGTTCGTACAAGTCCGATTGAGAACGTGCGAGGTGTTCGTAACTCTTATGGGACCGTGTTGTGGTTGTTTTACTTTTTTACCCTTCGATGGCATGTTTTTATGCTTAATTCTATTTTTTACAAATTTACGTCGTACACTCAAATCGGGAACCCGGTGACTGCGTGGTCGGTTCCAACGAGTCACATTGATCCTGTCCGAGATGTTCGTGATTCTTATGAGATCGTTTTGTGACTATTTTACGTTTTCACCATTAATACGCGATCAGTTCTTCCGAGTCACACTGATCCCATGTGAGGTATTCGTGACTCTTGCGGGACCATTTTGTGGATGTTTTACGTTTTCAACCTTCGATGGCACCTTTTTATGCTTAAGTCTATTTTTTTGCAAATTTACGTCGTACACTCAAACCAAGAGCCCCGTGACTACGCGGTTAGTTCCTACGAGTCATCTTGATCCCGTGCGAGGTTTCGTGACTCTTATGGGACCGTTTTGTGGCTATTTTACATTTTCACCCTTCGATGGCATGTTTATATGCTTAGGTCTAACTTTTTTCAAATTTACGTCGTAAACTGATACCGGGAGCCCCGTGACTACGTGTTCGGTTCCTACGAGTCACATTGATCCCGTGCTAGGTGTTCGTAACTCTTAAAGGACCGTTTTGGGGTTGTTATACTTCTTCACCCTTCGATGGCATGTTTTTTTGCTTAAGTCTAACTTTTTGCAAATTTACATCGTATACTCAAACCGGGAGACCCGTGAATACGCGATCGGTTCCTACGAGTCACATTAATCCCGTGCGAGGTGTTTGTGAGTCTTACAGGACCATTTTATGGTTGTTTTACGTTTTCACCCTTCGATGGCATGTTTTTATGCTGAAGTCAATTTTTTTGTAAATTTATGTCGTACACTCAAATCGGGAGCCCCGTGACTACGCTGTCGGTTCCTATGAGTCACATTGATCCCGTGCGAGGTGTTCGTGACTTTTACTGAACCGTTTTCTGGTTTTTTTATGTTTTCACCCTTCGATGGCATGTTTTTATGCTTAAGTCTATTTTTTTGAAAATTTAGCTCGTACACTCATATCGGGAGCCCTGTGACTACGCGGTCGGTTCCTACGTGCGAGGTGTTCGTGGCTCTTATGGGACCGTTTTGTGACTGTTTTACATTTTCTCCCTTCGATGGCATGTTTTTATGCTTAAGTCTATTTTTTGCAAATTTACGTCGTACCATCAAACCGGGACCTCGTGACTACATGGTCAGTTCCTACGAGTAATATTGATCCCATGCGAGGTCTTCGTGACTCTTACGGGACCATTTTATGTCTGTTTTATGTTTTCACCCTTCGATGGCATTTTCTATCCATAAGTCTAACTTTCTGCAAATTTACGTCGTAGACTCAAACCAGGAGCCCCGTGACTACGTGGTCGGTTCCTACGAGTCACATTGAAACCGTGCCAGGTGTTCGAGACTCTTGTGGGACCATTTTCTGGCTGTTTTATGTTTTCAACCTTCGATGGCATGTTTTTATGCTTAAGTCTATTTTTTTACAAATTTACGTCATACACTCAAACCGAGAGCCCCGTGACTACGCGGTCGGTTCCTACGAGTCACATTGATCCCGTGTAAGGTGTTCGTGACTCATATAGGACCGTTTTGTGGCTGTTTTATGTTTTCACCCTACAACGGCCTGTTTTTATGCTTATGTCTATTTTTTTATAAATTTACGTCGTACACTCAAACTGGGAGCCCCATGACTACGCAATCGGTTCCTACGAGTCACATTGATCCCGTGCGAGGTGTGCGTGACTCTTACGAGACCGCTTTGTGGCTGTTTTAAATTTTCAACCTTCGATGGCATCTTTTTATGCTTAAGTCTAACTTTTTGCTAGTTTACGTCGTATACTCAAACCAGGAGCCCCGTGAATATGCGGTGGCTTCCTACGAGTGACATTGATCCCGTGGGAGGTGTTCGTGACTCTTATGGGACCACTTTGTAGTTTTTTTACGTTTTCACACTTCGATGGCATGTTTTTATGCTTAAGTCTTTTTTTTTTTGCAAATTTACGTCGTACACTCAAATTGGGAGCCCCGTGACTACGCTGTCAGTTCCTACGAGGCACATTGATCCTGTGCGAGGTGTTCGTGACTCTTACGAGACCGTTTTGTGGCTGTTTTACGTTTTCACCCTCCTATTACATGTTTTTATGCTCAAGTCCAACTTTTTGCAAATTTACATCGTATACTCAAACCGGGAGCTCCTTGAATATGCGGTCAGTTACTATGAGTCACATTGATCACGTGCGATATGTCCGTGACTGTTACGGGACCATTTTTTTGTTGTTTTACGTTTTCACCCTTCGATGGCTTATTTTTATGCTTAAGTCTATTTTTTTGCAAATTTACGTCATACACTAAAACCGGGAGCCCCGTGAATATGCAGTCGGTTCCTACGAGTCACATTGATCCCGTGCGAGGTGTTCGTGTCTTTTACGGGACCATTTTGTGGTTATTTTACGTTTTCACCCTTCGATGGCATGTTTTTATGCATAAGTCTATATTTTTGCCAATTTACGTCATACACTCAAACTAAGAGCCCTGTGACTACGCGGTCAGTTCCTACGAGTCATAATGATCCCGTACGAGGTGTTCGTGAATCTTAAGGGACCATTTTGTGGTTGTTTTAGGTTTTCACCCTTTGACGGTATATTTTATGCTTAAGTCTAACTTTTTGTAACTTTATGTCGTATACTCAAACTGGGGGCCCCGTGAATACGCGGTCGGTTCCTACGAGTGCATTGATCCCGTGCGAGGTGTTCATGACTCTTATGGGACTATTTTGTGGCTATTTTATGTTTTCAGCCTTCGATGCCATGTTTTTTTGCTTAAGTCTATCTTTTTACAAATTTACGTCATACACTCAAACTTGGAGCCCCGTTACTACGCGGTCGGTTCCTACGAGTCACATTGATCCCGTGTGTGGTGTTCGTGACTCTTACGGGACCATTTTATGGCTGTTTTACATTTTCACCCTTTGATGGCTTGTTTTTATGCTTAAGTCTATTTTTTTGCAAATTTACGTCGTACACTCAAACCGGAAGCCCCGTTACTACGCGCTTGGTTCCTACGAGTCACATTGATCCCGTGCGAGGTGTTCGTGACTTTTTTGGGACCATTTTGTGGCTATTTTACATTTTCACCCTTCGATGGCGTGTTTTTATGCTTAAGTCTATTTTTTTTCAAATTTTCGTTGTAGACTCAAACCAGGAGCCCCGTGACTACATGGTCTTGACCTACCAGTCACATTGATCCCGTACGAGGTGTTCATTAGTCTTATGGGACCGTTTTGTGGATGTTTTACGGTTTCACCCTTCGATGGCATGCTTTTATTTTTAAGTCTATTTTTTGCAAATTTACGTCATCCACTCAAACCGAGACCCTCGTGACTACGCGGTCGGTTCGTACGAGTCACATTGATCACGTGTAAGGCGTTCGTGACTCTTATGGGACCGTTTTGTGTTTGTTTTATATTTTCACCCTTCGATGGCTTGTTTTTATGCTTAAGTCTATTTTTTTGCAAATTTGTTTCGTACACTCAAACTGGGAGCCCCGTGACTATGCGATCGGTTCCTACGAGTAACATTGATCCCGTACGAGGTGTTCGTGACTCTGACGGGACCGTTTTGTGGCTGTTTTACATTTTCACCCTTCAATGGTATATTTTTATGCTTATGTCTATTTTTTTGCAAATTTACATCGCACACTAAAACCGGAAGCCCTGTGACTACACGGTCGGTTTCTATGAGTCACATTGATCCCGTGCGAGGTGTTCATGACTCTTACGGGAGCGTTTTGTGGCTGTTTTACGTTTTCACCCTTCGATGGCATGTTTTTATGCTTGAGTCTATTTTTTTGTAAATTTACGTCGTTCACTCATGCCGGGAGCCCCGTGACTACGCGGTCGAGTCGTACGAGTCACATTGATCACGTGTAAGGTGTTCGTGACTCTTATGGGCCCATTTTGTGGCTGTTATACATTTTCAGCCTTCGATGGCCTGTTTTTATGCTTAAGTCTCTTTTTTTTCAAATTTATGTCGTACACTCAAACTACGAGTCACATTGATCCCGTATGAGGTGTTCGTTACTCCGACGGGACCGTTTTGTGGTTGTTTTACATTTTCACCCTTCAATGGCATATTTTTATGCCTATGTCTATTTATTTGCAAATTTACGTCGCACACTCAAACCGGGAGCCCCGTGACTACGCCGTCGGTTTCTATGAGTCACATTGATCCCGTGCGAGGTGTTTATGACTCTTACGGGACGGTTTTGTGGATGTTTTATGTTTTCACCCTTCGATGGCATGTTTTTATTCTTAAGTCTAACACTTTGCAAATTTACATCGTATACTCAAATCGGGAGCCCCGTGACTACACGGTCGATGCCTACAAGTCACATTGATCCCGTGCGAGGTGTTCGTGGCTTTTACGGGACCATTTTGTGGTTGTTTTACGTTTCACACTTCGATGGCATGTCTTTATGCTTAAGTCTATTTTTTTGCAAATTTACGTCGTACACTCAAACCAAGAACCCTGTGACTACGCGGTCAGTTCCTACGAGTCATATTGATCCCATGCGAGGTGTTCGTTACTTTTATTGAATCGTTTTGTGGTTGTTTTACTTTTTCACCCTTCGAAGGCATGTTTTATACTTAAGTCTAACTTTTTGAAAATTTATGTCGTATACTCAAATGAGGAGCCCCGTGAATACGCGGTCGGTTCCTACGGGTGACATTGATCCCGTGCGAGGTGTTCATGACTCTTACGGGACCATTTTGTGGCTATTTTATGTTTTCACCCTTCGATGGCATGTTTTATGCTTAAGTCTATTTTTTTAGAAATTTACATCGTACACTCAAACAGGGAGCCTCATTACTACGCGGTCGTTTCCTACGAGTCACATAAATCCCGTGCGAGGTGTTCGTGACTCTTACGGGACCATTTTTTTGGCTATTTTATGTTTTCACCCTTCGATGGTATGTTTTTATGCTTAAGGTTACTTTTTGCAAATTTACGTCTTACACTCAAACGGGAGCCCCGTTACTACACGGTCGGTTCCTACGAGTCACATTGATCATGTGCGAGGTGTTCATGAATTTTACGGGACTATTTTGTGGCTATTTTACATTTTCACCCTTAGATGGCATGTTTTTGTGCTTAAGTATCTTTTTTTGCAAATTTACGTCGTATACTCAAACCGGGAGCCCTGTGACTATGCGGTCCGTTCCTACAAGTCACATTGATCCCGTATGAGTTGTTCATGTCTCTTATGGGACCGTTTTGTGGTTGTTTTGCATTTTTACCCATCAATGGCATATTTTTATGCATATGTCTATTTTTTTGCAAATTTACATCGTACACTCAAAACGGGAGCCCCGTGACTACGTGGTCGGTTCCTACGAGTCACATTGATCCTGTGCGAGGTGTTTGTGACTCTTATGGAACTGTTTTGTGGCTATTTTACGTTCTCACCCTTCGATGGCATGTTTTTATGCTTAACTCTTTTTTTTTACAAATTTACATCGTACACTCAAGCCAAGAGCCGTGTGAATACGCGGTCAGTTCCAACGAGTCATATTGATCCCGTGCGAGGTGTTCACGACTCTTACGGGACCGTTTTGTGGATGTTTTACGTTTTCACCCTTCGATGGCATATTTTTATGTTTCAGTCTAACTTTTTATAAATTTACGTTGCATACTCAAACCGGGAGACCCGTGACTACGCGGTCGGTTCCGACGAGTCACATTGATCCCGTGCGAGGTTTCGTGACTCTCATGGGACCATTTTGTGGTTGTTTTATGTTTTCACCCTTCGATGGCATGTTTTTATGCTTAAGTCAAACGTTTTTCGAATTTACGTCGTATACTTAAATCGGGAGTCCCGTGACTACATGGTCGGTTCCTATGAGTCACATTGATCCCGTGCGAGTTGTTCGTGACTCTTACGGAACCATTTTGTGGTTGTTTTAAGTTTTCACCCTTCGATGGCATGTTTTTATGCTTAAGTCTAACTTTTTGCAAATTTACGTCGTATACTTAAACCGAGAGCCCTCTGACTACACGGTCGGTTCCTACAAGTCACATTAATCCGGTGCGAGGTGTTAGTGACTCTTATGGGTCCGTTTAGTGGCTGTTTTACATTTTCACCCTTCGATGGCATGTTTTTATGCTTAAGTCTATTTTTTTACAAATTTATGTCGTAGACTAAAACTCGGAGCCCCGTGACTACGCGGTCGGTTCCTACGAGTCACATTTATCCCGTACGAGGTGTTCGTGACTCTTATGGAACCGTTTTGTTGCTATTTTACTCTTTCATCCTTCGATGGCATGTTTTTATGGTTAAGCCTATTTTTTTGCAAATTTACGTCGGATACCCAAACCAAGAGCCCCGTGAATACGCGGTCAGTTCCAACGAGTTATATTGATCCCGTGGGAGATGTTCGTGACTCTTACGGGACCATTTTGTGGATGTTTTATGTTTTCACCCTTCGATGGCATATTTTTATGCCTAAGTCTAACTTCTTGTAAATTTAGGTCGTATACTCAAACTACGCGGTCGATTCCTACGAGTCACATTGATCCTGTGCGAGGTTTCGTGACTCTTATGGGACCATTTTGTGGCAGTTTTACGTTTTCACCCTTCGATGGCATGTTTTTATGCTTAAGTCTAACGTTTTTCAAATTTACGTTGTATACTTAAATCGGGAGCCCCGTGACTATGCGTTCGGTTCCTATGAGTCACATTGATCCCGTGCGAGGTGTTCGTTACTCTTGTCGGATCGTTTTGTGGTTGTTTTACGTTTTCACCCTTCGATGGCATGTTTTTATGCTTAAGTCTAACTTTTTGCTAATTTACGTCGGAGACTCAAAGCGGGATCCCCGTGAATATGCGGTTGGTTCCTACGAGTCACATTGATCCCGTGCGAGGTGTTCGTAACTCTTACAGGACCGTTTTGTAGCTGTTTTACCCTTCGATGGCATGTTTTTATGCTAAGTCTATTTTTTTGCAAATTTGCATTGCACACTCAAATCGGGATCCCCGTGACTGTGAGATCGGTTCCTATGAGTCACATTGATCCTATGCGAGGTGTTCGTGACTCTTACGGGACCGTTTTGTGGTTGTTTTACATTTTCACCCTTAGATGGCATGTTTTTATGCTTAAGTCTAACTCTTTGAAAATTTCATCGTATACTCAAATCGAGAGCTCTGTGACTATGCGGTCGGTTCCTACGAGTCACATTGACTCGATTCGAGGTGTTCGTGACTCTTATGGGTCCGTTTTGTGGTTGTTTTACATTTTCACCCTTCGATGGCATGTTTTTATGCTTAAGTCTAGTTTTTAGCAAATTTACGTCATACACTCAAACCGGGAGCCCCGTAACTACGCGATCGGTTCCTACAAGTTACATTGATCCCGTGTGAGGTGTTCGTGAGTCTTAATGGAACATTTTGTGATTGTTTTAATTTTTTCACCCTTCGATGGCATGCTTTTATGCTTAAGTCTAACTATTATCGAATTTACGTCGTATACTCAAATCGGGAGCCCCGTGAATACGCGGTTAGTTCCTACTGGTCACATTGATCCCATGCGAGGTGTTCGTGACTCTTACGGGACCATTTTGTGGTTTTTTACTTTTTCACCCTTCAATGGCATATTTTTATCTTAAGTCTATGTTTTTGCAAATTTATGTCGTACACTCAAACTGGGAGCCCCATGACTATGTGGTCGCTCCCTACGAGTCCCATTGATCCCGTGCGAGGTGTTCGTGATTCTTATTGGACCGTTTTGTGGCTTTTTTACGTTTTCACTCTTTGATGGCATTTTTTTACGCTTAAGTCTATTTTTTTGCAAATTTACGTAGTACGCTTAAACCAAGAGCCCCGTGACAACGCGATCAGTTCCTACGAGTCACATTGCTCCTGTGCGAGGTTTCGTGACTCTTATGGGACCGTTTTGTGGATGTTTTACATTTTCTCCCTTCGAGGGCATGTTTTATGCTTAAGTCTAACTTTTTGTAAATTTACGTTGTATACTCAAACGGGGAGCCCTAGGAATACGCGATCGGTTCCTACGGGTGACATTGATCCCGTGCGAGGTGTTCATGACTCTTAAGGGACAATTTTGCAGCTATTTTATATTTTCATCCTTCGATGACATGTTTTTATGCTTAAGTCTATTTTTTTAGAAATTTACGTCGTACACCCAAATTGGGAGCCCCGTTACTACGCGGTCGGTTCCTACGAGTCACATTGATCCCGTGCGAGGTGTTCGTGACTCTTACGGGACCATTTTATGCCTATTTTATGTTTTCACCCTTCGATGGCATGTTTTTATGCTTAAGTCTATTTTTTTTGCAAATTTACGTCGAACACTCAAACGAGAGCCCCGTTACTACACGGTCGGTTCCTACGAGTCACCTTGATCCCGTGCGAGGTGTTCGGAACTTTTACGGGACCATTTTGTGGCTATTTTACGTTTTAACCCTTCGATGGCATGTTTTTGTGCTTAAGTATATTTTTTTTGCAAATTTACATTGTACACTCAGACCGGGAGCCTCGTGACTATGCGGTCGGTTCCTACGAGTCACATTGATCCCGTACGAGGTGTTCGTGACTCTTATGGGACCATTTTGTGGTTGTTTTGCAATTTCACCCATCAATGGCATATTTTTATGCTTACGTCTATTTTTTTACAAATTTACGTCGTACACTCAAAACGGGAGCCCCGTGACAACATGGTCGGTTCCTACGAGTCACATTGATCCTGTGCGAGGTGTTCGTGACTCTTATGGAACCGTTTTGTGGCTATTTTATGTTTTCACCCTTCGATGGAATGTTTTTATGCTTAAGTCTATTTTTTTGCAAATTTGCATCGTACGCTCAAGCCATGAGCCCTGTGAACACGCGGTCAGTTCCAACGAGTCATATTGATCCCGTGCGAGGTATTCGTGACTCTTACGGGACCATTTTGTGGTTGTTTTACGTTTTCACCCTTCGATGGCATATTTTTATGCTTAAGTATAACTTTTTGTAAATTTACATCGTATACTGAAACTGGGAGACCCGTGACTACGCGGTCGGTTCCGACGATTCACATTGATCGCGTGCGAGGTTTCGTGACTCTTTTGGGACATTTTGTGGCTGTTTTACATTTTCACCCTTCGATGGCATGTTTTTATGCTTAAGTCTAACTTTTTTCAAATTTACGTCGTATACCTAAATCGGGAGCCCCGTGACTACGCGTTCGGTTCCTACGAGTCACATTGATTTCGTGCAAGGTGTTCGTGACTCTTGCGGGACCGTTTTGTTGTTATTTTATGTTTTCCCCCTTCGATGGCATATTTTTATGCTTAGGTTTAACTTTTTGCAAATTTACGTCGGAGACTCAAAGCTGGAGCTTCGTGAATATGCGGTCGGTTTCTACGAGTCACATTGATCCCGTGCGAGGTGTTCGTGACTCTTACGGGACCATTTTGTAGCTGTTTTACCCTTCGATGGCATGTTTTTATGCTTAAGTCTATTTTTTTGCAAATTTACATTGCACACTCAAATTGGGAGCCCCATGACTACGAGATCGGTTCCTATGAGTCACATTGATCCCGTGCGAGGTGTCCGTGACTCTTACGGGACCGTTTTATGGTTGTTTTACGTTTTCACCCTTCGATGGCATGCTTTTATGCTTAAGTCTAACTCTTTTAAAATTTACATCGTATACTCAAATCAAGAGCCCTGTGACTATGCGGTCGGTTTCTACGAGTCACATTAATTCGGTGCGAGGTGTTCGTGACTCTTATGGGTCCGTTTTGTGGCTGTTTGACATTTTCACCCTTCGATGGCATGTTTTTATGCTTAAGTCTATTTTTTTGTAAATTTACGTCATACACTCAAATCGGGAGCGCCGTAACTATGCGGTCGGTTCCTACGAGTCACATTCATCCCGTGCGAGGTGTTCGTGACTCTTAATGGACCGTTTTGTGGCTGTTTTACTTTTTCACCCTTCGATGGCTTAATTTAATGCTTAAGTCTAACTTTTAACGAATTTACGTCGTATACTCAAACCGAGAGCCCCGTCAATACGCGGTCAGTTCCTATGAGTCACATTGATCCCGTGCGTGGTGTTCGTGACTGTTACGGGACCATTTTATGTTTTTTTTACATTTTCACCCTTCAATGGCATGTTTTTATCATAAGTCTATTTCTTTGCAAATTTACGTCGTACACTCAAACCGGGAGCCCCGTCACTACATGGTCGCTTCCTACGAGTCACATTGATCCCGTGCGAGGTGTTCGTGATTCTTATGGGACCGTTTTGTGGATTTTTTATGTATTCACCTTTGATGGGATGTTTTTATGCTTAAGTCTATTTTTTTGCAAATTTACGCCGTACACTTAAACCAAGAGCCCCTTGACAATGCGGTCAGTTCCTACGAGTCAAATTGATCCGGTGCGAGGTGTTCGTGACTCTTACGGGACCGTTTTGTGGCTGTTTTACATTTTCACCCTTCGATGGCATGTTTTTATACTTAAGTCTAACTTTTTTTAAATTTACGTCGTATACTCAAATCGGAAGCCTCGTGACTACGCGATCGGTTCCTACGAGTCACATTGATCCCGTGCGAGGTTTCGGGACTCTTATGGGACTTTTTGTGGATGTTTTACGTTTTCTCCCTTCGATGGCATGTTTTATACTTAAGTCTATCTTTTTGTAAATTTACATCGTATACTCAAACGAGGAGCCCCGTGAATACGCGGTCGGTTCCAACGGGTGACATTGATCTCGTGCGAGGTGTTCATGACTCTTACGGGACCATTTTGTGGCTATTTTATGTTTTCACCCTTCCATGGCATGTTTTTATGCTTAAGTCTATTTTTTTAGAAATTTACGTCGTACACTCAAACTGGGAGCCCTGTTACTACGCGGTCGGTTCCTACGAGTCACATTGATCCCGTGCGAGGTGTTCGTGACTCTTACAGGACCATTTTGTCATTGTTTTACGTTTTCACCCTTCGATGGCATGTTTTTATGCTTAGGCCTAACTTTTTTCAAATTTACATCGGAGACTCAAAAGGGAGCCCCGTGAATATGCGGTCGGTTCCTACGAGTCACATTGATCCTGTGCAAGGTGTTCCTGACTCTTACAGGACCGTTTTGTAGCTGTTTTACCCTTCGATGGCATGTTTTTCTGCTTAAGTCCATTTTTTTGCAAATTTACGTTGCACACTCAAACCGGGAGACCCGTGACTACACGACCGGTTCCTACGAGTCACATTGATCCCATGCGAGGTGTTCTGCCTCTTACGGGACTATTTTGTGGTTGTTTTACGTTTTCACCCTTCGATGGCATGTTTTTATGCTTAAGTCTAACTCTTTGCAAATTTACGTCGTATACTCAAACCGCGAGCCCTGTGAGTCGGTTCCTACGAGTCACATTGATCCGGTGGGAGGTGTTCGTGACTATTATGGGTCCGTTTTGTTACTGTTTTACATTTTCACCCTTCGATGGCATATTTTTATGCTTAAGTCTATTTTTTGCAAATTTACGTCATACACTCAAACCGGGAGCCCCGTGAGTACGTGGTCGCTTCCTACGAGTCACATTGATCCCGTACGAGGTGTTCGTGATTCTTATGGGACCGTTTTGTGGCTTTTTTACGTTTTCATCTTTGACGGCATGTTTTTATGCTTACGTCATTTTTTTTGCAAATTTACGCCGTACACTTAAACCAAGAGCCTCGTGAAAATGCGGTCAGTTCCTACGAGTCATATTGATCCGGTGCGAGGTGTTCGTGACTCTTACGTGACCGTTTTGTGGTTGTTTTACGTTTTCACCCTTCGATGGCATGTTTTTATACTTAAGTCTAACGTTTTTTAAATTTAAGTCGTATACTGAAATCGGGAGCCCCGTCACTACGCGATCGGTTCCTACGAGTCACATTGATCCCGTGCGAGGTTTCGTGACTCTTATGGGACCGTTTTGTGGATGTTTTATGTTTTCCCCCTTCGATGGCATGTTTTATACTTAAGTCTATCTTTTTGTAAATTTACATCGTATACTCAAACGGGGAGCCCCGTGAATACGCGGTCGGTTCCAACGGATGACATTGATCCCGTGCGAGGTGTTCATGACTCTTACGGTACCATTTTGTGGCTATTTTATGTTTTTACCCTTCCATGGCATGTTTTTATGCTAAAGTCTATTTTTTTAGAAATTTACGTCGTACACTCAAACTGGGAGCCCCGTTACTACGCGGTCGGTTCCTACGAGTCACATTGATCCCATGCGAGGTGTTTGTGACTCTTACAGGACCATTTTGTGGTTGTTTTACATTTTCACCCTTCGATGGCATGTTTTTATGCTTAGGTCTAACTTTTTGCAAATTTACGTTGGAGACTCAAACGGAAGCCCTGTGAATATGCGGTCGGTTCCTACGAGTCACATTAATCCCGTGCGAGGTGTTCCTGACTCTTACGGGACCGTTTTGTAGCTGTTTTACCCTTAGATGGCATGTTTTTCTGCTTAAGTCCATTTTTTGCAAATTTACGTTGCACACTCTAACCGGGAGACCCGTGACTACACGATTGGATCCTACGAGTCACATTGATCCCGTGCGAGGTGTTCTGACTCTTACGGGACCATTTTGCAGTTGTTTTACGTTTTCACCCTTCGATGGCATGTTTTTATGCTTAAGTCTAACTCTTTGCAAATTTACGTCATATACTCAAACCGAGAGCCCTGTGACTACACGGTCGGTTCCTACGAGTCACATTGATCCGGTGCGAGGTGTTCATGACTGTTATGGGTCCGTTTTGTTGCTGTTTTACATTTTCACCCTTCGATGGCAGGTTTTTATGCTTAAGTCTTTTTTTTTTGCAAATTCACATCGTACACTCAAACCGGGAGCCCCGTGACTACGCAGTCGGTTCCTACGAGTCACATTGATCCCGTACGAGGTGTTCATGACTCTTATGGGACCGTTTTGTGGCTGTTTTTGATTTTCACCCTTCAATGGAATATTTTTTATGCTCAAGTCTATTTTTTTGCAAATTTACGTCATACACTCAAAACGGGATCCCCGTGAATACGCGGTCAGTTCCAACGAGTCATATTGATCCCGTGTGAGGTGTTCGTGACTCTTATGGGACCGTTTTGTGGATGTTTTACATTTTACCTCTTCGATGGCATATTTTTATGCTTAAGTCTAACTTTTTGTAAATTTACGTCGTATACCCAAACCGGGAGCCCCGTGACTACGCGGTCGGTTCCTACGAGTCACATTGATCCCGTGCGAGGTTTTGTGACTCTTATGGGACCGTTTTGTGGATGTTTTACATTTTCACCCTTTGATGGCATGTTTTTATGCTTAAGTCTAACTTTTTCAAATTTATGTCGTATAATTAAACCGGGAGCCTCGTGACTACGCGTTCGGTTCTTATGAGTCACATTGATCCCGTGCAAGGTGTTCGTGACTCTTGCGGGACCGTTTTGTGGTTGTTTTACATTTTCACCCTTCGATGGCATGTTTTTATGCTTAATTCTAACTTTTTGCTAATTTACGTCGCACACTCAAACCGGGAGCCCCGTGACTACGAGATCGGTTCCTATGAGTCTCATTGATCCCGTGCGAGGTATTCGTGACTCTTACGGGACCGTTTTGTGGCTGTTTTATGTTTTCACCCTTCGATGGCATGTTTTTATGCTTAAGTCTAACTCTCTGAAAATTTATATCGTATACTCAAACCGAGAGCCCTGTGACTATGCGGTCGGTTCCTATGAGTCACATTGATCCGGTGGGAGGTGTTCGTGACTCTTATGGGTCCGTTTTGTGGCTGTTTTACATTTTCACCCTTCGATGGCATGTTTTTATGCTTAAGTCTATTTTTTTGCAAATTTACGTCATACACTCAAACTGGGAGCCCCGTAACTATGCGGTCGGTTCCTACGAGTCAAGTTGATCCTGTGCGAGGTGTTCGTGACTCTTAATGGACCGTTTTGTGACTGTTTTACTTTTTCACCCTTCGATGGCATGTTTTTATCCTTAAGTCTAACTTTTATCGAATTTACCTCGTATACTCAAACCAGGAGCCCCGTGAATACGCGGTCAGTTCCTACGAGTCACATTGATCCCGTGCGAGGTGTTCGTGACTGTTACGGGACCATTTTATGGTTTTTTTACATTTTCACCCTTCAATGGCATGTTTTTATCTTAAGTCTATTTTTTTGTAAATTTACGTCGTACACTCAAACCGAGATCCCCCTGACTACGTGGTCGCTTCCTACGAGTCATATTGATCCCGTGCGAGGTATTCGTGATTCTTATGGGACCGTTTTGTGATTTTATTATGTTTTTACCCTTTGATGGCATGTTTTTATGCTTAAGTCTATTTTTTTGCAAATTTACATCGTACACTTAAACCAAGAGCCCCGTGACAACGCGGTTAGTTCCTACGAGTCATATTGATCCAGTGCGAGGTGTTCGTGACTCTTACGGGACTGCTTTGTGGTTGTTTTATTTTTTAACCCTTCGATGGCATGTTTTTGTACTTAAGTCGAACTTTTTATAAATTTATGTCGTATACTCAAACCGGGAGCCCCGTGACTACGCGATCGGTTCCTACGAGTCACATTGATCCCGTGCGAGGTTTCGTGACTCTTATGGGACCGTTTTGTGGATGTTTTACATTTTCTCCCTTCGATGGCATGTTTTTATGCTTACGTCTATTTTTTTGCAAATTTACATCGTATACTCAAACCGGGAGCCCCGTGAATACGCGGTCGGTTCTTACGAGTAACATTGATCCCGTGCAAGGTGTTCATGATTCTTACGAGACCATTTTGTGGCTATCTTACGTTTTTACCCTTCGATGGCATGTTTTTATGCTTAAGCCTAATTTTTTTTTAAATTTACGTCGTACACTCAAATCGGGAGCCCCGTTACTATGCGGTCGGTTCCTACGTGTCAAATTGATCCCGTGCGAGGTGTTCGTGAATCTTACGGGACTGTTTTGTGGCTGTTTTACATTTTCACCCTTCGATGGCATGTTTTTATGCTTAAGTCTATTTTTTTGCAAATTTACATCGTACACTCAAACTGGGAGCCCTATGAATACGCGGTCGGTTCCTACGAGTCACATTGATCCCGTGCGAAGTGTTCGTGGCTCTTACGGGACCGTTTTTTCGCTGTTTTACATTTTCACCCTTTGATGGCATGTTTTTATGCTTATGTCTATTTTTTACCAATTTACGTCATACACTCAAACCGATATCCCCGTAACTACACAGTCAATTCCTATGAGTCACATTGATCCCATGTGCGGTATTCGTGACTCTTACGGGACCATTTTGGGGTTATTTTACGTTTTAACCCTTCGATGGCATGTTTTAATTCTTATGTCTATTTTTTTGCAAATTTACGTCATACACTTCAACCGGGAGCCCCGTGACTACGTGGTCGGTTCCTACGAGTCACATTGATCATGTGCGAAGTGTTCGTGACTCTTACGAGATCGTTTTGTGGCTATTATACATTTTCACACTTCGATGGCATGTTTTTGTACTTAAGTCTAACTTTTTGTAAATTTACGTCGTATACTCAAACTGGGAGCCTCGTAACTACGCGGTCGGTTCCTACGAGTCAGATTGATCCCGTGCGAGGTTTCATGACTCTTATGGGACCGTTTTGTGGATGTTTTATATTTTCTCCCTTCGATGGCATGTTTTTATGCTTAAGTCGAACTTTTTTCAAATTTACGTCGTATCCTTAAATCGGGAGCCCCGTGACTACGCGTTCGGTTCATACGAGTCACATTGATCCCGTGCGAGGTGTTCGTGACTCTTACGGGACCGTTTTGTGGTTGTTTTACATTTTCCACCTTCGATGGCATGTTTTTATGCTTAAGTCTAAATTTTTCAAAATTTACGTCGTATACTCAAACCGGGAGCCTCGTGAATACGCAGTCGGTTCCTACGAGTCACATTGATCCCGTGCGAGGTGTTCGTGACTCTTATGGGACCGTTTTGTTGCTGTTTTCCTTTTTGACCCGTCGATGGCATGTTTTTATGCTTAAGTCTAACTTTTATCAAATTTACGTCATATACTCAAATCGGGAGCCCCGTGAATACGCGGTCAGTTTTTACGAGTCACTTTGATACCGTGCGAGGTGTTCGTGACTGTTACGGGACCAATTTGTGGTTGTTTTACATTTTCACCCTTCGAAGGCATGTTTTTATCTTAAGTCTATTTTTTTGCAAATTTACGTCGTACACTCAAATCGGGAGCCCCGTGACTACGTGGTCGGTTCCTACGCGTCACATTGATCCCGTGCGAGGTGTTCGTGATTCTTATGGGACCGTTTTGTGGCTTTTTTATGTTTTCACCCTTTGATGGCATGTTTTTATGCTTAAGTCTATTTTTTTGCTAATTTACATCGTACACTTAAACCAAGATCCCTGTGACAATGCGATCAGTTCCTACGAGTCATATTGATCCTGTGCGAGGTGTTCGTGACTCTTACGGGACCTTTTTCTGGTAGTTTTTTTTTTCACCCTTAGATCGCATGTTTTTATACTTAAGTCTAACTTTTTGAAAATTTATGTCGTATACTCAAACCGGGAGCCCCGTGACTACGCAGTCGGTTCCTACGAATCACATTGATCCCGTGCGAGGTTTTATGACTCTTATGGGACCGTTTTGTGGATGTTTTATGTTTTCTCCCTTCGTGGGCATGTTTTTATGCCTAAGTCTATTTTTTTGCAAATTTGCATCGTATACTCAAATCGGGGGCCCCGTTACTACGCGGTCGGTTCCTACGAGTCACATTGATCCCATGCGAGGTGTTCGTGACTCTTACGGGACTGTTTTATGGTTGTTTTACATTTTCACCCTTCGATGGCATGTTTTTATGCCTAAGTCTATTTTTTGAAAATTTACGTCATACACTCGAACCGGAAGCCCCGTGAATACGCGGTCGGTTCCTACTAGTCACATTGATCCTGTGGAGGTGTTCGTGACTCTTATGAGACCATTTTGTGACTATTTTACGTTTTCATCATTCGATGGCATGTTTTTATGCTAAAGTCTATTTTTTTGAAAATTTACGTCGTACACTCAAATCGGGAGCCCCGTTACTACGCAGTCGGTTCCTACGAGTCACATTGATCCCGTGCGAGGTGTTCGTGACTCTTACGGGACCGTTTTGTGGTTGGTTTATGTTTTCACCCTTCGATGGCTTATTTTTATGCTTAAGTCTATTTTTTGCAAATTTACATCGTACACTCAAACCGGGAGACCCGTGAATACGCGGTCGGTTTTTCCGAGTCACATTGATCCCATGTGAGGTATTCGTGACTCTTACGGGACCATTTTGTGGATATTTTACGTTTTCACCCTTCGATGGCATGTTTTTATGCTTATGTCTATTTTTTTACAAATTTACATCATACACTTAAATCGGGAGCCCCATGACTATGTGGTCGGTTCCTACGAGTCACATTGATCCCGTGCGAGGTGCTCGTGACTCTTACGGGACCGTTTTGTGGTTGTTTTACATTATCACCCTTCGATGGCATGTTTTTATGCTTATGTCTAGTTTTTCACAAATTTCCATCATACACTTAAACCGGGAGCACCGTGACTACGTGGTCGATTCCTACGAGTCACATTGATCCTGTGCGAGGTGTTCGTTACTCTTATGGGATCGTTTTGTGGTTGTTTTACATTTTCACCCTTCGATGGCTTGTTGTTTTACTTAAGTCTCACTTTTTATAAATTTACATTGTATACTTAAACTGGGAGCCTCGTGACTACGCGGTCGGTTCCTATGAGTCAGATTGATCCCGTGCTAGGTTTCGTGACTCTTATGGGACCGTTTTGTTGATGTTTTACGTTTTCTCCCTTCGATGGCATGTTTTTATGCTTAAGTCTATTTTTTTAGAAATTTATATCGTATACTCAAACCGAGAGCCCCGTTACTATGCGGTCGGTTCCTACGAATCACATTAATCCCGTGTGAGGTGTTCGTGACTCTTACGGGACTATTTTTTGGCTATTTTATGTTTTCACCCTTCGATGGCATGTTTTTATGCTTAAGTCTACCTTTTGTAAATTTACGTCGTACACTCAAATGGGAGCCCCGTTACTACACTGTCGGTTCCTACGAGTCACATTGATCACGTGCGAGGTGTTTGTGACTTTTACGGTACCGTTTTGTGGTTATTTTACATTTTCACCCTTCGATGGCATGTTTTTGTGCTTAAGTATATTTTTTTGTAAATTTACGTCGTACACTCAAACCGGGAGTCCCGTGACTATGCGGTGGGTTCCTACGAGTCACATTGATCCCGTACGAGGTGTTCGTGTCTCTTATGGTACCGTTTTGTGGTTGTTTTGCATTTTCACCCATCAGTGGCATATTTTTATGCTTATGTCTATTTTTTTGCAAATTTACGTCGTACACTCAAAACGGGAGCCCTGTGACTACGTGGCCGGTTCCTACGAGTCACATTGATCCAGTGCGAGGTGTTCGTGACTCTTATGGAACTTTTTCGTGGCTATTTTACGTTTTCACCCTTCGATGGCATGTTTTTATGCTTAAGTCTTTTTTTTCGCAAATTTACATCGTACACTCAAACCAAGAGCCTTGTGAATACACAGTCAGTTCCAACGAGTCATATTGATCCCGTGCGAGGTGTTCGTGACTCTTACGGAACCGTTTTGTGGATGTTTTACGTTTTCACCCTTCGTTGGCATATTTTTATGCTTAAATCTAACTTTTTGTAAATTTACGTCGTATACTCAAACCGGGAGACCCGTGACTACGCGGTCATTTTTGACGAGTCACATTGATCCCGTGTCAGGTGTTCGTGACTCTTGCGGGACCGTTTTGTGGTTGTTTTACGTTTTCACCCTTTGATGGCATGTTTTTATGCTTAGGTATAACTTTTTGCAAATTTACGTCGGAGACTCAAAGCGGGAGCCCCGTGAATATGCGGTCTGTTCCTAACTGATTAGGCACATATTCTTCATATTTATCCCCTTAATTTCGTTAATTTTATGATCTCGTGCAGTGTAAATATCTTGGATTTGTCTCGTATTTATGATACTAACCTCTTTTGGCAAGTATTTCTTGTTTTGTGTATTTCTCATGTGTTTTACAGGTATTTCACGCAAGTTTGTGCGAAGGACAAATCAAAACAGTGAAAGAAACCAAGAAATGGAGAGTTGAGGGCATTTTCGTAATTTTTCAGCCTTAGTCCTGAGGTGGGGCCAACTAGAAAGTTGAAGATCTCTAAATTACAAGAATACTGGAAAAAACGGCACCTCAATCCGAGCTACGGTGAAGAAGTTACGATGTTTTGAAGTTGCGCGATAATGAAGAGTCTGGATGTGCGAATTTCTGTCATTAATTATGCATTTAATGCAGTGCAACTCTTGGAAAACTTGTGCCACAAGCAAAATTTGATGCCAAATTCGTGCAACTTGGTGCTATAAAAGACCAAGCCCTACCTCATTTTCAAGGGGAGTTGAATTCTAGAGAGAGGGAGTCAAATTCTAGAGGGTAGGAGTAGGATTAGAGAGAGAAAGTTAGATTGTAGTTTTCTTTGGTAGAAGTTTTCATAAACCCTAGTTGTAAGTTTGAAGAAGAAGTTTTGCTGGATTCAAATTCATCTCTTTCTCCTCGTGCTAAATACAAGTATCAATTTCTATTCTCTATTTTATTTTTCCATTCAATTCTCAATTGTTTTGCAAATTGTTAACAATGTTTGTTAGAGTTTTCTTTTGTTTTCATCATGTTTAGCTAATTTTTAAGGGTTGGGATGCATGAACACATCCCGATGTAATTTATCTACGTAGGAAATAGAATTTAAATTTAAATTTGAAAGAATCGTGTAAGATAAGTTCACAACCATTGTAGATCTTTTAATCTCTCTTGCCCTAGGTACTTGGGATATTTAAGAATATGATGTGCGTGTAATTATTTAGCACCACTTTAAATTTATCTTTGATTTCATATGATGCGGGCTTGAACCTCATATGTGTAATGCTTAGGATCTATAAAGACTGGAATCATTCAAATTTATAATTTACAATTCTAGTATTCTAATGGGTAATTACTAGGGATTGGGGGATTGTATTTCAACCTATTTCCTCATTCATTTTAATTAGTTTTAGAAATTTGTTCCAACTTATTTCCCCTTTTCAACCATCATCATCTTTTTCACTTTTTCTTTAGAAGTAATAAATCAGTTAGATTCTATCAAACATTCCCTGTGGATTCGATACCCAGACTCGCCACTATACTCCTTGAGAGTGTAATTACAAGTTTAGGTTTTTTTTTGTATTGAGGTTGGAAGCCGATAACAACGACTAGCGTATTACACGGACGCTCGGTTTTCCACTCGATCAAAATGGTGCCGTTGCCGGGGAGTGTTTGTTATAGATTATAATTGACTTACTACTTCGTAAAAAAAAAAAAAAAAAAAAAAAAAAAAAAAAAAATGTGTCACGTTTTTTAATTGCCCAATTTGAAATGTCTTATTTTAACTCTTTTGGTGGCTTTAATTGTTATGCTAATAGTGAGGAGGAGAATGAACTCACGATTTATGAACATTGGATCAATATCACTAAAGATGAGTCTCATAAATACAAGCCTAGTGCTAAGAAAATCCAAATTTATCAAAATCAATTGCTTGAAGAAGAAAGACTTGAAAGAGAATATCGAGAAAAAAATCGTTATTGGGAGCAAGAGTTAGATGCATTATTTGAGCCCAATGAGGATTTTTCTTCCGATAGTTTTGAAGATGAAGTAAGTTTTCAACCGAATGAGGAATTCGAGGTGCTAGAACCAAGGAAGCCTACTTTCGAAGAACTCTTGCTTGATATAAAAAAGCAATCTGATGACCTTGCTGTTACTGAGTCGAAATTTTTAGCAACTTGCAGGGAGTTAAATAATTATTTGGACAACTTAGAGAAGGTCGAGACTTGCACTTTTGAGAATGAAATTATTGAGAGTGATCCAAGTTCTATTGAATATCAACCTCTTATAAATATTTCAAAACCTATTGAGGTTGAAGATCATTTGTCTCCTTGTATACCCACTATTATCGAACCATTAAATCCATCACAAGAACTGGATGAATGTCTTGAGGATGTTGATCCGATTCTTGTATGGGAATGTTTTTTTTGAGATGCTTCATCTTACGGGCCATACACTTAGACGTGTCACTCCACCAGATCCAATTGAACATTTTAGAGGACAAGATCTTGAGAACACTCCACGGGACATAGGAGAACACTCCTTGAGCGTTAGCGAAAGAGAAAATTTAGAGGGAATCAAGAGAGATTCATTGGGTTACCTAGAAGAGAGCGAATGGCAAGACACGATAGATACATTTCTTCTAGGTGAGATAGAAACAAAGAAAGAGGGAGACCTAGAAGATTTGAGCTTAGCGGAATTTGAGATAGAATTCGGCTCGGTGAATGAGAACATCACTCTTGAACTTGAATCATTTTGGGCCTCACTTGGTCACTTAGACGATAGCGAGTTGAATGACAGGATAGATAAATTCTCTGTTTCTGAACATGCCCCACCTCGAGGTCTCAGTGAAAATTTTGTGGGAGAAGATTTTGAGGACAGACACTCTATGCTTAAAATATTTTCCAATATGGACTCTTCCCTTTTGTATGCCCCTCTTCCCATTCTACTTGAAAAATCTTTGGGAAGTGATTCTATATTTCATGGATCCCAATGGTACTTGTCCCCCTGTGCACCCAAATTTTTAATCCCTCTAAATTTTTTAATTGGTGATGGTTCATTTTTTAATTTTTGCACATGCCTGCCGTTTTTCAAACGGAATTCTTATTTTCGGGAGGCATGCATCCTAGTGAGGGCACACCATTAATCCCTCAAAGTCAAATTGTATTTTGGGTGGACCCTCAAATTTTTCGACTTTTAGTGTATGATTTATTAGCCGTTCAAATTTTAGGTTGTAAATAGTTAGTTTTTTTTCTTTTTCTTTTTCTCTTTTATTATAGTCTAGTTTTGATAGTTAGAGTTTTTGTTATTATTTTTTCTATGCTTGGTTCTAACATGTTTTGTAGATTCAATGGACTCGTACTCATCAGGGATCGCTCCATTTGGGTAATATCTTTCTTTTCCTCTCTTTATGTTGTGTTCTTGATTTCCGATGAGGACAATGCAACATTTAAGTTAGGGGGTGTGGGATATTCTTCCCATTTATTGTTTTGATTCATTGATTCGATCACATGTTCTTTCCAAGTGTGTATTTTAGAAAATTTCAAAAAAAAAAAGTGAAAAAAACCAAAAATATTTTTGTTCAAAATAAATAAAAATTGGAATTTAAATTTTTCAAAAATATCACTTTTATTCTATTTGAAGTCTCAAATTGTTAACAATCATAATGCACTAAGCCAAAATTGACCGAAGATGGAAATTGAAAGAAAATTGACGACTTAACTAATAAGTGTGGAGATTGATCAAACCCGGTGAGATTTCGAGCCTTTCAATTTTTTATGAGTTTTTAAATCAATCCAAGCTTATGGTAAACTCAAAGTTCTTTTCAGCGTTTTAATAAGTCGTTGATGATCTCAATCCTTTGTTTTGATCGGTTATGGGAAATGTGTGAAATGTTGTCTCGAAATTCATGCTAAATATATCTCTAAACTTAATTAATCTCGAGATGCATATGGTAATGTGATTAGCAATTTGGACAATGAAGTAGGCCCTCGTTTGTTACCCAAAAATATTACCCATAAAAAAGTTGTGAAAAACCAAATTATCCCTTTGCAACCCAAGTTGAGCCAAATAAAATTTATCTTTTCGTTTGATAACCCGAAAAACCCAAATAGCCCGGAATTGTGAAATTTGAGAAAATTCATCAATTAAGTCCAAATTGTGCAATAAAAAGGGGAAAGAGAAAAATAGAAAAAAACAATGCTCAAGAAAAAAAAAAGCAAGAAAAGAAAAAAAGAAAATAGAAAAAGAAAATAGAAAAAGAAAGAGAAAAATGAGCAAATGCCCGAAAAAGCACTAATGGACATCATAAGGACATTTTCCAATTCCAACATTCCCTACCATTTCCATTTTTTCCCTTTACACCTTAACCCCAAGAAAAGTCCTAACTGAGTCCAAATTGCGAAATTGGTTACCGCGTGGAGAGCTAAGACATGAAAAGATAAAATGAGAGATTAAATGGTGTGAATAATAGGTGATGTTCCCATTTCCTAATAACTGTATTCCGATGATGAGATCTTTTCACCATATATTTCCTTCTTTTCAATTTTGTATGTGTGAATTTGTGTCCATTATATTTACTCTTTATATCATGCATACTGAGAGAAAATAGCCACAATCCGAGTGATTCGTTTGTGAGAGCATTCCGTAAGAATTTGAATCAAAACGAATTTTCGGAAAGTAACATAATGCTCAATACGTGGAAATTTGAGGTTTAATTTTTGGCTTTGCATACACACACTATGGTTTGAAACATTTGAATATGAATTTATGGTGATTATTTTTTGAAAAGTTTAAATTGTACAATTTTTAAGTATTTTGATATTTATTTGAGTCAATAAAGAATTTTGTGGGTAAATTCACTGCAAACCCTCACGAGACAAAACTCGTCCTACTAGGGTAACCTAGGGGTTTAAAGGCTTGTTGCATACGCTAAATGCAATCGCTTGCCAGCGAAAAAGGTATTCTATCCCAATAAAAGAATTTTCAAGAGTTTAAGCCTTGATAAGATTCATTTACATTGCTCAGGACGCGCAAAGTTCTAAGTTAGGGGGTGTGATTAGGCACATATTCTTCATATTTATCCCCTAATTTCGGTAATTTTATGATCTCGTGCAGTGTAAATATCTTGGATTTGTCTCGTATTTATGCTACTAACCTTTTTTGGCAAGTATTTATTGTTTTGTGTATTTCTCATGTGTTTTACAGGTATTTCACGCAAGTTAGTGCGAAGGAGAAATCAAAACAGTGAAAGAAACCAAGAAATGGAGAGTTGAAGGGCATTTTCGTAATTTTTCAGCCTTAGTCCGGAGGTGGGGCCAACTATAAAGTTGAAGATCTCTAAATTACAAGAATACTGGAAAAAATGGCACCTCAATCCGAGCTACGGTGAAGAAGTTACGATGTTTTGAAGTTGCGCGATAATGAAGAGTCTGGATGTGCGAATTTCTGTCATTAATTATGCATTTAATGCAGTGCAACTCTTGGAAAACTTGTGCCACAAGAAAAATTTGATGCCAAATTCGTGCAACTTGGTGCTATAAAAGACCAAGCCCTACCTCATTTTCAAGGGGAGTTGAATTCTAGAGAGAGGGAGTCAAATTCTAGAGGGTAGGAGTAGGATTAGAGAGAGAAAGTTAGATTGTAGTTTTCTTTGGTAGAAGTTTTCATAAACCCTAGTTGTAAGTTTGAAGAAGAAGTTTTGCTGGATTCAAATTCATCTCTTTCTCCTCATGCTAAATACAAGTATCAATTTATATTCTCTATTTTATTTTTCCATTCAATTCTCAATTGTTTTGCAAATTGTTAACAATGTTTGTTAGAGTTTTCTTTTGTTTTCATCATGTTTAGCCAATTTTTAAGGGTTGGGATGCATGAACCCATCCCGATGTAATTTATCTACGTAGGAAATAGAATTTAAATTTCAATTTGAAAGAATCGTGTAAGATAAGTTCACAACCATTGTAGATCTTTTAATCTCTCTTGCCCTAGGTACTTGGGATATTTAAGAATATGATGTGCGTGTAATTATTTAGCACCGCTTTATATTTATCTTTGATTTCATATGATGCGGGCTTGAACCTCATATATGTAATGCTTAGGATCTATAAAGACTAGATTCATTCAAATTTATAATTTACAATTCTAGTATTCTAATGGGTAATTACTAGGGATTGGGGGATTGTATTTCAACCTATTTCCTCATTCATTTTAATTAGTTTTATAAATTTGTTCCAACTTATTTCCCCTTTTCAACCATCATCATCTTTTTCACTTTTTCTTTAGAAGTAATAAATCAGTTAGATTCTATCAAACATTCCCTGTGGATTCGATACCCAGACTCGCCACTATACTCCTTGAGAGTGTAATTAAGAGTTTAGGTTTTTTTTGTATTGAGGTTGGAAGCCGATAACAATGACTAGCGTATTACACGGACGCTCGGTTTTCCACTCGATCACTAACAGTCACATTGATCCCGTGCGAGGTGTTCGTGACTCTTACGGGACCGTTTGTAGCAGTTTTACCCTTCGATGGCATGTTTTTATGCTCAAGTCTATTTTTTTGTAAATTTACGTTGAACACTCACACCGGGAAGCCCTTGACTACATGGTCGGTTCCTATGAGTCACATTGATCCCGTGCGAGTTGTTCGTGACTCTTACGGGACCGTTTTGTGCTGTTTTACATTTTCACCCTTGGATGGCATGTTTTTATGCTTAAGTCTAACTCTTTTCAAATTTACGTCGTATACTCAAATCGAGAGCCCTGTGACTATACGGTTGGTTCCTACGAGTTACATTGATCACGTGCGATGTGTTTGTGACTCTTACGGGACCGTTTTGTGGTTGTTTTACATTTTCCACCTTCGATGGCATGTTTTTTTGCTTAAGCCTAACTTTTATCAAATTTATGTCGTATACTCAAACCTGGAGCACCATGAATACGCAGTCAGTTTCTACGAGTCACATTGATCTCGTACGAGGTGTTCATGACTGTTACGCGACCATTTTGTGGTTGTTTTACATTTTCACCCTTCGATGGCATGTTTTTATGCGTAAGTCTATTTTTTTGCAAATTTACGTCGTACACTCAAACCGGGAGCCCCGTGACTACGCGATCGGTTCCTACGAGTCACATTGATCCCGTACGAGGTGTTCATGACTCTTATGGGATCGTTTTGTGGTTGTTTTTCATTTTCACCCTTCAATGGCATATTTTTATGCTTAAGTCTATTTTTTTGCAAATTTACGTCGTACACTCAAAACGGGATCCACGTGACTACATGGTCGTTTCCTACGAGTCACATTGATCTTGTGCGAGGTTTTTGTGACTCTTATGGAACCGTTTTGTAGCTATTTTACTTTTTCACCCTTCGATGGCATGTTTTTATGCTTAAGTCTATTTTTTTGCAAATTTACGTCATACACTCAAACCAAGAGCCCCGTGAATACGCGGTCAGTTCCAACGAGTCATATTGATCCCGTGTCAGGTGTTCGTGACTCTTACGGGACCGTTTTGTGGATGTTTTACATTTTACGTCTTCGATGGCATATTTTTATGCTTAAGTCTAACTTTTTGTAAATTTAAATTGTATACCCAAACTAGGAGCCCCGTGACTACGCGGTCGGTTCCTACGAGTCACATTGATCCCGTGCGAGGTTTCGTGACTCTTATGGGACAATTTTGTGCCAATTTTACGTTTTCACCCTTCGATGGCATGTTTTTATGCTTAAGTCTAACTTTTTCAAATTTACGTCATATACGTAAATCGGGAGCCCCGTGACTACGCGTTCGATTCCTATGAGTCACATTGATCCCATGCAAGGTGTCCGTGACTCTTGCGGGTCCATTTTGTGGTTGTTTTACATTTTCACCCTTCGATGGCATGTTTTTATGCTTAAGTCTAACTTTTTGCTAATTTACGTCTGAGACTCAAAGCGGGAACCCCGTGAATATGCGGTCGGTTCCTACGAGTCACATTGATCCCGTGCGAGGTGTTCGTGACTCTTACGGGACCATTTTGTAGTTGTTTTACCCTTCGATGGCATGTTTTTATGCTTAAGTCTATTTTTTTGCAAATTTACATTGCACACTCAAATCGGGAGCCCCGTGACTACGCGATTGGTTCCTATGAGTCTCATTGATCCCGTGCGAGGTATTCGTGACTCTTATGGGACCGTTTTGTGGCTGTTTTATGTTTTCACCCTTCGATGGCATGTTTTTATTCTTAAGTCTAACTCTTTGAAAATTTATATCGTATACTCAAACCGAGAGCCCTGTGACTATGCGGTCGGTTCCTATGAGTCACATTGATCCGGTGCGACGTGTTCGTGACTCTTATGGGTCCGTTTTGTGGCTGTTTTACATTTTCACCCTTCGATGGCATGTTTTTACGCTTAAGTCTATTTTTTTTGCAAATTTACGTCATAAACTCAAACTGGGAGCCGCGTAACTATGCGGTCGGTTCCTACGAGTCAAGTTGATCCCGTGCGAGGTGTTCGTGACTCTTAATGGACCGTTTTGTGATTGTTTTACTTTTTCACCCTTCGATGGCATGTTTTTATCCTTAAGTCTAACTTTTATCGAATTTACGTCGTATACTCAAACCGGGAGCCCCGTGAATACGCGGTCAGTTCCTACGAGTCACATTGATCCCGTGCGAGGTGTTCGGGACTGTTACGGGACCATTTTATGGTTTTTTACATTTTCACCCTGCAATGGCATGTTTTTATCGTAAGTCTATTTTTTTTGCAAATTTACGTCGTGCACTCAAACCGAGAGCCCCGTGACTACGTGGTTGCTTCCTACGAGTCACATTGATCCCGTGCGAGGTGTTCGTGATTCTTATGGGACCGTTTTGTAGATTTTTTATGTTTTTACCCTTTGAAGGCATGTTTTTATGCTTAGGTCTATTTTTTTGCAAATTTACATCGTACACTTAAACCAAGAGCCCCGTGACATCGCAGTTAGTTCCTACGAGTCATATTGATCCAGTGCGAGGTGTTCATTACTCTTACGGGACCGTTTTTTGGTTGTTTTATGTTTTCACCCTTCGATGACATGTTTTTGTACTTAAGTCTAACTTTTTGTAAATTTACGTCGTATACTCAAACCGGGAGCCCCGTGACTAGGCGATTGGTTCCTACGAGTCACACTGATCCCGTGCGAGGTTTCGTGACTCTTATGGGACCGTTTTATGGATGTTTTACATTTTCTCCCTTCGATGGCATTTTTTTATGCTTAAGTCTATTTTTTTGCAACTTTACATCTTATACTCAAATCGGAAGCCCCATGACTACGTGGTCGGTTCCTTCGAGTCACATTGATCCTGTGCGAAGTGTTCGTGACTCTTACGGGATCGTTTTCTGGCTATTATACGTTTTCACACTTCGATGGCATATTTTTTTACTCAAGTATAACTTTTTGTAGATTTACGTCGTATACTCAAACTGGGAGCCTCGTAACTACGCGATCGGTTCCTATGAGTCAGATTGATCCCGTACGATGTTTCATGACTCTTATGGGACCGTTTTGTGTATGTTTTATATTTTCTCCCTTCGATGGCATGTTTTTATGCTTAAGTCTACCTTTTTTCATATTTACGTCGTATACTTAAATCGGGAGCGCCGTGACTACGCGTTCTGTTCATACGAGTCACATTGATCCCGTGAGAGGTGTTCGTGACTCTTACGGGACCGTTTTGTGGTTGTTTTACATTTTCCACCTTCGATGGCATGTTTTTATGCATTAATGTTTAAATTTTTTAAAATTTACGTCGTATACTCAAACCGAGAGCCCCGTGAATACGCGGTCGGTTTCTACGAGTCACATTGATCCCGTGCGAGGTGTTTGTGACTCTTATGGGACCGTTTTGTAGCTGTTTTATGTTTTCACCCTTCGATGGCATGTTTTTATGCTTTAGTAGATTTTTTTGCAAATTTACATCGTACACTCAAACCGGGAGCCCTATGAATACGCAGTCAGTTCTTACGAGTCACATTGGTCCCGTGCGAAGTGTTCGTGAGTCATACGGGACCATTTTATGGATTTTTTATGTTTTTACCCTTTGATGGCATGTTTTTATGCTTAAGTCTATTTTTTTGCAAATTTACATTGTACACTTAAACCGGTAGCCCCGTGACATGGCGGTTAGTTCCTACGAGTCATATTGATCCAGTGCAAGGTGTTCGTGATTCTTACGGGACCGTTTTGTGGCTGTTTTATGTTTTCACCCTTCGATGGCATGTTTTTGTACTTATGTATAACTTTTTGTAAATTTACGTCGTATACTCAAACCGGGAGCCCTATGAATATGCGGTCAGTTCCTAGGAGTCACATTGATCCCGTGCGAGTATTCGTGACTCTTATGGGACCGTTTTGTTGCTGTTTTATGTTTTCACCCTTTGATGGCATGTTTTTATGCCTAAGTCTATTTTTTTGCAACTTTACGTCATACACTCAAATCGGGAGCCCCGTTACTACACGGTCGGTTCCTATGAGTCACATCGATCCCGTGTGAGGTGTTCGTGACTCTTAAGGGACCGTTTTGTGGTTGTTTTACTTTTTCACTCATCGATGGCATGTTTTTATGCTTAAGTCTAACTTTTATCGAATTTATGTCGTATACTCAAACCTGGAGCCCCGTGAATACGCGGTCAGTTTCTACGAGTCACATTGATCCCGTACGAGGTGTTCGTGACTGTTACGGGACCATTTTGTGGCTGTTTTACATTTTCACCCTTCAATGGCACGTTTTTATCTTAAGTCTATTTTTTTGTAAATTTACGTCGTACACTCAAATCGGGAGCCCCGTGACTACGTGGTCGGTTCCTACGAGTCACATTGATCCCGTGCGAGGTGTTCATGATTCTTATGGGACCGTTTTGTGGCTTTTTTACGTTTTCACCCTTCGATGGCATGTTTTTATTCTTTAGTCTATTTTTTTGCAAATTTACGTCGTACACTCAAACTGGGAGCCCTGTGGGTACGTGTTCGGTTCTACGAGTCACATTGATCCCGTGCGAGGTGTTCGTGACTCTTACGGGACCTTTTTCTGGTTGTTTTATGTTTTCACCCTTCGATCGCATGTTTTTATACTTAAGTCCAACTTTTTGTAAATTTATGGCGTATACTCAAACAGGGAGCCCCGTGACTACGCGGTCGGTTCCTACGAGTCACATTGATCCCGTGCGAGGTTTTATGACTCTTATGGGACCCTTTTGTGGATGTTTTATGTTTTCTCCCATCGATGTCATGTTTTTATGCTTTAGTGTATTTTTTCCCAATTTTACATCGTATATCAAATCAGGGGGTCCGTTACTACGCAGTCGGTTCCTACGAGTCACATCGATCCCATGCGAGGTGTTCTTGACTCTTACGGGACCGTTTTGTGGTTATTTTACGTTTTCACCCTTCGATGGCATATTTTTATGCCTAAGTCTATTTTTTTGCAAATTTACGTCGTACACTCGAACCGAGAGCCCCGTGAATACGCGGTCGGTTCCTACGAGTCACATTAATCCTGTGCGAGGTGTTCGTGACTCTTATGAGACGATTTTTTGGCTATTTTATGTTTTCACCCGTCGATGGCATGTTTTTATGCTAAAGTCTATTTTTTGTAAATTTACGTCGTACACTCAAATCGGGAGCCCCGTTACTACGCGGTCGGTTCCGACGAGTTACATTGATCCTGTGCGAGGTGTTCGTGAATCTTACGGGACCGTTTTATGGTTGGTTTATGTTTTCACCCTTCGATGGCATGTTTTTATGCTCAAGTCTATTTTTTTGCAAATTTACATCGTACACTCAAACCGGGAGACCCGTGAATACGCGGTCAGTTATTTCGAGTCACATTGATCCCATGTGAGGTATTCGTGACTTTTACGGGACCATTTTGTGGATGTTTTATGTTTTCACCCTTCGATGGCATGTTTTTATGCTTATGTCTATTTTTTTGCAAATTTACGTCGTACACTTAAACCGAGAGCCCCATGACTACGTGGTCGGTTCCTACGAGTAACATTGATCCCGTGCGAGGTGTTCGTGACTCTTACGGGACCGTTTTGTGGTTGTTTTACATTTTCACCCTTCGATGGAATATTTTTATGCTTATGTCTAGTTTTTTGCAAATTTACATCATACACTTAAACTGGGAGCCCCGTGACTACGTGGTCGGTTCCTACGAGTCACATTTATCCTGTCCGAGGTGTTCGTGAGTTTTATGGGATCGTTTTGTGGCTGTTTTACGTTTTCACCCTTTGATGGCATGTTTTTTTTACTTAAGTCTAACTTTTTTTAAATTTACATCGTATACTCAAACTGGGACCCTCGTGATTACGCGATCAGTTCCTATGAGTCAGATTGATCCCGTGCGAGGTTTCGTGACTCTTATGGGACTGTTTTGTTGATGTTTTACGTTTTCTCTCTTCGATGGCATGTTTTTATGCTTAAGTCTAACATTTTTCAAATTTACGTCGTATACTTAAACCGAGAGCCCCGTGACTACGCGTTCGGTTCTACGAGTCACATTGATCCCGTGTGAGGCATCCGTGGCTCTTACGGGATCGTTTTGTGGTTGTTTTACATTTTCACCCCTCGATGGCATGTTTTTATGCTTAAGTCTAACTTTTTGCAAATTTACGTCGTATACTCAAACCTGGTTCCCCGTCAATACGCGGTCGGCTCCTACGAGTCACATTGATCCCTTGTGAGGTGTTCGTGACTCTTACGGGACCGTTTTGAATCTGTTTTACGTTTTCACCCTTCGATAGCATGTTTTTATGCTTAAGTCTATTTTTTTGCAAATTTACATCGTACACTCAAACCGGGAGCCACGTGACTATGCGATCGGTTCCTACGACTCACGTTGATCCCATGCGAGGTGTTCGTGACTCTTAAGGGACCGTTTTGTGGCTATTTTATGTTTTCATCCCTCGATGGCATGTTTTTATGCTTAAGTCTACTTTTTGCAAATTTACATCGGACATTCAAATCGGGAGCCCCGTGAATACGTGGTCGGTTCCTACGAGTCATATTGATCCCGTGCGAGGTATTCGTGACTCTTGCGGGACCATTTTGTGGCTGTTTTATGTTTTCACCCTTCGATGGCATGTTTTATGCTTATTTCTATTTTTTTGCAAATTTACGTCATACACTTAAATCGGGAGCCCCGTGACTACGTGGTCGGTTTCTACGAGTCACATTGATCCCGTGCGAGGCGTTAGTGACTTTTACGGGACCATTTTGTGGCCATTTTATATTTTCACCTTTCGATGGCAGGATTTTATGCGTAAGTGTATTTTTTTACAAATTTACGTTGTACACTCAAATCGGGAGCCCCGTGACTATGCGATCGGTTCCTACGAGTCACATTGATACCGTGCAATGTATTTGTGACTCTTATGGGACCGTTTTGTGTCTATTTTACGTTTTCACCCTTCGATGACATGTTTTTATGCTTAAGTCTAATTTTTCGTAAATTTACGTCATACACTCGAACCGGGAGCCCCATGACTACGCGGTCAGTTCCTACGAATCATATTGATCCCGTGCGAGGTGCTCGTGACTTTTATGGTACTGTTTTGTGGTTATTTTACATTTTCACCCTTCGATGGCATGTTTTTGTGCTGAAGTATATTTTTTTGCAAATTTACGTCGTGCACTCAAACCGGGAGTCCCGTGACTATGCGGTCGGTTCCTACGAGTCACATTGATCCCGTACGAGGTGTTCGTGTCTCTTATGGTACCGTTTTGTAGTTGTTTTGCGTTTTCACCCATCAGTGGCATATTTTTATGCTTATGTCTATTTTTTGCAAATTTACGTCGTACACTCAAAACGGGAGCCCTGTGACTACGTGGTCGGTTCCTAAGAGTCTTATTGATCTAGTGCGAGGTGTTCGTGACTCTTATGGAACTGTTTTGTGGCTATTTTACATTTTCACCCTTCGATGGCATGTTTTTATGCTTAAGTCTTTTTTTTCGCAAATTTACATCGTACACTCAAACCAAGAGCCCTGTGAATACACAGTCAGTTCCATCGAGTCATATTGATCCCGTGCGAGGTGTTCGTGACTCTTACTGGACCGTTTTGTGGATGTTTTACGTTTTCACCCTTCGTTGGCATATTTTTATGCTTAAATCTAACTTTTTGTAAATTTACGTCGTATACTCAAACCGGGAGACTCGTGACTACGCGGTCGTTTTCGACTAGTCACATTGATTCTGTGTCAGGTGTTCGTGACTCTTGCGGGACCGTTTTGTGGTTGTTTTACGTTTTCACCCTTTGATGGCATGTTTTTATGCTTAGGTATAACTTTTTGCAAATTTACGTCGGAGACTCAAAGCGGGAGCCCCGTGAATATGCGGTCTGTTCCTAACAGTCACATTGATCCCGTGCAAGGTGTTCGTGACTCTTACGGGACCGTTTTGTAGCCGTTTTACCCTTCGATGGCATGTATTTATGCTTAAGTCTATTTTTTTGTAAATTTACGTTGAACACTCACACCGGGAAGCCCGTGACTACATGGTCGGTTCCTATGAGCACATTGATCCCGTGCGAGTTGTTCGTGACTCTTACAGGACCGTTTTGTGCTGTTTTACATTTTCACCCTTGGATGGCATGTTTTTATGCTTAAGTCTAACTCTTTGCAAATTTACGTCGTATACTCAAATCGAGAGCCCTGTGACTACGCGGTCGGTTCCTACGAGTCATATTGATCACGTGCGATGTGTTTGTGACTCTTACGGGACCGTTTTGTGGTTGTTTTACATTTTCCTCCTTCGATGGCATGTTTTTATGCTTAAGTGTAACTTTTATCGAATTTATGTCGTATACTCAAACCTGGAGCACCGTGAATACGCGGTCAGTTTCTACGAGTCACATTGATCTCGTACGAGGTGTTCCTGACTGTTACGGGACCATTTTGTGGTTGTTTTACATTTTCACCCTTCGATGGCATTTTTTATGCGTAAGTCTATTTTTTTGCAAATTTACGTCGTACACTCAAACCGGGAGCCCCGTGACTACGCGATCGGTTCCTACGAGTCACATTGATCCCGTACGAGGTGTTCATGACTCTTATGGGATCGTTTCGTGGTTGTTTTTCATTTTCACCCTTCAATGGCATATTTTTATGCTTAAGTCTATTTTTTTGCAAATTTACGTCGTACACTCAAAACGGGATCCCCGTGACTACGTGGTCGTTTCCTACGAGTCACATTGATCTTGTGCGAGGTTTTTGTGACTCTTATGGAACCGTTTTGTAGCTATTTTACTTTTTCACCCTTCGATGGAATGTTTTTATGCTTAAGTCTATTTTTTTGCAAATTTACGTCGTACACTCAAACCAAGAGCCCCGTGAATACGCGGTCAGTTCCAACGAGTCATATTGATCCCGTGTCAGGTGTTCGTGACTCTTACGGGACCGTTTTGTGGATGTTTTACATTTTCACCCTTCGATGGCATGTTTTTATGCGTAAGTCTATTTTGTTGCAAATTTACGTCGTACACTCAAACCGGGAGCCCCGTGACTACGCGTTCTGTTCATACGAGTCACATTGATCCCGTGCGAGGTGTTCGTGACTCTTACGGGACCGTTTTGTGGATGTTTTACGTTTTCCCCCTTCGTTGGCATATTTTTATGCTTAAATCTAAATTTTTGTAAATTTACGTCGTATACTAAAACCAGGAGACTCGTGACTACGCGGTCGTTTTCGACGAGTCACATTGATCCCGTGTCAGGTGTTCGTGACTCTTGCGGGACCGTTTTGTGGTTATTTTATGTTTTCACCCTTTGATGGCATGTTTTTATGCTTAGGTATAACTTTTTGCAAATTTACATCGGCGACTCAAAGCGGGAGCCCCGTGAATATGCGGTCTGTTCCTAACAGTCACATTGATCCCGTGCGAGGTGTTCGTGACTCTTACGGGACCATTTTGTAGCAGTTTTACCCTTCGATGGCATGTATTTATGCTTAAGTCTATTTTTTTGTAAATTTACGTTGAACACTCACACCGGGAAGCCCGTGACTACATGGTCGGTTCCTATGAGTCACATTGATCCCGTGCGAGTTGTTCGTGACTCTTACGGGACCGTTTTTTGCTGTTTTACATTTTCACCCTTGGATGGCATGTTTTTATGCTTAAGTCTAACTCTTTGCAAATTTACGTCGTACACTCAAATCGAGAGCCCTGTGACTACGCGGTCGGTTCCTACGAGTCATATTGATCACGTGCGATGTGTTTGTGGCTCTTACGGGACCGTTTTGTGGTTGTTTTACATTTTCCACCTTCGATGGCATGTTTTTATGCTTAAGTGTAACTTTTATCGAATTTATGTTGTATACTCAAACCTGGAGCACCGTGAATACGCGGTCAGTTTCTACGAGTCACATTGATCTCGTACGAGGTGTTCGTGACTGTTACGGGACCATTTGTTAGTTGTTTTACATTTTCACCCTTCGATGGCATGTTTTTATGCGTAAGTCTATTTTGTTGCAAATTTACGTCGTACACTCAAACCGGGAGCCCCGTGACTACGCGATCGGTTCCTACGAGTCACATTGATCCCGTACGAGGTGTTCATGACTCTTATGGGATCGTTTTGTGGTTGTTTTTCATTTTCACCCTTCAATGGCATATTTTTATGCTTAAGTCTATTTTTTTGCAAATTTACGTCGTACACTCAAAACGGGATCCCCGTGACTATGTGGTCGTTTCCTACGAGTCACATTGATCTTGTGCGAGGTTTTTGTGACTCTTATGGAACCGTTTTGTAGCTATTTTACTTTTTCACCCTTCGATGGAATGTTTTTATGCTTAAGTCTATTTTTTTGCAAATTTACGTCGTACACTCAAACTAAGAGCCCCGTGAATACGCGGTCAGTTCCAACGAGTCATATTGATCCCGTGTCAGGTGTTCGTGAATCTTACGGGACCGTTTTGTGGATGTTTTACATTTTACGTCTTCGATGGCATATTTTTATGCTTAAGTCTAACTTTTTGTAAATTTAAATCGTATACCCAAACGGGGAGCCCCGTGACTACGCGGTCAGTTCCTACGAGTCACATTGATCCCGTGCGAGGTTTCGTGACTCTTATTTGACAATTTTGTGCCAATTTTACGTTTTCACCCTTCGATGGCATGTTTTTATGCTTAAGTCTAACTTTTTCAAATTTACGTCATATACGTAAACCGGGAGCCCCGTGAGTACGCGTTCGATTCCTATGAGTCACATTGATCCCATGCAAGGTGTTCGTGACTCTTGCGGGTCCATTTTGTGGTTGTTTTACGTTTTCACCCTTCGATGGCATGTTTTTATGCTTAAGTCTAACTTTTTGCTACTTTACGTCGGAGACTCAAAGCGGGAACCCCGTGAATATGCGGTCGGTTCCTACGAGTCACATTGATCCCGTGAGAGGTGTTCGTGACTCTTACGGGACCATTTTATAGTTGTTTTACCCTTCGATGGCATATTTTTATGCTTAAGTCTATTTTTTTGCAAATTTACATTGCACACTCAAATCGGGAGCCCCGTGACTACGCGATTGGTTCCTATGAGTCTCATTCATCCCGTACGAGGTATTCGTGACTCTTACGGGACCGTTTTGTGGCTGTTTTATGTTTTCACCCTTCGATGGCATGTTTTTATTCTTAAGTCTAACTCTTCGAAAATTTATATCGTATACTCAAACCGAGAGCCCTGTGACTACGCTGTCGGTTCCTATGAGTCACATTGATCCGGTGCGACGTGTTCGTGACTCTTATGGGTCCATTTTGTGGCTGTTTTACATTTTCACCCTTCGATGGCATGTTTTTATGCGTAAGTCTATTTTTTTGCAAATTTACGTCGTACACTCAAACCGGGAGCCCCGTGACTACGCGATCGGTTCCTACGAGTCACATTGATCCCGTACGAGGTGTTCATGATTCTTATGGGATCGTTTCGTGGTTGTTTTTCATTTTCACCCTTCAATGGCATATTTTTATGCTTAAGTCTAACTTTTATTGAATTTACATCGTATACTCAAACCGGGAGCGCCGTGAATACGCGGTCAGTTCCTACGAGTCACATTGATCCCGTGCGAGGTGTTCGTGACTGTTATGGGACCATTTTATGGTTTTTTACATTTTCACCTTTCAATGGCATGTTTTTATCATAAGTCTATTTTTCGCAAATTTACGTCGTGCACTCAAACCGAGAGCCCCGTGACTACGTGGTTGCTTCCTACGAGTCACATTGATCCCGTGCGAGGTGTTCGTGATTCTTATGGGACGGTTTTGTGGATTTTTTAAGTTTTTACCCTTTGATGGTATGTTTTTATGCTTAGGTCTATTTTTTTGCAAATTTACATCGTACACTTAAACAAAGAGCCCTGTGACATCGCGGTTAGTTCTTACGAGTCATATTGATCCAGTGCGAGGTGTTCATGACTCTTACGGGACCGTTTTGTGGTTGTTTTATGTTTTCACCCTTCGATGGCATGTTTTTGTACTTAAGTCTAACTTTTTGTAAATTTACGTCGTATACTCAAACCGGGAGCCCCGTGACTAGGCGATCGGTTCCTACGAGTCACACTGATCCCGTGCGAGGTTTCGTGACTCTTATGAGACCGTTTTATGGATGTTTTACATTTTCTCCCTTCGATGGCATGTTTTTATGCTTAAGTCTATTTTTTTGCAACTTTACATCTTATACTCAAATGGGGAGCCCCATGACTACGTAGTCGGTTCCTTCGAGTCACATTGATCCTGTGCGAAGTGTTCGTGACTCTTAGGGGATCGTTTTCTGGCTATTATACGTTTTCACACTTCGATGGCATATTTTTTTACTCAAGTATAACTTTTTGTTGATTTACATCGTATACTCAAACTGGGAGCCTCGTAACTACGCGGTCGGTTCCTATGAGTCAGATTGATCCCGTGCGATGTTTCATGACTCTTATGGGACCGTTTTGTGGATGTTTTATATTTTCTCCCTTCGATGGCATGTTTTTATGCTTAAGTCTACCTTTTTTCATATTTACGTCGTATACTTAAATCGGGAGCCCCGTGACTACGCGTTCTGTTCATACGAGTCACATTGATCCCGTGCGAGGTGTTCGTGACTCTTACGGGACCGTTTTGTGGATGTTTTACGTTTTCACCCTTCGTTGGCATATTTTTATGCTTAAATCTAACTTTTTGTAAATTTACATCGTATACTCAAACCGGGAGACTCGTGACTACGCGCTCATTTTCGACGAGTCACATTGATCCCGTGTCAGGTGTTCGTGACTCTTGCGGGACCGTTTTGTGGTTGTTTTACGTTTTCACCCTTTGATGGCATGTTTTTATGCTTAGGTATAACTTTTTGCAAATTTACATCGGAGACCCAAAGCGGGAGCCCCGTGAATATGAGGTCTGTTCCTAACAGTCACATTGATCCCGTGCGAGGTGTTCGTGACTCTTACGGGACCGTTTTGTAGCAGTTTTACCCTTCGATGGCATGTTTTTATGCTTAAGTCTATTTTTTTGTAAATTTACGTTGAACACTCACACCGGGAAGCCCGTGACTACATGGTCGGTTCCTATGAGTCACATTAATCCCGTGCGAGTTTTTCGTGACTCTTACGGGACCGTTTTGTGCTGTTTTACTTTTTCACCCTTGGATGGCATGTTTTTATGCTTAAGTCTAACTCTTTGCAAATTTACGTCGTATACTCAAATCGAGAGCCCTGTGACTACGCGGTCAGTTCCTACAAGTCATATTGATCACGTGCGATGTGTTTGTGACTCTTACGGGACCGTTTTGTGGTTGTTTTACATTTTCCACCTTCGATGGCATGTTTTTATGCTTAAGTCTAACTTTTATCGAATTTATTTCGTATACTCAAACCTGGAGCACCGTGAATACGCGGTCAGTTTCTACGAGTCACATTGATCTCGTACGAGGTGTTCGTGACTGTTATGGGACCATTTTGTGGTTGTTTTACATTTTCACCCTTCGATGGCATGTTTTTATGCGTAAGTCTATTTTTCTGCAAATTTACGTCGTACACTCAAACCGGGAGCCCCGTGACTACGCGATCGGTTCCTACGAGTCACATTGATCCCGTACGAGGTGTTCATGACTCTTATGGGATCGTTTTGTGGTTGTTTTTCATTTCACCCTTCAATGGCATATTTTTATGCTTAAGTCTATTTTTTTGCAAATTTACATCGTACACTCAAAACGGGATCCCCGTGACTACGTGGTCGTTTCCTACGAGTCACATTGATCTTGTGCAAGGTTTTTGTGACTCTTATGGAACCGTTTTGTAGCTATTTTACTTTTTCACCCTTCGATGGCATGTTTTTATGCTTAAGTCTATTTTTTTGCAAATTTACGTCGTACACTCAAACCAAGAGCCCCGTGAATACGCGGTCAGTTCCAACGAGTCATATTGATCCCGTGTCAGGTGTTCGTGACTCTTACGGGACCGTTTTGTGGATGTTTTACATTTTACGTCTTCGATGGCATATTTTTATGCTTAAGTATAACTTTTTGTAAATTTAAATCGTATACCCAAACCGGGACCCCCGTGACTACGTGGTCGGTTCCTACGAGTCACATTGATCCCGTGCGAGGTTTCGTGACTCTTATGGGACAATTTTGTGCCAATTTTACGTTTTCACCCTTTGATGGCATGTTTTTATGCTTAAGTCTAACTTTTTCAAATTTACGTCATATACGTAAACCGGGAGCCCCGTGACTACGCGTTTGATTCCTATGAGTCACATTGATCCCATGCATGGTGTTCGTGACTCTTGCGGGTCCATTTTGTGGTTGTTTTAGGTTTTCACCCTTCGATGGCATGTTTTTATGCTTAAGTCTAACTTTTTGCTACTTTACGTCGGAGACTCTAAGCGGGAACCCCGTGAATATGCGGTCGGTTCCTACGAGTCACATTGATCCCGTGCGAGGTGTTCGTGACTCTTACGGGACCATTTTGTAGCTGTTTTACCCTTCGATGGCATATTTTTATGCTTAAGTCTATTTTTTTTCAAATTTACATTGCACACTCAAATCGGGAGCCCCGTGACTACGCGATTGGTTCCTATGAGTCTAATTGATCCCGTGCGAGGTATTCGTGACTCTTACGGGACCGTTTTGTGGCTGTTTTATGTTTTCACCCTTCGATGGCATGTTTTTATTCTTAAGTCTAACTCTTTCAAAATTTATATCGTATACTCAAACCGAGAGCCCTGTGACTATGCGGTCGGTTCCTATGAGTCACATTGATCCGGTGCGACGTGTTCGTGACTCTTATTGGTCCGTTTTGGGGTTGTTTTACATTTTCACCCTTCGATGGCATGTTTTTACGCTTAAGTCTATTTTTTTTGCAAATTTACTTCATACACTCAAACTGGGAGCCCCGTAACTATGCGGTCGGTTCCTACGAGTCAAGTTGATCCCGTGCGAGGTGTTCGTGACTCTTAATGGACCGTTTTGTGACTGTTTTACTTTTTCACCCTTCGATGGCATGTTTTTATCCTTAAGTCTAACTTTTATCGAATTTACGTCGTATACTCAAACCGGGAGCCCCGTGAATACGCGGTCAGTTCCTACGAGTCACATTGATCCCGTGCGAGGTGTTCGTGACTGTTACGGAACCATTTTATGGTTTTTTACATTTTCACCCTTCAATGGCATGTTTTTATCGTAAGTCTATTTTTTTGCAAATTTACGTCGTGCACTCAAACCGAGAGCCCCGTGACTACGTGGTTGCTTCCTACGAGTCACATTGATCCCGTGCGAGGTGTTCGTGATTCTTATGGGACCGTTTTGTGGATTTTTTAAGTTTTTACCCTTTGATGGCATGTTTTTATGCTTAGGTCTATTTTTTCGCAAATTTACATCGTACACTTAAACTAAGAGCCCCGTGATATCGCGGTTAGTTCCTACGAGTCATATTGATCCAGTGCGAGGTGTTCATGACTCTTACGGGACCGTTTTGTAGCTGTTTTATGTTTTCACCCTTCGATGGCATGTTTTTGTACTTAAGTCTAACTTTTTGTAAATTTACGTCGTATACTCAAACCGGGAGCCCCGTGACTAGGCGATCGGTTCCTACGAGTCACACTGATCCCGTGCGAGGTTTCGTGACTCTTATGGGACCGTTTTATGGATGTTTTACATTTTCTCCCTTCGATGGCATGTTTTTATGCTTAAGTCTATTTTTTTGCAACTTTACATCGTATACTCAATGGGGAGCCCCATGACTACGTGGTCGGTTCCTTCGAGTCACATTGATCCTCTGCGAACTGTTCGTGACTCTTAGGGGATCGTTTTCTGGCTATTATACGTTTTCAAACTTCGATGGCATATTTTTTTACTCAAGTATAACTTTTTGTAGATTTACGTCGTATACTCAAACTGGGAGCCTCGTAATTACGCGGTCGGTTCCTATGAGTCAGATTGATCCCGTGCGATGTTTCATGACTCTTATGGGACCGTTTTGTGGATGTTTTATATTTTCTCCCTTCGATGGCATGTTTTTATGCTTAAGTCTACCTTTTTTCATATTTACGTCGTATACTTAAATCGGGAGCCCCGTGACTACGCGTTCTGTTCATACGAGTCACATTGATCCCGTGCGAGGTGTTCGTGACTCTTACGGGACCGTTTTGTGGTTGTTTTACATTTTCCACCTTCGATGCCATGTTTTTATGCTTAAGTCTAAATTTTTTAAAATTTACGTCGTATACTCAAACCGAGAGCCCCGTGAATACGCGGTCGGTTTCTACGAGTCACATTGATCCCGTGCGAGGTGTTTGTGACTCTTATGGGACCGTTTTGTAGCGGTTTTATGTTTTCACCCTTCGATGGCATGTTTTTATGCTTTAGTAGATTTTTTTGCAAATTTACATCGTACACTCAAACCGGGAGCCCTATGAATACGCAGTCAGTTCTTACGAGTCACATTGATCCCGTGCGAAGTGTTCGTGAGTCATACGGGACCATTTTATGGATTTTTTATGTTTTTACCCTTTGATGGCATGTTTTTATGCTTAAGTCTATTTTTTTGCAAATTTACATTGTACACTTAAACCGGGAGCCCCGTGACATGGCGGTTAGTTCCTACGAGTCATATTGATCCAGTGCGAGGTGTTCGTGACTCTTACGGGACCATTTTGTTGTTGTTTTATGTTTTCACCCTTCGATGGCATGTTTTTGTACTTATGTATAACTTTTTGTAAATTTACGTCTTATACTCAAACCGGGAGCCCTATGAATATGCGGTCAGTTCCTAGGAGTCACATTGATCCCGTGCGAGTATTCGTGACTTTTATGGGACCGTTTTGTTGCTGTTTTATGTTTTCACCCTTCGATGGCATGTTTTTATGCTTAAGTCTATTTTTTTGCAACTTTACGTCATACACTCAATTCGGGAGCCCCGTTATTACGCGGTCGGTTCCTACGAGTCACATTGATCCTGTGCGAAGTGTTCGTGACTCTTACGGGATCGTTTTGTGGCTATTATACATTTTCACACTTCGATGGCATATTTTTTTACTCAAGTCTAACTTTTTTTAAATTTACGTCATATACTCAAACTGGGAGCCTCGTAACTACGTGGTCGGTTCCTACGAGTCAGATTGATCCCGTGCGAGGTTTCATGACTCTTATGGGACCGTTTTGTGTATGTTTTATATTTTCTCCCTTCGATGGCATGTTTTAATGCTTAAGTCTAACTTTTTTCATATCTACGTCGTATACTTAAATCGGGAGCCCCGTGACTACGCGTTCTGTTCATACGAGTCACATTGATCCCGTGCGAGGTGTTCGTGACTCTTACGGGACCGTTTTGTGGTTGTTTTACATTTTCCACCTTCGATGGCATGTTTTTATGCTTAAGTCTAAATTTTTAAAAATTTACGTCGTATACTCAAACCGAGAGCCCCGTGAATACGCGGTCGGCTTCTACGAGTCACATTGATCCCGTGCGAGGTGTTTGTGACTCTTATGGGACCGTTTTGTAGCTGTTTTATGTTTTCACCCTTCGATGTCATGTTTTTATGCTTTAGTAGATTTTTTTGCAAATTTACATCGTACACTCAAACCGGGAGCCCTATGAATACGCAGTCAGTTCTTACGAGTCACATTGATCCCGTGCGAAGTGTTCGTGAGTCATACGGGACCATTTTATGGATTTTTTATGTTTTTACCCTTTGATGGCATGTTTTTATGCTTAAGTCTATTTTTTTGCAAATTTACATTGTACACTTAAACCGGGAGCCCCGTGACATGGCGGTTTATTCCTACGAGTCATATTGATCCAGTGCGAGGTGTTCGTGACTCTTACGGGACCGTTTTGTGGCTGTTTTATGTTTTCACCCTTCGATGGCATGTTTTTGTACTTATGTATAACTTTTTGTAAATTTACGTCTTATACTCAAACCGGGAGCCCTATGAATATGCGGTCAGTTCCTAGGAGTCACATTGATCCCGTACGAGTATTCGTGACTCTTATGGGACCGTTTTGTTGTTGTTTTATGTTTTCACCCTTCGATGGCATGTTTTTATGCTTAAGTCTATTTTTTTGCAACTTTACGTCATACACTCAATTCGGGAGCCCCGTTATTACGCGGTCGGTTCCTACGAGTCACATTGATCCTGTGCGAAGTGTTCGTGACTCTTACGGGATCGTTTTATGGCTATTATACATTTTCACACTTCGATGGCATATTTTTTTACTCAAGTCTAACTTTTTTTAAATTTACGTCGTATACTCAAACTGGGAGCCTCGTAACTACGCGGTCGGTTCCTACGAGTCAGATTGATCCCGTGCGAGGTTTCATGACTCTTATGGGACCGTTTTGTGTATGTTTCATATTTTCTCCCTTCGATGGCATGTTTTAATGCTTAAGTCTAACTTTTTTCATATTTACGTCGTATACTTAAATCGGGAGCCCCGTGACTACGCGTTCGGTTCATACGAGTCACATTGATCCCGTGCGAGGTCTTCGTGACTCTTACGGGCCCGTTTTGTGGTTGTTTTACATTTTCCACCTTCAATGGCATGCTTTTATGCTTAAGTCTAAATTTTTGAAAATTTACGTCGTATACTCAAACCGAGAGCCCCGTGAATATGCGGTCGGTTCCTACGAGTCACATTGATCCCGTGCGAGGTGTTCATGACTCTTATGGGACCGTTTTGTAGCTGTTTTATGTTTTCACCCTTCGATGGCATGTTTTTATGCTTAAGTCTATTTTTTGTAAATTTACGTCATACACTCAAATCGGGAGCCCCGTAACTACGCGGTCGGTTCCTATGAGTCACATCGATCCCGTGTGAGGTGTTCGTGACTCTTAAGGGACCGTTTTGTGGTTGTTTTACTTTTTCACTCGTCGACGGCATGTTTTTATGCTTAAGTCTAACTTTTATCGAATTTATGTCGTATACTCAAACCTGGAGCCCCGTGAATACGCGGTCAGTTTCTACGAGTCACATTGATCCCGTACGAGGTGTTCGTGACTGTTACGGGACCATTTTGTGGTTGTTTTACATTTTCACCCTTCGATGGCATGTTTATATCTTAAGTCTATTTTTTTGTAAATTTACGTCGTACACTCAAATCGGAAGCCCCGTGACTACGTGGTCGGTTCCTACGAGTCACATTGATCCCGTGCGAGGTGTTCATGATTCTTATGGGACCGTTTTGTGGCTTTTTTACGTTTTCACCCTTCGATGGCATGTTTTTATTCTTTAGTCTATTTTTTTGCAAATTTACGTCGTACACTCAAACCGGGAGCCCTGTGAGTACGTGTTCGGTTCTACGAGTCACATTGATCCCGTGCGAGGTGTTCGTGACTCTTACGGGACCTTTTTCTGGCTGTTTTATGTTTTCACCCTTCGATCGCATGTTTTTATACTTAAGTCTAACTTTTTGTAAATTTACGGCGTATACTCAAACCGGGAGCCCCGTGACTACGCGGTCGGTTCCTACGAGTCACATTGATCCCGTGCGAGGTTTTATGACTCTTATGGGACCCTTTTGTGGATGTCTTATGTTTTCTCCCATCGATGTCATGTTTTTATGCTTTAGTGTATTTTTTTCCAATTTTACATCGTATATCAAATCAGGGGGCCCGTTACTACGCAGTCGGTTCCTACGAGTCACATCGATCCCATGCGAGGTGTTCGTGACTCTTACGGGACCGTTCTGTGGCTGTTTTACGTTTTCACCCTTCGATGGCATATTTTTATGCCTAAGTCTATTTTTTTGCAAATTTACGTCGTACACTCGAACCGAGAGCCCCGTGAATACGCGGTCGGTTCCTACGAGTCACATTAATCCTGTGCGAGGTGGTCGTGACTCTTATGAGACGATTTTTTGGCTATTTTATGTTTTCACCCTTCGATGACATGTTTTTATGATAAAGTCTATTTTTTGTAAATTTACGTCGTACACTCAAATCGGGAGCCCCGTTACTACGCGGTCGGTTCCGACGAGTCACATTGATCCTGTGCGAGGTGTTCGTGACTCTTACGAGACCGTTTTATGGCTGGTTTATGTTTTCACCCTTCGATGGCATGTTTTTATGCTTAAGTCTATTTTTTGCAAATCTACATCGTACACTCAAACCGGGAGACCCGTGAATACGCGGTCAGTTCTTTCGAGTCACATTGATCCCATGTGAGGTATTCGTGACTTTTACGGGACCATTTTGTGGATGTTTTATGTTTTCATCCTTCGATGGCATGTTTTTATGCTTATGTCTATTTTTTTGCAAATTTACGTCGTACACTTAAGCCGAGAGCCCCATGACTACGTGGTCGGTTCCTACGAGTCACATTGATCCCGTGCGAGGTGTTCGTGACTCTTACGGGACCGTTTTGTGGTTGTTTTACATTTTCACCCTTCGATGGAATATTTTTATGCTTATGTCTAGTTTTTTGCAAATTTACATCATACACTTAAACTGGGAGCCCCGTGACTACGTGGTCGGTTCCTACGAGTCACATTTATCATGTCCGAGGTGTTCGTGACTCTTATGGGATCGTTTTGTGGCTGTTTTACGTTTTCACCCATTGATGGCATGTTTTTTTTAAATTTACATCGTATACTCAAACTGGGACCCTCGTGATTACGCGATCGGTTCCTATGAGTCAAATTGATCCCGTGCGAGGTTTCGTGACTCTTATGGGACTGTTTTGTTGATGTTTTACGTTTTCTCCCTTCGATGGCATGTTTTTATGCTTAAGTCTAACATTTTTCAAATTTACGTCGTATACTTAAACCGAGAGCCCCGTGACTACGCGTTCGGTTCTACGAGTCACATTGATCCCGTGTGAGGCATCCGTGGCTCTTACGGGATCGTTTTGTGGTTGTTTTACATTTTCACCCCTCGATGGCATGTTTTTATGCTTAAGTCTAACTTTTTGCAAATTTACGTCGTATACTCAAACATGGTTCCCCGTCAATACGCGGTCGGCTCCTACGAGTCACATTGATCCCTTGCGAGGTGTTCGTGACTCTTATGGGACCGTTTTGAATCTGTTTTACGTTTTCACCCTTCGATAGCATGTTTTTATGCTTAAGTCTATTTTTTTGCAAATTTACATCGTACACTCAAACCGGGAGCCCCGTGACTATGGGATCGGTTCGTACGACTCACGTTGATCCCATGCGAGGTGTTCGTGACTCTTAAGGGACCGTTTCGTGGCTATTTTATGTTTTCATCCCTCGATGGCATGTTTTTATGCTTAAGTCTATTTTTTGCAAATTTACATTGGACATTCAAATCGGGAGCCCCGTGAATACGTGGTCGGTTCCTACGAGTCACATTGATCCCGTGCGAGGTATTCGTGACTCTTGCGGGACCATTTTGTGGCTGTTTTATGTTTTCACCCTTCGATGGCATGTTTTATGCTTATTTCTATTTTTTTGCAAATTTACGTCATACACTTAAATCGGGAGCCCCGTGACTACGTGGTCGGTTTCTACGAGTCACATTGATCCCGTGCGAGGTGTTCGTGACTTTTACGGGACCATTTTGTGGCCATTTTATATTTTCACCTTTCGATGGTAGGATTTTATGCGTAAGTGTATTTTTTTACAAATTTACGTTGTACACTCACCGGGAGCCCCGTGACTATGCGGTCGGTTCCTACGACTCACATTGATACCGTGCAATGTATTTGTGACTCTTATGGGACCGTTTTGTGTCTATTTTACGTTTTCACCCTTCGATGACATGTTTTTATGCTTAAGTGTAATTTTTCGTAAATTTACGTCATACACTCGAACCGGGAGCCCCATGACTACGCGGTCAGTTCCTACGAATCATATTGATCCCGTGCGAGGTGTTCGTGACTTTTATGGTGCCGTTTTGTGGTTATTTTACATTTTCACCCTTCGATGACATGTTTTTGTGCTTAAGTATATTTTTTTGCAAATTTACGTCGTGCACTCAAACCGTGAGTCCCGTGACTATGCGGTCGGTTCCTACGAGTCACATTGATCCCGTACGAGGTGTTCGTGTCTCTTATGGTACCGTTTTGTGGTTGTTTTGCGTTTTCACCCATCAGTGGCATATTTTTATGCTTATGTCTATTTTTTTTGCAAATTTACGTCGTACACTCAAAACGGGAGCCCTGTGACTACGTGGTCGGTTCCTACGAGTCACATTGATCCAGTGCGAGGTGTTCGTGACTCTTATGGAACTGTTTTGTGGCTATTTTATGTTTTCACCCTTTGATGGCATGTTTTTATGCTTAAGTCTTTTTTCTCGCAAATTTACATCGTACACTCAAACCAAAAGCCCTGTTAATACACAGTCAGTTCCAACGAGTCATATTGATCCCGTGCGAGGTGTTCGTGACTCTTACGGAACCGTTTTGTGGATGTTTTACGTTTTCACCCTTCGTTGGCATATTTTTATGCTTAAATCTAACTTTTTGTAAATTTACGTCGTATACTCAAATCGGGAGACTCGTGACTACGCGGTCGTTTTCGACGAGTCATATTGATCCTTGTCTTGCGAAATATCACAACTGGCTCGCAAGCTTCTTCCCGTTGGGTTCGATTGGCTGACAAGCGTTATTCCACCCAGTTATCAATTTTTTTACCACTATCCCATTCTTTCCATGGTTTGTAAAACCCTCTACGTTTCACACTAGTAGCGGGGCCATTTTGAGTTGGTAATGGTGTACCCTCAGCAGTACCTGATAAAAAATCAAAAGAAAATATGACATGAATAATTATAAATGTAAAATATTTTTTGCCGAATTTTACAATTATCTACTAGATAGGTAGACACATACCTCCGCCCATATTATCTAAGAGTTGGCATATCATTGACTGAGATTACTCTGGTTGAGACCGATGTGATCCTATAGACGTCCGAGCACATGGGGGGGTCATTTCTGCTTGAGAATCCGATGACCCTCCTACTCCAACGGAATGATAAGGGCATTTAGTTGGCATGATAGATATGTATAAAAAACATATATGTCAAAATAAATATGAATAAACGTTATACATGAAACACAAAATGAAAACTTATAATACATCGTATATCCTTTGATAGTATGCATTTTTAATACCTTTCTATTTCTTCCAGAAAATCTGCGAAATCCCTCATATTGAGCCAACCACATTTTATCCTTTTGATAATAGATGAAATTGGCCACGTGGGTGGAAGCGTACTCACAATCGCCTGCACGAGAACAATTATGTTAGGACAAAAACCTCTCCTCTTTAAAATGTTGTATACTCTTTCTTTGTTATGCATATAATCTCGCACATTTAAATTTGGGCTCATTTTATGTCGCTCAAATTCTATCCATAAAGGATGAAACTATCGTTCTTCCTCCTCTAGTAGCTCTACTAATTTCTCTCCACATGTTGGATTATGTTTTTGAAATATCTTTTCTTTTCCTTGATCCCAACATGGAGGTAGCGTCTGGACTATTTTTTCAAACAAATATTATTCTGATACATGTTTCCCACATTTTTGCAAGTAACGACATAATTCAATTTTACGGAATCCATACAAAGTAATTGGAGTGCCCTCTTAAAAGATGAATGTTCAAATTCTTCTAATGCATTCTTAATATTATCATTAAAATTTACAGAAGACCACATTGTTTCCTGTCACAATATCAAAAAAAAATTAAGCACAACATTTATAAGATAATCGTTAATATTAAAAAATAAAAGGCAACACATGAATACGAGAACAAAAATTTAATAAAATATCCATTTCAAACATCAATTTGTAATTCTGATACGTTCTCACTAACGTAATACAGAGGTAAAAAAGTTCAACCATTTCAACCGCCATCCCCTCATTCCTCAATAACTTCATCCATTTCTTCCTCCATGCCATCGTCATCATCAAGAACGGTTGTGTCAATTATGGAGCCATCTATCCCTTGACTCATCCAAGATACATTTTGATCTTGATGTAGTTGTTTCATGCTAAATGTCTCAACTTCATGGACATCTAAGTCTTCATTGGCTAAATATCCATCAAATTTGTCTCTTAGTGTCATCGAAACAAGAACGTTGTGTCAATTATGGAGCCAATCTGATTTTTGTTTTTTATTTTTTAAATCTGGGTTACTATAAATAATTAAAAATCTGCTTTACACTTACTGATGTTAAATGCATAAAAAGCACTAACTAGTATGTTAAAAGATGTAAACAGATCACTAAATAAAACTGTAAAAAAATGCCTAAACTAATATGATACAATTTAAGAAAATCCCTAACAAATGTCTAAACAAATCAATACAAATAGTGTATGTGTGTGTGTGTGTGTGTGTGTATATATATATATATATATATATATATATTGCATGAGAGATATAATACTTGTGCGCAAGGGAGAGGTGGAGGCGGAGGCGGAGGGGGAGAGGAGGAGGCGGTGGAGTGGGGGTAGGGCAAAGGAGAGGCGGAGGGGGTACTCCTCTATAGGGGAGAGGCGGAGGCTCAGGATCTGAGCAGGGAGGAGAGGCGGAGGGGTAGGGCTGCGCAGCGGGGAGGGGAAGGGGGTAGGGAGCAGCGGCGGAGGGGACTGGGCAGCGGAGCGGAGCGAGCGAGAGAGAGCGCGAGAGCAGAGAGAGAGAGCGGGAGTTTGTACGTAGACTTAGGTCCAATTTTTGGAACAAGTGGGGGAACAATTAGGGAAAACATTAAAAGGGTCGGATGTAAGCGTCCCTTATGCTATATTAACATGGATGGATTTTTTAACCGTCTTATTTGGTATATTAAAAGGGACGGTTTCAAAAATCCGTCCCAAATGCTCATTTGGAAAACATAAAAAAAACAATTTATACTAAATGGGACGGATTTTAAAACCGTCTTTTTTGGTATATTAAAAGGGACGGTTAAAAAAATCCATCCCAAATACTCATTTGGAAAAAATAAAAAATCAATTTATACTAAATGGGACGGAATTTAAAACCGTCCCTTTTGCTATATCAAAAGGGACGGATTGTCAAATCCGTCCCTTTTGATATAGCAAAAGGGACGGTTTTAAATTCCATCCCTTAAATTAACCCGGGAAAAACCAGCACTAAAAATTCGTGTATACTTTAAGGGACGGTTTTAATTACCATACTTTTTTAGAAATACCAAAAGGGATGATTTTTAAAAAATCGTCCCTTTTGTTACTATCAAAAAGAGTTTTAGTCATTAATTTTTTTTTTGTATTGATGAAAAATACAAAAAGAGTTTTGTTTGTCTTTTGAGTTAATTTTTTTTGTGAGTTAAAAATTTGAAAATCTCAAAAAGATTTTTTTTGTGTGTATTTTAGTCTAACACATTTTATGTGGCATATACTTGTGTTTGAATCCAATATCTTATCCGCTTCCACGCGGCTAAAACTTTTGGTTAAGATTTTCAATCCTTAAAATGTTCTTTATCATGCTTGCATGGAGTAGTTTGATTTTTTGTTGCTTAATGGATTATATTTCTATATGCCTCGATTCACACATGCACGGGATCATTTGAAATTTGAATTCAAGTGTATATTTAAGTTAAGTTAGATATTCTCCTATCAATTTAGTCATCTACATGTTGCTATGACTATGGAGGATTTTTGCATGTAATAACCATTTCCCGGATTTAAAAAATAGAAAAATATGTTTATCCGGTGTAGTTGTTTGTCAATGGAGTCGGGATACGAAAGACGAAATTTATTTTCCTGAAAAGCCATCATATAATTTTGGCCTAAAAAATTGTGGCATAAAAAAAAATTAGCCAGGCCTTCTTTGTTTAGTTGGTATGTTCATGAAGAAAAGAAAAAAAAAGTATATTATTGAGGAAGTTTGGTTGGATATATTAACGAGTTTGCACAATGACTTTGTATCCTAGTTAATCTATTTTTTCATGACTCTATTGGTTTGTAAAATCATCAAAATTCTAGGCTTGTGTGCATTGTGCATGTTTGTTCACTGAGTTCACTCTATATTGTCACATGAGGCTATATTTAAGTTTGATAAAGTTTTGAAATCAATTGAGAACTCTGTGAACATGTTTAGGTGATTGGGTCTAAATTCTTTTGTTGCTAGTTCACACCCCTTCACTTCCGTTTACCACATGTATTTAGACACATTTTTGCCATACGAGTATGGAAGGCTTAATGTATTTTGTGTCATGTGTGGTGTTTATACCTATGTATATATGCGTGTGCGTTATTGGTATCTTTTGTGTATATATATATGGTATTTCTTTATTTTTGAGTATTTGCTATGCTAGCTAGTCCATATATGATTTGAATACAAAATTAATATCTATCTTGTTGCGACTTCTTATTTTATATCTCACGCTTATCGTAGTAAATTTTAGTGGTATCTTTTGTCATCGCATCATAGTTGACATTTATTACTCTTTGAATGGATTAGTTGTACTTTATTGTTGCCCATATGATCTTGTATCTTTATACATCATTGCATGTTTAACTTATTTTTCCTTAGTTCATAACCCTTGTGTATTCTTAAGGGGTAGAAATGGTATTTTCCTTAATTAGGGGAGAAATAAGTGATTTTATAATTCTTTAGCCTTTATCTATTCCTGAACAAAAAGGGGGAGAAATGGTATCTAATCCATTAATTTTGGGGAGATCTAACTTAGAGGGAGACGTCTTTCTTAGGTAGATCATTGTTAGATAAAAGGGGAGAATTAATTAAGGGGGAATATTATTATTTTATGTACTTTAATTTTGCTATATTACCTATGCGTTTAATGGTGTGCTTAAGTGTGCAAGAATTAGTCCTTAACGACATTACTTAAAGCGGCAAAGAATTTCCTATGAGTCAAGTCAAGCGTCTGTATATTTATTTTTTGGGTGAGATTGTGTCTAGATGTGCTTAACAGCCCTTAGGATTTTTTTGGGTTTGGTTTTGTCCCAGAATAGCCAAAGGGGGAGATTTGTAAGGAAAAATTTCCAATTGAGTCAATTTGTAGTATTGGCTTAATTTCCGAAAAAATAATTTGTGTCATAGGATAGAGTGTTGTATTTTTCCAAGCCTATGATAAGTGTATGTTGAGGACGATACGACTGAGAAAAAAATGAAGATATCATTGCCAGTTTCAAGTGCCTTGTTTCTCATCCTCAACATTGGTTCATTTTTCAAGGTCTCCAAAAGGTATGAATGCATTTATATATATATACATATATATATATATATATATATATATATATATATATATATATATAGGAGCTTAGAAATTTATTTATGTGTTCTTTTTATATAAAAGACTTTGTATTTTTATCAGAAATAATTTTAAATCTTTTCATAAAAGTTTTGGGCTTAAAATAAAATTTTGGTTTTCTGAAAAGTCGTTCGAACGAACCTCGAATCTCGTTCGAACGAAATTCCCAGGTCATTCGAACGAACTACTAATGAGATTTTTTCTATTTTCAAGTTAGAAGTTTGGTTCAAATGAAAATTCCAACGATAAAGGTTTCTGAAATCTCGTTCTTAATCTCGTTAGTCATCTCGTTCGAATGAACTTTTCACCAGATCAATATGTATGGGAACCAAATTTTCTTAGCAACTTTTGAGAGTTTTCTACTATCTTGAGAGAAAAAATTCTATCTCCAAAAGTTCCTTTTGTGTTCATCTTCTTTAATGGATTAGTTAGTCTAGAACACGATTTTTTCTACACCCAACATGTTTTAGTGTAAATCCAAGTTCATATATATATATATATATATATATATATATATATATATATATTCTTGCTTGGAGAGTGTTTGGCCCCACGTTTTCATCTCTACACATTAGAGAGTGTACGAGTTCCTTCTCTACACCAAAAAGGAGAATTTGTGTTTGTTGTGGTGTGCTCACATGGTGAAAGGCACCGTGTATGGATTAACACCGACTGAGCCCCATCGGTGGATTTCGAGACTGCGGTGGAGTCCGTGATTGTTGACTAGGCGGAGGAAGGCTTGGACGGAGTCAAGTCGTTGTTGCAAGTTTCTCTTTTCCTGTATTTTGTAAAAATACCGTACTTAGTGGACTTGTTGGCAAGTCCGTTCGAGGTTTTTCCCATTTGGATTTTCCTCGTACATCGTAGCGTAGTGTGTTTGTGATATACTTTATGTTGTAAATATATCACTTAGATGCATGTTAGGTTAATCAAGATAAAATTAGTTTAAATCACAATTATAGTTTAATTTTGTGTTAATTAATATTTGGGTAATGTTAGTTTAATTTAACTCAAGTTGGAAAATTAATTTAGAAAAATTGGTGTTTAATTTGTTTGGACTATATGTAATCATAAATTAATTTTTGTTAGGCTATTTTTTTACTTGTGTTGAATTAACTTGAATTTAAAAGTAAAATTGGAATTAACTTTGTTTAGGTTCAGTTGAAATATTTGCTGAGTTAATTTTAATTTAGATGAAATTAAAATTGAATTTTATAATTGTTAAAATTTGAAAAGAAATTTTAATTTGGAATATAATTGAACCATCTCATATTTTTAAAGAAGTTTAAAATTTGGGGGCATTCGCCTCTTTCAAAACTATTTTTGGTATTTTTTTAAAAGACGGAGAAAAGAAAATCCTCAGAATGGTTATTATTATTAGGTTCCACTTGTATTATGTTTGCCTCAGATACATAAAGATATAGGACCCAAATCTAGGGAAAAGATTTAGTGAATGGTGTAAGACATGGCTTAACTTGTTTCCAGACTCATGGACATGATCCTGTTTAAAAATGAACGAAATAGTATGAAAATTTAGGAGGTAGGGTGACTCAAAATTTTGACAGTGTTTTGCACTATAATTGGAAAACTATGAATAATTGTCCTATGGTAGATGCCTACATGAAGTTGATGCATTTTGTGGGTTAATGGAGTGTTTTCCCCCTTTGGCGTGACTTCCATGATATACCTCTTGCCTATAAGGGAAATTATTTATCAGTTGCATGGACAAACCATTTGATATACCTGAGTGTACATGAATTGCCTCGGGATATACCTCATGGAGATGGTACGTGCGAGAGAGAACTAGATATACTTGATGTACGTGAATGGGTTTCCTCCTATATAACTCTCGTCCCGAGTTCGATCAAGCCGTACGATGCAGGGGGAACTGTTCGATTTACTTTAAAGGTACGAGGGAAATGGAAGATGGAAATCATATCGCTTAGGTTAACCATGCCTCACAGGACCATCACCCATCATGAAGTGACCCCCCTGTATAGGAAATGTTTTTGGTCAATATTTCCATGCTGAAGTGATATAGTTTGCAAGAATGCATGATTCTTAATTAATATCTTATGGAGAGTTTTATCTATGCTAAATATGGGAAATGCTACCACTATGAAGGAAAGCGTAAAATATAAAAGTAGCATGAGATAAAGGAGTAAACATGGAGAGTCAGATAGCAAGTATATACATGGAGCACGAAAACTGTTTGAAACATGGTGATAGATACGAAGTGTGGAGCATGTGAATATATAAGTGAGTGAGAAATATTTGCAAAGTGATAAAATGACATTTTAATAGTGTGAGAGAATAAAGCATGTGGATATATACGAGTGAGAGAAAAATGGAAATGTGTGCTAGTGAGATTAAGCATGGATAACCTACAAATGGTGTGTGAAATGTGTGTAAGTAGCATGAAGCTATATAAAAGTAAGAAGAATTCGAGAGTGTGTGCTAGTGAGGCTAAGCATGGATAATCTACAGGTGATGTCAGAAACATGCGAGTGAGAGTGAGACTATGTACCAGTGTGATGTGTGAAGTCACTACAAGTAAGCAGAGGGTGAAACATGGTGAACATATCTAGGTGAACAAAAGGTGAAGCACGTGATAAGAAGGTGATATATACATGAGGTAAAAAAAGCATAGTAGAGTTAAACATATTTATAAGAATGAGATATATATACAAGATGTAAATATAAGAGTAAAGAGAACATATAAGTGGAGGAACATGTACACATATAGAAAAGTAGGAGATCAAATGAAATAATACCCATGTGAAAATAAAGTCTAGTCCTATAAAAACATCCCCAGCAGAGTCGCCATTGTGGCCATCCGGGTCGGATTCCTCCAGTGCAGGTAATCCCTCAAATTGGGACGGGAGGAAAAATGAAGAAATACTTCTCTCCCTATCATATGGGGATTCAAGGCTATACGAGTCATCTTTCCTCCACTTTCTTTTATATCTTTGCGGGTTGACTCAGATATAAATTGGCCATCGTCAAAAGAGAATAAACACGAAGAAATGGAGTCTCCAACCCATTTTGCTAAAAATAAGAAAAATAAATGTATCCATCCTGAGAGAACGACTTTAAAAGACATACTGATGTATACGAAACCAAATGAATCAAGAGTCTGGGGACTAAGTTACGGAATGAGAAGGTGTTAGGAACCCATACCATCCTTGCGATCTCTCATGGGCTATGATAATATTATCATTTTCTTCAAAATATGATATGTGTGTACATGTGTGGGGTGTGAATAACGAGATAAAGAAACTATTCGACTCATGTCATGGGAAAGACAAAGAGAATTTATCTTAAGGAGTGTATCGAAGAAATGACATAAAAACAAATATAATGTGAGTTCCCATCGAATCACAAGCCACTATGGAGAAGTGAATGTGTATGTCGAGTAGAACAAGAATATATTAGTGTTCGTGGACTCGCAAATACTAATAAGTATAAGAAAGTACAAAATGGGAAAATAGGACTCAAATTCTAGGATTTGCTCTGGATGCCTATGTATCCCGAAGGGCATCAAAGTCCACGTAGTTCGATAACACACAAGGGTGGAGTTTAACCCATAAATCCTAATTTAAGACTTCCTTTAATTTTCTTTTTAGAAATTGTGCACAAGTGTACAAAGTGTGAAAAAGAAGGAAATCTGAATTTAGGGTTTATAAGAAAACCCTCTGTTTGGCTTTTTATATTTTATGAAAATTGGATTTATGTGTAATAATAAGTAAAAATGAGACTAGTATTTGATGTTGGAGAATTAATAAAGATATATAAAAAATGGAAAGAAATGTAAACAACAATATATTATTCAAGTTAGTACTAACTGAGTAAGGGTAGACCTTCTAGAGAATTTTAATTATGATTTTGCAATGGTAGGAGGCTGATTTTAATATGGTTGAATGGTGGTGATGTAAGGATGGAAAGTAGGGTGGAAAGTGGATGAGAATGATGTAAGGAAATGGAGAGAATGTACGAAAAAATGGAATTTTAGCGCACTGGTTACGAGGAGAATGTAGTTATTTTAGAAAAGGGACTTCTTTGAGAATGAGGCCATGATCTCCTTAAATAGAAAAATTTAGGGTTTCAGGGGGTGTCGATCTTCATGGCTCCTGGCCTCCCTATTGGTGTAGCCCAGCTTTGTTGGTCAAGGAAAGTACACACTTTCGATAGGCATGGATCTGGGTTGCCTATAGGTAGTCTGAGACGGACATTTTTGAAAAACGAACATAAATTGCAAACTGTAAGTCCAAATCGTGCACGACTAGGACCATTTAAAAGGGTATTCAGATCCCTAAAAGAATACATTGATAAACTCCTAGGTTTGATAGTTGACCAAAGTCAAATGGGTCTGGGAATCACTCAATGCTCTCTAGACATGGGGGTTTTGGAGTAAAAAGCTTTGCTCGTGCGAATCTTGAGGCCGATTCTTGCACGATATGAACCATTGGAAAGGGGATTCAAATCCCTATAAGATTTCATTGAGATTTTCTCGGTTTTGATTGTTAACCAAGGTTAATCGGGTCTAGAAGTGCCCGGTGGACTTTAGATCAGGTCTCAGAGTAAAAAGTCACGTTCGTCCGATCCGTGATGCTGATTCACGTACGGTACTAACCGTTGGAAAGGAGATTCAATGACCTACGAGACTTCATTGATATTCGCTTATGTTAGAGAGTTTGTCAAGGTCTAACTTGGCTCGGAAGCACCTGGTGGCCTCTAGATCAAGCCTTGAAGTGGGACCGAGGGTTTTATGGTGAGCGGGGGAGTGTTAGTTACCAAGGAGGTAGATAAAGGGGTACTAGGATGGGGTGTCTATAGTTTTGTCTGTCTTAAGATGTGTTCACCTTAAGAAAGTTCCCGACCTCATCAAGGAAGTCCATGAAGGATTATGTTGGGCGCATTCAGCTGGGCGATTATTATTCAGGAGGGTGGAAACCTAGGGGTATTATTGTTTAACAATGAAGGAAGATTGTGCCACTATTCCAGAAAGTGTGACAAATAATAAAGATACGTATTCATCCACCGGATGACCTAAGAATCCTTCACACCTACCACTTCCCCTTGACCTTTTACCATATGGGGAATAAATATGGTCGTCCCTCTACCGAAGACCAAAGGCATGTTTAGATACCTTACCATCGGAATGGATTACTTTACAAAATGTGTTGGGGCCCAACCGCTGGTAGAGATGACTTATGCAAAGATTTTCCACTTCATATGGAAAAACATCATTTATCGTCATGACTTTGTGTTCCTTACAGATCATGGAACACAATTTAATAATGACGAGTTCATAGCTTACAGTGTTATATCAAAAATTATAAAACTATACTCTGCACCTAGTTACCCCCAATGTAATGGGAAGACCAAAGTGACAAATAAGACTCTGCTCAATGGGATGAAGAAGAGATTGGACTCCACTGAAGCTAATTGGATCAACAAGCTACAAAGAACCCTCTAGGCTTATCGGATAAATTTGAGGATGGCCACAGGTGAGCCCCCCTTCATGTTAGCATTTGGCACCGAGGAAGTAGTACCCACAAAAATTGGTCTACCAAGTCATAGGGTGCTTAATTTCAACTCGTTTTAGAGTGATGTGATAAGATGAGTTGATCTTGATCTAATAGAAGAGGTCAGAGAGTAGGAAGATCTCATAGTTATCGCTTATTAATTGCGAATGAAGAGATTTTATAATAAGAGAATAAAGCTTAGCACACTTAAGGAATGTGACTTGGTCTTGTTGAAGGTCATCTAGAAGGGGGATAAACATGATCTGAATGGGCATGGTCCCTATAGAGTAAGGGTTATGACTCGATTGAATGTCTACATAATTAAGACTCTTGAGGGGGAGAAGTTCAAGAACCCATAGAATGGTTAACGCCTTAGAAAGTACTATCATTCAGATGATCATAATCATCTAAGAGAAAACTTTTAATGAAATTCTATGAGGAAACTCTTGTAAATAGTTTTTAAAAGTAATAAATGAGAAATAATTCCTATTTATTGTGTAATTATTTCAAGTGTTATTAGCTACTGCAAAGACGATAAGTTTCAGGAGATGGGCAAGATGCATAGGCCGAAGACATCTCAGAAGTTGGCCAGATTGAATGGATTACGAACATATCAAACTTCATGAGGGTCCAAATCCATTAGACATGTCATCATCAAGAATTAGGTCACCCTGGGAAACCAATGTTGTCACAAAATCAGGTCAACTAAAAGTCGACGAAATTGACTAGTAAGTTGGATAAAGCTTTTATAAATCCAAGTACAGATGATGACGTCACTGGAAATGGCCAAAGACTACACAAAGATGGTAAGGAAACTTAAGTTAACACTTACAACAACCCTATATGTGTAACTCGTGTTCATCCACTAGTAGCTCGTGAGTCAAGTCGGGTAAGCCTAAAGCTGATCATAAGACCATAAAGACTAATATATTGTCAAGTCTACTCTAACCCAAAGCAATGTTTCAAAAATGATTGCTATAATTATTTTTATTTAAAATAGATTACATGATAAGGCATATACGAAGAACGTGTGGTTATATGTAAGGGAAAAAATCTTAGCCGAGCATAAAAACTTAGTAGAAATTCGAGCAAAATATCACATATGCACAAAGACGATAAAGCAAGATAGGAACCATTTAATCACAAATATCCATTCAAATCAGTTGTCGACAGCAAATATGATTGTTCAAAAATTCCAAATCATGATTGTTTAAAAAAATTCACGAGCAAATTATAAAACAAAACATCTAAAAATGAAAAGAGCTTAGGCATCCAGAGTCTCTCGAAGATCTTGAGAAATGTTATAATTAATTGTTTCAATCATCAGTGTGTCTTGAGGATTCTTGTGGTGACAAAAATCTCAACACAAACACCAATATAATAAGAACAGTAATGATCGTAATCACAATCACACAAAAGAAGAATATACGTGGTTCGACAAATTGCCTACATCCATGGAGAGGTCTACTGTTATATTAAGTAACTATCGAGAATGTTTTTCATATGCCTTTATGCCTCGGGCCAGGGGTACAATATATACTCAGTTAAGAGAGAGAGAGAAAGTGTTGGTAACCAACACGTTAATCAAGTATCCCTTAAATATCTTATCCAGGATTTTTGGGGATGGAATTGGCCATATCCTTTTATCCTAACCATTATTCAAGACACACAAGTTGGGTCGGGTACCTTTTATTTTCTATTTGGGCTTTGCTGGCAAATTTTTTGGGCTTGTTCGATAAAAGGGGTAGCCATAAGTGGGCTCATAAATTTTAAATAACATCTTCGGTCTTGCTCTGATGGCATCGTTGTTATTTCCAGAATAGATAGGGGCGTGAATCGCCATTTTGCACTAAGTTTAGGTGACAGATCTTCTTCAATTCATGTGCACTATCGTTGAGGGGTTTAAACCGAGGTGCTGGATGATTCACTTCATCACTTCAACTTCTTAATTTCTCTCACTTCCAAACCATCATATGCTCTCAAGATTCCTCTTTCTTTCAATCTTGTTCTTCCTCGTTCAAAATATTTTTTCTGATTCTCATCCTCATTCACTTGTGGTTTCTCGTCATTTCAAGCTTCATTTTTTTCTTTGTAAGTTCCTAGTCCCTTCTTTTTCTATATTTCCTTTCGTCGTTTTTCTTTCTACTGTAATTAGGGTTTGTTCCTGTCTAGGATAGACAACAAATCTCTGGTAGAATTTAGGAAATGTCATAATATCCCTGACTAGGTGGATATTGAGTGCGACCCTGTCCATCGTAGTGTTCATGAAATTGAGGATGGCCACTGGATTCACGTTCTTTTATTGTCTTAAGGGGTTTAACTTTTCCCCTAAATCGCATGTTCTTACACTTCTTTCAGTACTTCGATATAGTCCCAGCCCAATGTTCTCCAAACATTTGGAAAATTATAAATGGCATCTATAGAATAAACCAACTCTATGGAACTAATTTAGGTTTAGTTGAAATCTTATTTTGTTATAAATTTTCTCGTACTAGCTCTGGTCTTCTTTGTTTGAAAGTGAGGAGTCCAGACGGGGTGTTGGTAGTGAACCTACCTGATTTCCATAAAGACTATTGGTCTGAGGGATTTATTGCTAGGGACTTGAAATTCCCTCCCCAAGTAGGGGGAGCATGGTATAGGGGACCTCGAATCCCTATTTATGGGGATGAATACATAGGTTATTGTTCAATATTGCTGTTTTTTTATTATTGCTCTAATGTGCTCTTCCTCTAATATTTTCTTTTCTTTTTCAGCAAAGTCCAAGAATCAAGAGCTTGCTCTCCACGAGATCCTTGCTGCTGAGTTAATCAAAGGCTGGCAGATAAGGGACTCAATTACAGAAGGCTGGCAGTTAATTCGTTCTCTTTTCCCTTCTTGTTGGAGTACAAGAACACTACTTCCAGCTTTATTGCCCATTTAGTTGACTCCATCCATCATCTTGATATCGCATAGGAAGAAGAAGAGGAAGAAGTTGTTCTCTAACCCATCGAGTTAGATGACGAAAAGGAGAGAAGCTCAGAGTCTAGTGTTGTTGTAGGTGACATAGGTGGTTGTGGTGAGGCAGGATCTAGTGAGAAGGGATCTAGTGAGGGTGGTTCCATTGGAGAGAGGTCCAGTGAGGAGGGCTCTAGTTCACGAGGTTCCAGGTTAGAGATCTCTAGCGAGGAGGACATGGCTCCCCTAGAAGAAAAAACCTTATTCGAGATGATGATGATGTCCTGTTGTCCAACAGGTTGAATATACAGAAGACAAGGTCTGGAGATACTGCTAGTGGTTTCCAGACAACAGCTCATGAGAAAAAGTTGGAAAGGAAGAAGAAAGAAGAAGGGAAAAGAGAGAGAGAGAAAGAAAGATGAAGAGAGGAAGAAAGAAGAGGATAAAAATAATAAAGAGGAGGAGAGGAGAAGAAAGAACAAAGAAAGCACAAGCTTCCCTTGTGCATGTGGCTGTCCCAACTGAGGGGCCTCTTTGGCTCTAGCCCCTCAGCTTGCTCCCATGATGCTTGAGAGAGCAGTACTGATGGCGGACCGCAACAGGTCTTCAAATATGGTGCCATACTATTTATCCCTAAAGGAAAATAAGGGGCTTGCTTTGGTAAGGCCATTTCCTCTTTTCTCTATCTTTTTTAATTTTTTGTATTCTTTGACTCACGTCTGTTTCTTCCTGCAGTTTTTATCTGACTACACCATCCTCCTCCGTAGTTGAGATGGGCTGGAGAGGAGGAACGCTGAGCTCGAGCAGAGCTTGAAGACTACATAGGAGGCCTGGAAGTTCTTCGAGAAATCCCTCATAGAGGTCAAGGGTTCTTTTACCAAGGATAGGGTTGGGGAGGCCAAGGAGCTGAAGGAACTACGTGAAACCTACGAGTTGGTTGTGGCGAGTAAACTAGCCATCACAGATGAAAATAAAGGGCTCACTGAGAAGGTGAAGATCCTAAAGGCATAGGTGGCCATAGTTAGAGAGAGTGGCTATAATGAGGGCTGGGAGGAAGCCTATGAACATGTCAAAAGATAGATTGACTTCATCAACCGGGAAAACTTCAAGAAATGCTGGGAGGCTGGGATTGACTACACAATCCTGGCTCCAAGCCCATCATTGAAGATGAAGTTTCATCTGCTCGGACTGGTGAGAATTCTACTTCTCCTTCTACCCCCGTTGCACCCAATGGTGATCAGGGAATAAATCTTGCCCCAATTGAGGGAGGTGCAGTTGGTGTTGAAACAGACGAGGTTGCTATTGATAAGGGGAAATAGCCAACCGCTTCTAAGCAGGTTGATGTCACCAACTAGGCTTTTAGGGATTCTTTTGTATTTTTTTTTCTTCTTTCTATTCAATGTACTTGTATCTGGCTAGTGCCAATTTTAATGGAATGAAGTTATTTTTCTTGCATTTATTGATATATATATATTCTGTGTGCTCTAATGCTTTGTAGTTTGTCGATCTTGATGATTATAACCCTGCTACATCTCGCCTAGGACAAATTCTTGGTTCTAATGTGAGCGACCAAGTTCGCCGAGCTTTTGTCAAAATTTGCAAATCTCTTGGGGCGAGGAATAAGGAATATAAAGATTAGTTCGAACTGATCGCCAAGCTTAAGGATTGTCTTACAGAGATGGAGGAGGTTGGTGCCTCTATTCAAAAAGAGGTGGATGCTCTGAAGGTGAAGCTCTTGGATGCGTTTGAAATTAACTAGGTTGGGGAGGTGCTCAAATATGAGAATGACGCTTTAAGGAGGGAAGTTTCATGCCTCAGGGATAATGCACCGAGCATTTCTCCTGCAGCTATACAAGGTTCTTTGTCGTCATCCACGCAGTGAGCTAGAACTGAAAATGGTGGTTCCCAAAGGGAGATTAACGAGCTGAAAGGGGATGTTCGTCTAGCATATGTGATAGTTGATGGGATTCAAAGGGACATCACCAGACTGAGGCACCTATTTAAAAAAGGTCCTCAGGAGGTGTGGGCAGACGGATACGACCAAAGCTGGACAAATGCTCCCACAAAGCTAAAGGAGGTCGAGGACCTAGCCTTCATTAGAAGGTGGATGATTTCCCTCAGGTAGTTAATGGTGCCCAAGAATTTTGCCCTCTTGTAGAGGCATGAGATCACTCCCTCTTCCTTAGAACCAAATCCATTTATATGGTATGATTACTGGATCCCAATAGATGCTATCCCGAGGCAACCGCTGAAGCCAAGCTCGGAGGAGGTTGAGGAGGATTTTGCCCCTCATACTAATGATGGTTGAAGAGCGCTAGTACTGACTACCTTGCTCAGTGACCTGGACCTCCCTAGGATTTAATTTATTTTATCGACATTGCACATGTGACTATATAACTTTTAGCAATAAAACATTTATGTTTTGGGCCAAGGCCGATTAAACATATGCTGTCTGTTTTTAGATTTATTAGTAATCTCTAGTTATTTTGGGCATCTCGGACGACTAAATATGACATAGAGTTTATTTTCAAATGAGTATTCTCCCAGTCCAGTATGCCTTAGACATACCATTCTGCCTCACTTTACCTTTTAGGCTGCGTCATCACACTACCTTAGGCCTAAGTAAGGCGATGGCAAGGATACACCTGATTAATGGACAATCCGCCCAAGCAAGATTTTAAAGCCAAACTATGTTAGCGACCAACCTGGGTTGGTCGTGCTGCCTAACGATCCCCTGTATGTCTTTATTTATTGACGGAGCAACCTAGGAGGCCAATTGTGTTATGAACAATGGCTTGAGGAGGATTATTATACATCAACCCTGTTAACTATGCTTTGGGGAAGTTGAGAGAAAGTTAACAAACTTAATGTAATCCATGATCTTTATCATACATGTTATAAGAGCGAAGCTAGTAACTTGGAAAATGTGCATATAATAAGATATATTTGAGACAACCAATACATATAGGATGCCAAGGACAATCAAGTTTTATTGATCAAAGTCAGAAATAGAGAGCAACATTAATTTGTAAATGAAAATTTTCCTAAACTCATGGGAATAGATAGATAAATATAGAAGTAAAATTTCTTCAAATTGGCTGCGTTCCAAGCTCTTGGTATCTCCCTTCCCTCCAGCGTTTCCAAGTGATAGGCTCCTTGCATGTCGTCTCTTACCACCTTGAACGGTCCTTCCCAGTTCGGTCCTAGCTTTCCATCTTATGGTTTCAAAGCACCGCGAAGGACTTTCCTTAGGACGTAGTCCGCAACTTGAAACTTCCTTGGGTTGACTTTCTTGTTATACAGCTTGGCTAGTTGTTGCTGGTAGGATGCCAGTTTAACTAGAGCTAATTCTCGCCATTCATCGGCTAAGTCAAGTTCAGTGAGCAATGCTTCACCATTGTGGCCTTGGTCGACCAACGTAGACCTCATGGTAGGGAAACCAACTTCTAGCGGGATAAATGCTTACATTCTATATGTGAGTGCAAAGGGTGTTTCCCCAGTTGCACGCCTTGGAGTGGTGCGATAGGCCCAGAGGATGTGGGGAAATTCGTTCGCCCAAGCTCCTTTGGATCATTCCAGTCATTTCTTTAGTCCATCGATCACTGTCTTGTTGGAAGCCTCAGCTTGACCATTTCTCTATGGATATGGTACATAGCTGAAATGGTGCCTGATTCCATGATCGTTGCAAAAGCTTTGGAAGGGGACACTCTCAAACTAGGTCTCGTTATCAGTAATGATCGTTCTTGGTATGCCTAAGCGGGTAGTGATATTTCTCCATATACACCTCATCATGTCTACATCCCTGATGCTCGTCAGTGGTTCTGACTCTATCGACCTAGTGAAATAGTATGTGGCGACCAACAGATATTTCGGTTACCTACCATCGTAGGGAGAGGATCTATGATGTCCAAAACCCACTGGGTGAAGGTCCACGAGCTGATTAGCGACTTTAGGTCACTGGCGGGCTGGTGGACTATGGGTGAGTGTTTTTGGCATTTCTCGCACTTTCGAATGTAGACTCCAGCGTCCTTCTACATGTATGGCCACCAAATACCCTTCCCTCATTTTTCGAAAGGCTAGCGACCTGCCTCCTACGTGACTTCCACAAATTCCCTCATAAAGTTCATGTAGAAGTTTCTCTATGTCTTGTGGATGAACGCATTGGAGGTAGGGTACGGTGAAGGATCTCTTATATAATTTCCCATTAGGAGGTAAGTGAAAGCAAGCATCTTTGACTCTTATCTAATGAGCCGACCTCTTATCACTTGGCAGTATATCACTTCGTAAGTAGTCTGGGATGGGGTCTATCCAGCTCGGAGCCTTTTCAATGTGGAGAACCTGTTCAGGATTTAATGGCTCAATATTCTGATTAATGCTGGGATGTGCGAGGAAATCTATTTGGACTGTTTTTATCAAGTCAAAGTCTATTATTGAGCTCAGAGCTGCTAGGGCATTCGCGTGGGTGTTCTGTCCTCTGGGGAATAGCTTAACGTCCACTTGATCAAAATTGGCTATATGCCCCTTTACGACGGCGAGATAAGTTGCCATCTTTTCATCCTTTTCATTAAAATCACCGTTTATCTGGTTGGATACGAGTTGTGAATCGCCGAAGACTTGAAGGTTCCTTGACCCCAATAATTTTTCTTTGCGTAGTCCAACGATCAGTGCCTCATATTCTAATTCGTTGTTGGAGGCCTAAAATCCAAGTCTGATTCCCTGCCCGAGTACCGTATTTTTTGGAGTCACTAGTGCTATGCCTACTCCCCCCTTTGAGTTGGAGTCTCTATCAATGTATAAGGACCAAACACTTGGTCCCTATGAGCTTTCCTTTGATCGACTTGTTTCTGGCTGATCACAGGGCTATTTTCCTATTAACTCGGTGATAAAATCGACTAGAATTTGCCCCTTGATGGTTGTTTTTGGTTGAAAGTGAATATAAAACCTTTCAAGCTCGACTAACCACTTCGACAGTCGGCCAGAGAGGTCTGCTTTCTTTAGAACAGCCTTGAGGGGGTACGAAGTAACCAAGAATATGGAGAGGTCTTCAAAATAATTCTTTAGTTTCCTTGAGGCTATAACTAGTGCATAAGCGAGTTTCTCCAATGATAGGTACCATTGCTCGGCTTCCAAAAGGGTCTTGCTTGTGTAGTAGACTGGATAATGGCTTCATTCTTTCTCACATACTAAGGTAGATCTCACATCATGGTCTGATACTATAAAATAAAGATATAAAGGATCATTCTCTCTGGAAATCACGAGTGAAGGGGGCTGCTGAGATAGGCCTTGAGTTTTTCTAAGGCCTTCGAGTAGTCCTTGTTCCATGTCATGCCCTTATTTCTTTTTAATAACTAAAAGAATGACTGGCATCACTCTGAATACTTAGAGAAGAATTGGTTATGCGCGGCGAGCATTACCGTGAGCTTTTGTACATCTCTCACTGTTTGAGGGGGATGATATTTGTTAATGGCATCAATTTTTTCGGGATTTATCTCTATTCCTCTCTTGCTAACCAAGTATCCAAGGAATTTTCCTGACTAGATGCCGAAAGAAAACCTACTTGCGTTGATTTTCATTTGGTATGTTCTAAAGATTTTGAAAGTCCTTGTTAGGTCGGAGAGGTGATTGTCCTTGAGCTTTCTCTCGACGAGCATATCATCGATGTAAACCTCCCCATTTGATCTTTGAACATTTTTGTAACTAGCTTTTGATAGGTCGCTCCTGCATTCTTAAGGATGAAAGGCATAACGTTATAACAATATAAACCAATAGTGGTGATGAAGGAGGTCTTATCTTGATCGGGCACGTGAAGGGGGAGTTGGTGGTATCTAGAGTACGTATTTAAAAGCTCATTATCTCAAGTGTTTCTGTAGAATCAATCAATTGATCAATCTTTGTAAGGGGGAAATTGTCTTTGGGACAGGACCTATTGAGGTCGGTGAAGTCGATACAAACTCTCCACTTTCCGTTACTCTTTGGAACTATTACTGGGTTGGATAACAATTTAGGGAACTGAACCTCCCGTATAGAACCTGTATCTAGTACCTTCTTGACCTCTTTCTCTAGTTCTTTATCTTTCTCTGAGGATGTTCTACGGGCCTTCTGCGTGATTGGCTTAAAAGTTGGGTCCACATGCAATTGATGACACGTAATGCTGGGATCAATCCCAGTCAACTCATAGGGCTCCCATGCAAAGACATCCAAGTTTCTCCGGAGAAGGGTGATTAGTTATTTCTTCTCGCGATCGGTTAAGGAGGTACCAATCAAAAACTTCTTTTCAGTCGAGCTACTCCCTGCTATGACTTTTTCCAGGTCTTCAACGACCCTCTCAGAGGGAAGGAGCCTGATCTCCTCTACTCCTGGTCGACCGTACCTTAGCTACTATTTGGAGGGAACCAACCCCTCTTGGGCTTCCTCCTTGCTTTTGGTTTCTTCCACTTTCTTCTCCAGTTTGGGGCGTATGGATCTCAACCACTCCTCTATGAGTTACACACTTTAATTTCTGATGATAGGTCAATGGAACGACCTTCATTGTGTGGAGACATCCCCAACCGAGGATGGCTTGGTACGGTGATTCGATATCAACAACAACAAACTCAATAATTTTTTATATTCTTCCTGCCCTGACTCGTAGGATGATCTTTCCCAAAGGGATTGTGGTCTTTCCCGCGAAGCCGACCAACGGAACAGTGGCTTCCTTGAGGTGGGCTAAGCTCAACTTTGGCTTTCTGAAAAATTCTAGTTATATTACTTCGGACGAACTACCTTGGTCGATGAGAAACCTATCGACGTCCCAGTTGGCTATCCTGAGTGTAATGACCAGTGCGTCATGATGAGGGGTTCTCACCTCTACCTATTCTTAATTCATGAACACAATATGCTTATGGTAATCGATGTCTTCCGATCGTCGATGCTTCCCTACCCGAGTCTTGGCTAGGTCAATTTGAAAGGCTTGCATGACTGTAGTAAGCTTCTTAATTTCCATCCGAGTTGCATTTCCTTTAATTTTCTTGAGGTCTGACGCCCCATGTTTCACCACGACTTGTGGCCAATATCCTCCTCGAGGACATTATCGGGCCTCTATTCACCGTTCGCTGCTTCCTTATCTATCCTCTTTTGTGACACCCCGCCTAAATAAATTCTCGGTGATCAATCCTTTATTAAATTAAATTAAAGTGTTCGGTTGGTTCATTCTTAGCATCACTGTCAAAAAATGATTTTCTTTATTTAAAACACCCTAAAAAATTAAGCTAAGTGTCAAACCATTTTCCCAATTAATGATACTCCATTAAACCTTTAATAAATAACCATTATTAAACTTAAGCTAGCAGTATTCCACCAGAATAAAATGAATATTGAATGGCAAATAAGTACTGAGATAATTAAGACTAGATAAAACATTCCAGTTCAAAGTCTAAAACCTTAAGAATAATAATACTCAATCCAACAGGAAAAGAAATGCTAATAAGGAAATACAATCTCTGAAATAACTACGCGGGAAACAAGCAACACATGCCCTAACTGAAATGTCTTAACTAGGAACTGAATGAAAAGATAGAAGCGTCTAATATCAATAACCTACATCTTCCACAACACCTGCATCTCATCGAATGATCCACGCATCTAAGTCTGGTGGTGACCCTCTGGCTGGACACCTGGTAATATATATATATATATATATATATATATATATATATATATATATATATATATATATATATATATAGCAAAAGAGAAGAGAATAGCAAGAAACGGGTCAGAGCCCGATTTGTAAAAATATTTGTTTTAGCAAGTATTTAAATCCACATTAATGAAAGAATTATGTGCATATTAGCTACAAACTCTCACATGAGATCCTCACCCCTCCACTAGTGTGCACACCTAGCGTACGTCTACCCTAACCTAGTCATTTACAGTATTCCTAACTAGGTCGTAGACATATACTACTAATTATAACTCGTAGGAGAATCCCGTATCACCCATACAATACATTATTTAATACCTTACTCCAATTAATTGCATTTGATATTCACTGTTCTAGTAGTAAATACTTTATCCCCTTAAGTTACTTTGCTTACCAACATTTACATATTTGCAAATTTCACACATTATGATTTTTCACAAATATAAATATATAAATATATATATATGTACAAATCATGCGCCCCTTGGTTAGGACCACTTCGCACAATGCGTACTCTGTTATTGTGTCCTGGTGCATCGCTCGCTCCATAAAGGACAACTGGCTCGGCGTCTCTCACGAACCATAAATCTCATAACACAAATATTGGAGGTGAGCATACTCACCAGCCAAATGGATCATGCACATACCTACGCTCCCATTCAACCGTCGAAACTATCCTACGTAACAGATGGCACGTATCCAAGTTTACATGCTCTGGGTACAAGTTAAATATCCCCCCATTGGGTTACCAAGGATAAAACTTTCCACTGCGCGATACCTCCTCCCGATAGCAAGTAGCGTAGGTATGCTTCTACACATAATTATAATAAATATAATAATAACAACCATTTCCCACTTCCTATTAACATTCAGGCATTCATTCGACCCATATATTTCTACACATAGTATACATCTCATTACTACTTATTTTACAACTAGATCGATTATTCACACTCAAGATTTTCCAAGGTTATCTCACCTAACCAAATATTAAAGTATTATACTAGTATTACTCCACAAATTAATATGTAATGTGCTAAGGACCATCAACTGGCAGTGTCCCCTCACTCAAAAGTCACATAACTCGAATAGGATTGGACTGGAAAATTTTCCAATTTTTAGGCTATCGTTCGAACCACACTACATGTCGTTCGAACGACATAGCGTGTCATTCAAATGATAAGGCATCTCGTTCGAACGAGATTAGGCATATTTATGGTTCTATCAGACCTGTTATGTTTTTTGGCTACTGTTTCGTCTTCTCCAAAATTTCAGTCCTAAAACCTCTAATTTCTGCAACCCAATCACCAAAACAACAAACCTAATTGATGTTCTAACATGTATAGCGGATTTCCCTCAACTTTGAAGCATTAAATCTTCACAATTCGTTTATAAAATCGAAAACCCCCAATTTAACAATTCGAAACCATATTTCATCAAATTTCTAAACAAGAACATCAAATTCAAATTCGTCCATCATAAATAATCATCCCTTTGGGATTTCTACCTATTGACATGAGGGATTCATCCTAACTTGATTTTCAGATTTTAATTAATGTCCTTAATTCTCCAATTTCATCAAAACATATGAATCAAAAGTGAATATGATACACATACACTAATATGAACATGTTTATTGCTATAAATTGTAAGAATGAAATACTTGCCTCAATTTCGATGGTCTGATCCGCTGGTGATTTTGGTATAGGCGCGCTCCTCGTCTCACGATCTACATTGGTGTAATTTTTGGTGTGTGTTCTTGAGTTAGGCACCAAGAACTCCTATGGCTTCTTCTTCTTTCCTCTGTGCCTCTCTCTTTTCTCTCTCGTAGGCTTGGAACTGATAAATCCCCTCTAACCCATGTACATCCATATTCAATTTCCTAATTTTCGTCCATATTATTACCCCAAAATTCCAAAGGACAAAAATACCCCTACGGTTGCCAGTTAGGCCTAAAAACATCCTGGAGTCCAAATAAAATACCCGGGTAGAGTTTTTTGACTATCTAGACCCTTCCGAACTCAATGGAGCACTCGAAATTACCATACGAGTTACTTAAAAATAATTTATCTTTTCATTCCATTCATTAGTCCTGACATTACTCACACGTACGCCCTGACTTAAAATACCAACTGTCACATTTCACACTCCGATAATTTATAAAATTTCATAATTCCATATTACGCATTTCCACCGTAATATTCAATAATTTTCATCAATAAGTATTAACCCTTGGCACGCTAGTTAATAATAATTTTAATCTAGGTTAATTAATTACCAAATAAATTTCTCACCTATTTAATTTAATTAATCCAACAATAATAATTAACTTCATGATTATATAATATCATAAAAATACGGGGTATTACATCTTTTCCACAAACTCATTAAGATGCCCAGCTTGGGCCAGCTCCTCAAAGTGAGACTTGAGGGATTTACAATACTAAGTCTTCTGACCGCCCTCCTTGTGGAACACGCACCATAGTGTGTTATTCCATTTGGAAGGGTCTCCTCCGATCTTCTTCGGCCATTTAATAAATGGATCCTCTTTGATCTTTGCAAGAATATTACATATCGGCTCCTTGAAGACTGTGTTTACATCCTAAAATGCCTTCGAGGCATCATTTTTGTTTCCATTTTTGGAGCCATTTTTCCCCTATTCTTGTTCCCTTTCTTCTGTGGTTCATTTTTCTCAGCTCCTTTGTCATCCTTCGCGCGACTATTGTCAAATCCTTGAATTTGGCGTATTTTTTGATACGAGCCATCAAGTCGTCGATGGACGCAACCTCCTTCTTAGTTAAGGACTAGTGCAGGAGGCAAGAGTTCGACAAACCAATTTTGAAGGATGCGACAGCGACCTGCTCTGAGAAATACTCTATTTCATTAAATACTTCCCAATACCTCTTCAATTATTCTCTGAGGTTTTCCTGTGGCTCTTTCTTCAGAGTAAGCCGTGCATCCATCCTCTTCGGGTGGGAGCTGCTTGTTATGAAGCGAGCTGTAAACTGCTCAACCAAGGATTTAAAATTTCAGATGGACCTATGAGGTATCTTTACAAACCACTTCTGGGCCACATCGTGCAAGCTCAAAGGTAAGATTTGACACATGAGCGCATTATTATGACTCCATAGAGTCATAGATTATCGATATTTCCTGACATGGTCAATGGAATCAGTCTTCTCATCATAAATATTGAACTTGGGAATTGTGAGCTTCTTCGAAGCCTCTTCTTCTTCTATTGACCTTGAAAAAGGGGACTTCATCTGGTTTTTGAGATCTAATCTAGCTAGATCTTTCATCGATCTGGCATCGCGATGAGCTAGGTGCTGGTCAATCTCCCTCTGGACAAAACTTCGTATGTCATCATTTTGTCGAGCAGGACTCCTATAACAGCGAGCTGGTTGCACTCGTTCTGAATGTTCATCATCTGACAAGTTCATTTTTTTTCTTTCTAACCCAAGCCTCGGGATCCTTTCTCGGTTGCGAGACTTGCTCTCCTGAGGGCTAGGAGTCTGATTATGGCGTCGCTTCGTGCTTCAATGGAGTTCTCTCTCCATCCTTTATAGGTGCCTCTTGAGATGAGAATTTTTGTCTTTCTGTTGGCGAGCAGCCTCCTCCTGCTCATGGAGTTTGGTCTGATAGGAGTTTATCATCCTAGAGATCTATGTGGACCTAAGTGGCCCCTGACTTTATTTGGAGACTTGCCTCTCCTGATGAAGTCTTGGGTTTGAATGGAGAATTTTAGACCTTACCCTTGGAGGGTTTGGTTGCTGCTGAATGTCTCCTACTTAAGGGATGTTACTTCTATGATGGGACATCGCTGGTTCTTGTTGGTGAAAGTTTTTACAGGAAAAATAATCACTTCCAAAAAATGGCGCCAATTGTGGTGACAAAAATCTCAACACAAACAAGTAATGAAGGAAAACAAACACCAATATAATAATAACATTAATGATCGCAATCAAAATCACACAACATAAGAATATACGTGGTTCAGAAAATTGCCTTCGTCCACGGAGAGGTATACTGTTATATTAAGTAACTCTCGAGCATGTTTTTCATATGCCCTTACGCTCGGGTTAGGGGTAGAATATATACTCAGCTAATAGAGATAGAGAGAAAGTGTTGGTAACCAACACATTAATCGAGTATCCTTTGAATATCTCATCCGAGATTTTTGGGGATGGACTTTGTCATATCCTTTTATCCTAACCATCATTCAAGGCACACAAGTTGGGTCGGGTGACTTTTATTTTCTATCTAGGCTTGGCCGACTACTTTTATGGTCATGTTCGACAAAAGGGGTACCCACAATTCTCATTCACAACCTCATGGATAATGGAGGAGTTATCTCACTTAAGGTTGCTTGTTCAGTTTGTGCAGTGTTTTGATCTTCAGGCATTGGGTAATCCTTCTCCAGGATAACTTTAGCATTTTCCAAGGCCATGGCCTCCTCATTATCCCCATCACATTTACTGATGATATCAGTAATATTTAGTTAATGCTTAATCACCCTGTTCTTCAACTCATCGTAGTCCTTATAAAATAAAGTCATTATCTAAAAAAAAAGTTAGAGGAAGATTTGTATTTATCGATAGCATTTTACTTGGATTTAGCCAACGTCTCTTTCGACTTAGCTAATGCCTCTTCGAGACTCTAAATTTTAATAGTGTCAATGTCGGACTGATCTTTGAGTTTTTTAATCTCCTTCTCAGCATTGTAAATATCCTCAGTCTTCTCAACTCACCCGTTGAACTTCAGCATTAACTCCTCAATTTCTTCTTCAGCTCATCCTCAATCTAAGTTGCTTCCCCTTGCAAACTCATAACCTTCTGACCCAAGGTATCGACATAAGTATGAAGTTATTAATTCATTTTCTTTTCTTGATCAAAATTATGGGCATAAACTACAGCTGCCAAAGATTTCTCCCAAAGAATTTTGCATGTCATGCCACCTTGAAAAATAACAAATTGAAAGAGGTCAGCTAAGAAAAAAAACCTTATGAAAAAAACAAAGTATTAAATCCTACCAAATACATCTTGTGGTGGAAAAGGATCCACAAAGCCTCAGTATTAAGATCACAGAGAAACTTAAAAGGGAAAATTTCACCTAACACCCTCCAATTATCTTAGGTTTATGGGTCCACCTCCTAAAAAATAATACCTGAAAAACTCACCCCTCAACTATTAATTCGTTGTAATTAAACCCAAAAGTCGGGTTCCCTCTATTTTTAGAATAAATTAAATAAAACTCCTTAAAAATAAATTAACACATTTCACTTTCTCTCTCTTTACCCAAAAATTATACTTCCTTTTTCTTCTTCAACACAAACACACACACCTCCTACCGTCATCGGCCACCAACAAACCACAACAAATCTCCACTAAAACCCAACAAACCCTTAACCTGACCAACACCGCCATCTCTCTACCCAATATCAAAACCCATTAACGGATTTCATTGAAAACCTAACAAAACCTCAATGTTCTTCGACCAGCGTCATCTCCTAATTCGTCAATGAACACTTTTCTGAGAAACCTAGGTACTGAAAATGACTTACCAACAAAAATATGTTCTTATTCATCATCAATCTCCACGTTTAATTTCGAATTTTGATTTTTGTGTATATTCTAAATGAGGGTTTATTATCCTTGGGATTTGGAAGGTTTTATGAGGTTTGTGGGGGAAAAGGAGCTGGTGTTGAGGGTAATGAATATGAGATCTCCAATAATGATGCTGAGAGAATGAAAAGGGTCTTGGTGTTAGTGTGAAGAAGTAATAAGTTCGTCTTTGTGATTGAGGGAAATATGAACAACATTTAGAGGGTTTAAAAGAATGAAATCAGTTAATGGGATTTGATGTTGGGTTAAAAGATGGTGCTATTGGTGAGGTTAAGGGTTTGTTATGTTTATAATGGCAGTTTGCTTGGCTTGTTGGTGGTTGATATCGACAGAAGGTATGTGCGCATGTTGAAGAAGAAAGAGGGAGTATTATTTTAGGGTAAAGAGAGATAAAGTGAAATGGGTTTTAATTCGTTCGGGGGGTAAGACTTTTTAAGGGCATTTTAATCAATTTATTCTCAAGAGTGGAGGGAGCCTGAATTTTGGGTTTAATTGCAACGAAATGATAGTTGAGGGGGTGAGTTTATTCGGTATATTTTGGAAGGGGTGGACCTGGAAACCCAAGATAGTTGGATGGGGCTAGGTGCAAGTTACTCAACTCAAAATTAATTTTATGCCTATGATGGTCAAGAACATCCGGAACACTATCCATGTTATGGATGATGGAATTTTTGTCCTTCTTCATGCGCTTAATAATTCAGGGATTTCTGGGATCCCACTTATACTATTCCACCACGGGGTATCAACATGATGGACCAGCTTTCTTGGCCAACCAACGGGTTGGATTCTCATCAATCAGTACAAGCAATAATCTTGGCCTCATCATCCTCGACTCTTCAAGCCTTGGGAGTTTTGGATCGTATTAGGTGGTGGAGGCCTTTAGTGTCCTTTTTCCCTAGCATTAAGGGATGAGTAGTGTTTGTGGGACCACACAAAATTTAATTGGGATTGGCTGGAACCTTTTCTTTCTTTCCTCGACATCAGCTCTCCTTTTAGCCTCAGTTTTATCCTTCTTGTTGGTCTCATCCTTGGATTTCTTTTTAGCTTCAACTTTAACCTTCTTTCTCGCCTTCTGAACCTTTTATTAGAGAATAAACTCAAGGGATTGGAAGTTAGTTTGTTCGGGGTTCATCCTAGAAGAAAGTTCCGTGAGAAAATCTAAGGTTGATTGGGTAGAAGTCGAACAGAAAAATAATAATTAGTAAAAATATATCAGAAAGATGACCTCACATATATGAAAATTTCCATATACCTTCCTCAACTACTTGATTGGCCTCAAGGCAGTATTGGGTGGAGATAAAGGATTGACTTCGCCCTTGTTCTAGGACTGAGCTTTTCCTAAGTTTGGAGGTCTTTATTAACCGATCCCTGTAAACCTTCTTAGAGTGAAGACATCCTCAAAGATTGAAATGATCAATGACAGAGACTTTGTTCAACAAATTCCTCAGGGCAGGGTTCAGTTTGGGATCATCCTTCTCTACCAAAGATCAAGAAAAAGTAATGATTCAAATCAACTCAGAAAGAGTGAAATAGAAAGAGTGAAGGTCTATACCAATTGCATTCGTCCCACTCCATTCGTGAGAAACACTAATAATTTGTTCCCTTTATATTGGGCATAACTCTCAGTTACACTTCAAGAATAAAATTTTATGTTTTAAATGGTTGTTGCTCATCAAGGATACCTTTACTAATTTGTATTTGAATTTTATAGGGGAGACGTAATAGTACCATCGGGCTTTTGTGTTATCTTTTATCCCATATATAAACATGAAGACCTCCTCACTTCTATAATATCTCGAATGTTGTCTATAATAGACCATTATTCCTAATATCATCATATATGCATTAGGGGGAGTTAGTTCGGAGCCACTCCATACCCCTTAAAATTCCTCTTATGATAGGGTGGAGAGTAAATGAATGCTGACCTTTATAGCCCATACAAGGAAGCAAATCTCGTCGGTCGAATGATGATCATAAATTATTTCCTCAGGATCAAGCATCCTATACTTAATATCTAATGGGATGTTTTACGAATTCTCCAAGTCCAAGAGTTCATCCTTGGATATGTCACAAGAATGATATTGGGCATCTATAGTCACAGCGTCATATGAACTCTCAGAATTGGAGCAACCCTCCTCGGTTACTAGGATAACTACAGGATAAGGGGAAGGTTGAGAAAGAGATTCAAGCCCCATTGTCTCTTTAATGGATGTTCCTAGGTCAACTATATATTCATCTAAGGCTGCGTCTGTGTAATTCCTACCACCATACTAATGTCTGCACTGTCAGAGGTTGTGGAATCTAGGAATTCATACCTTTTGTATATAACACATGGGGGATAAGGAGTCGACCCAACTGAAGATTGAATACAAGGTATACATTTTGTATTATCTCTATCTTCTTCACGACGAATGATTTGTAAAGTAACCAACCTTCTTGCCTAAAAAAAATAAGGATAACCCTCGTTCAACTTTCAAACGCGATTCGATACCATCTAAACCCATGAGGTCTCACTCATAAGAGGTGAATAACAAAGAAAGAAATGAATTTGTAGGCTGTTTTCTCTCAAAAGGGAGAAATTTGGGTAAGAAAATCCAAAAAATAAAATCTATAATACGGAGGAATGTGGTATGTGGAGTTCCAAAGAACAAGAAACGACTTAAGAAACCATAAAAAATGTGCAGTGAATGCTATAAGGAAGAAATCTCACCGAAAATAATCTTTTTAGATAGGGAGGTGACCAAAAATGTTAAAAAGTGGTAAGAAAGTGACCGGGAAGAGGAAACCATAAGCACAAAGTACTACTTTCTCTCTTTAGATTGCATATGAATTAAATGGGTTTTGAAACAAAAAATATGGGTATTATTGGTTTTTATAAGCTTAGGGTGGTAATCATTTCCCTTTTAAAAAAAGTCATGGCATAACACCTAAAACAGATAAACTGACGCCTTAAAACTGTGTGCACTACTCTAGGCACACGCGCATTAATTATCATCCACCATAACTTCCATTACTTGACATATTGTAACCTTAAGTCCTGAGAATTCCCAAAATTCACAAGTAAATGTGATCGACAAGGAATGATACGATGATCTCTTGAGACGATGAGACCAAGGGCCGATGACACTTTAGAGTTAAAACTTCACTAACTCAATTTACCTAACATCTACCTAGAAGATGGAACACTCTATGGAATATACTACAAGTTGCAGTCGTGAAAAACGTCTTCGGGAATATTTTTATACCATAAATATGGGATGTATCATGGACCAATTAGAAATGGACATCTCTATGAGAGCTCGAACCGGAGGCAACGCGCCTCTCTCCTGCCCCCCTCATGCGCACATCCTTTCGTGATAGAATATGGAGGACACGGGTCACTGGCCGATGTTGATGTTTTAATTTAAGTTATATATATTAGGAACGGTCATAGATTTAGTTGATCCAAACATATAATCAAAGATACATAAAATAGAAAAAGGAAAGAGTTTTAAGATTTTTATGTGGTTCAACCTAAAAATGGTGACTACGTCCATAGAGTTCTATCACTATCTGTTCAGGGTTTAGTAAAAGTCTGTTATTAACAATATGTAGGGTTTGGAACGGAAAATTTCTTACCATCTAAGAGAAGTAATAGTGTATTTATAGTAGCTAGAAGTTAAAAATATGGAATGCCTTTATAGACTAGGCATTTACATATTTGCACGATAATATGTAACTGGACATTGTTCATGTTCATGTGCATGGTGACTGATTAATATTCGACGTGCTTCTATTAACTTTACTGATGGTTCGCCATTTTAACTGTGTTCAGCTGGGCGGTCGACCGGGTTTACCCACTATTGAGGGTCCAATGGCAACGTTGACAGGTGTCATCAAAGTATTGGTCCACTTGGCCTAATAATTTTAGCCTACAACAAAAGCCCTCGATACTTCATACTTAAGGAGATAGCAAAAGGATGGAGTATTCATCTTCCAAACTGCTCGGTGCCTTTGGGAAAGTGTTGGTCGGCCGCCAACCTCAAGGACTTGTCATTTTTAATCACCCACACTAAGGCGGTGGCCATTTTGTAAATAACTTGAAACATAGCGAACCGCCTAAGGGTATGTTGGTCTTTTGAACACCTGGGGATATTGGATGTCGTTGATATCTGAAATGTTTGGTACGTTTATTGATTTTAAAATTTGGACATAAAGAGACCTCACTTTACTAAGAAGAGTATTTTCCCTATCAATCTCATTTCACCTTGCATCTCAAACTCTTCCTTGCATTATAGAGCTCTTACTTTGTTGTTTAAGGAAAGACTTCAATTAGTCGTTGTCACTGTAAGAACTTTCTCCTCCTCATATTTTCCTTTGTGAGTCTTTAGGATGGTTTACATTATGGATAAGAATTCTTTGGAAGATTTTAGGGTAAAATGTAAAATTCTTTATTGGGTAACAACATAGTTAGTTACGGGTCCTTGTGATTTATGTGCTTTGAGTGAGGGTCTTTAGCTTCCCACAATATTTATAGTTGAGTGTTGTATGACTTTCGTGGCCAATTATTTTTATTTTAAATTTTGTCAATATTTCGATATAGTCCCTGCTCAAGTTTCCTTAAATAGCTGGAGGGTTGTAAATAGGATCAACAACATTAATGAGTTATATAGAATCCAAATAGGAATAACTTAATTGATGTAATGCTATAGTTGCGGGACCACTACTGAAAATACTTACTACCTCAAGATGAGATACTCTAGAAGGACTTTGGTGATGAACTTACCTGACTCCAATAAATATTAATGGGATTATGGAATGTAGTTAAGAACTGGTAGTATGTTAGTCTTCCTGAGGGTGTAGAATACAATGGGTCAAGATGCCCTCAGGAAGGGCGTGGCATAGGTCGACATCCCTAACGTTCTAATATTTTCTATTTTACTTATTTTTTCTTCATTGGTTTGATGATCGTTACTTTTATTCTTGTATTTTGAAGAAATAAGGAAGACATATTGCCCCTAATTTAGAAGTAAATTTTGCTAATTTAAAGCACATTTGGTTTATCCAACAAAGGATAGGAGAAGCTCACCTGATCTCGGCCTCTGTATTGTTGGATTATCAGAGCACACATCTTTTGTTGCTCAGCCGATAGAGGATATTCCTATAGCCCCCAGTGATTTGGATGAGCCGACTTCATTTTCTTATATTACTGCATCAGAATCCCCCTCCCAAGAAGAAGGGAGCATTGCTTTTGGAGGAACATACTCTTCCTTGGAATCTTTGGACATAACCATTGTACAAGACACTCTTTCCTCTAGTAAGAAAATGGTTATGAGAAAGATCTCTAATTTTCTTTCTAGGTCCAAGTAACCTCCCCCAACTGAGAAGAAAGATGCAGGTGAGGGTGGTTCGAGCCTCAAAGTGGTAGTGGTGCCTAAAGAGGTAAAAACTCAAGAGCCTCAATACAAAAGGCTGAAGAATGGACCTGTCGATCAGGAGGAGTTAGTGAAAAGATTTTAGGTTGACGAAGCTAATGTGATTACTACTTCTATGGTAGCAAAACTTTTTCTGGACAGAGGTTTAATAGGCTCGGGGGTACTGCCTATCGACAAGTCTGCTACTGCTCTTTTATGGGAAAGATTGATGGAGAGGGCCAACCATAATCTGGCCTTAGTAAAAATCTTAACTTTTGATCCTATGTCTTTTATTTGTACATTTAATACATTGATTGACTAATGTTATGTTCCTCTGGACTTTTGCAGTTTTTGGTGGATTATGACTAGATCTTGAGGAAAGATGACCAGCTAAGGGAGTCTTCATCTAATGTTGAAGCCACTGTCAAAGATTTGAAAGATTATTTTGATGCCTCCAAGAAGGCACATATAAAAGATAGGTAGGCATGGAAGAGACTAGTGGAAAAGACCAAGCATGACAAGAAGGTTACCAAAGATGCTACCAAGAAGGTTGGTCAGGTCGAGAACATCGTTACTGATGTGGAGGGGAAGTACCAGGGCTTGAAGGCCAGATTCAAAAAGGAAAAGGAGGAGGCTTATACATGTGGTTGGGATAAGGCCATCTTAATTGTGGCTGTGTAAGTTGAGTTTCTGAAGAAGTCGTCATTTAAATACGGTTGGGATGCTGCTCTTAGGAAGATCAGTATTGTTGGGGACTCTTAGCTTTTCTAGCAATTTTAACCCAGGTACTCCTCCCATTATTGACGAATAGATGGATGACGATGAGGGAATAATTAAATATTCCATGGCTCCTAAAATGGCATTAGTGGCATCTCGTCCTAATGAGGAAGTGGCCCAGGATAAGGAAAAGGTGTAGCCACCTTTAGACTGCTTCCTGTTTCTTTTTTTCTTTTTTGTAATGCTCGATTTTCTTGTATGTTGGACCAGTTTCCTTTCATGCACTCCTTTCTATAGATTTTAATATCATTACCATTTCTTTTTCGTTCAGGATGTTGATGTTCGATGTATCTTTCCTTTGAATTTTTATACTCATATTCTGCTCTTCAGTTTAAATCCAAGAGGTATGGTATAGGAGTTGTTAATAGTGATCTATATAGAAGAAGTGTTCAACCTTTTGGGGCAGCTCATGAAGATTTGGAGGAAGAAGAGATGCTCTCCTTAGATGACTCTAAACAAATCAAAGAAACGTATTTTCATCTTCATAGGTTGTTCAGCTAAGCTATGATGACCAATACCTCATAATACAAAATGATTCCCAAGATGCAGGAGGATGATAAGCACCCAAGAGTGTTAAAATAAAACCTCAAATAAATGGTTTTTAATTGCTAGGTAAAATTGGTCTTATGCGCATATATGTTTACCTTGTAGGTCAAATGTCTCTTGCGGGGCTTAAAAGCTTTATTTCGAGTCAAATGCGCATTAAAAGAGGCTAAACCCCAAATCATGTACCAAGACCAAACCATGTCCTACAATTGTTCTATGTGTGCACGGTATTATTGTTTTTATTTTTAATGTGTGTGTGTGTATGCGTTTCTGTGTGTATATATATAGGTTGTGTCATTTTTTTCCTTTTGTTTTATTTTATTATTTTTATTTTATTTCATTTCATTTTAAGGTCTTTAATTTTAGTATTTAATTATTTTATGTAAATATTATATACGAAGTGTGTGTCGTTATGTCCATGTCTGTATATATTTAGTTGTGCGTTTAATTAGATTTTTTTAGTTATTATATTTTATTTGTTTTTAGTATTTTTATTTTATTAGTTTAGTTTTTATTTTATTTTAATTAAGTCTTTTATTGATAGGTTAGGACTTTTATTTAGTTTTTAGTTTTAGCAACAAATTTTTTTTTATTTTATTACTTTTTTTTTAGTTGAGTCCCATATACCTCACACACACCAAACACACCCCCACAACTCATGTCAAACACCCAATCAGAATCTCTATATTCTCTTTCATCTCTCCTCTCACCTCTATTAACAAAAAATCAAACAACCTTCATAACCAAACCTTAGCCCATAGAGAACCCATATCTACACCTGCTATACCTGGTTTTGACCCCCCCCCCCCTCCCCCCCCCCCCCAATACTACCTCCTACAACCGGGCACAACTCCAAAGCCCCCGATCTAAAATCAGGTAGAACAAACCCGTGACCCTATCTCCCCGCTACGATCTCTGACCTCCGGTCTGTTCAAACCTAGAACCGCTAGTGACCTGCTTCTAAACTCATACCATCCATGACCCCAGAGCTACCAGAAAAACCTCCTGCCCGATGACAACCCGATTTGACCCCTCTCATACCCGGGACCCGAAACCACATCTCAGATCCACCAACCCATACCTCATTTCGAGACCTACCATAATCCGAATCCAGACCCGGTTTGAGCCATTTCGATTTTCACCTTGGAACCATCCTTTAAACACCTTCCCGTATACCTTTTAAACCAATTACCCAATACCCATTAACCCACAAAGACACATTCGATTTTTTTTACCAGCTGCCAAAGTCCCAACTAAAGACCAAATAAAATAAAAGAACCCACATGTCTTAAAAGATCTTTATCCCTTTTTCCTAAAATACTCTTCAACCTCCCTCATTACATCACAAAACTCATGCACAGGTGTGCAATACCTATCCTATCCTTAATAATGAATCTTCTCAAATTTTCCCCTTATCTCCATTGTTCCATGTTATAAAAGGACTTTCATTTGAAGAACAACCTACTTAGACTACGGGGCTAGAGAAGAAAGTATAGAGAAATTTTAGATAGAAATAATTTGTAGTTTAGAATTAGATTTTTTTTTATTTCCTCCTTTTGATTTAATTTTATGGAAAATAGATTTTAGTGAGCATCAATTTCAGTGTCAGAGCTTCATTTAAATTTTGTTTCATCATTCAAATTTGAGGTTTGTAATCTTCATTGCAAGGATTGAAGTTTAATTACACTTGAAGAGATTTGGTTTAATTGTTCTCTTCTCAACGCTTAATATTTTTATGATTTTGTTTATTTGATTATCATGCTTTATATCATGTTAGGCTACAAAACGATTTCAAGGGGTGTGATGAATCCATGTTTAATGTTGTAGTTTAATTGTTTGAGATATCCATTGGAATATATGGACCCCAATTTTAAAATTCTTTAAAATAAACAAGATGATTCAATAAAATTCCCAATTAAAATTTCAATTCAAATTTAAAACATAAACAAACTTCAAATTTTAATTTCTTTCAAATTAAAATTAAGCTAAACTAGAAGTGAAATAAAAACTACTCAAACATTACTTTTCATTTACACATAATTAATTCAACACAACTCCTAAAATTTGCCTAAATATAATTAATTCATTTTTGATATAGGCCAAACCAAAATTTATCAAATTAAATTGGGCCGACTTGAATTAAATTAACTTAAACTTACCCAAACATATTTAGAAAAAAATTAAACGAGATTGTGAATTAAACCAAATTTTATCTTGATTAAACCTAAGCATGCATTCTAAGTGAGTTTTGCAAGATAAAATAAATCACAATCACACGAGAGGCGCGATGTACGAGGAAAAACCAAATGGAAAAAATCTCGAACGGCCCTGGCCTAATAAATTCACTAGATATGGAATTACAATTATAAGACAATAGAGTTACATAACTGACTTGACTCCGTCCAAGCCTTGACGTTATTTCTTGTAAACATCTCCGCCTAGTTGATAACCACGGACTCCACTCTGGTCTCGGAATCCACCGATGGGGCTATGGTCACCGTCAACCACACATGGTGCCTTTCACAATGTGAGAACACCGCAGCACAAACCAACCTCCTTTGATGGTTTGAGATGAACCTGGTGCCAAACAAACACTCCAAGAAAAATATATATAAATGAGAACTTGGATTTAAACTAACATGGGTGTAATTTTTGTGTTTATGAAATGATTAAGTCATTAATGAAGGACACACAAACATGAACTTTTGTTGGGAGTATTTTTGCTCTCTAAAGTTTTTGGAAGTCTCACAAAAGTCGTCTTGAAAAATTTTGTTCCCGCACTAAAGTATGGCACGTAAAGTTACTGGGTCAAGTGGGAAACATGGGTGGTTAAAAACAAAAGTTCCAAAAAAATTCGTTTCCCGCCCGGGTCATTCAAACGACATCGTTCGGACGATTTTCTAATGAGAATTCAGAGTTTAATTGGAAAATGTCGTTTGAAATCTCATTCAAACGAGATTGTTTGAACGACTTCATTCGAACCAAAGCTTCTAACGAGAAAACAAGAAAATGAAGAACAAACTCGTTAGCACTTTCGTTGGAATGACCTGGGAATCTCGTTCGAACGAGATCCCAATTTCGTTCGAACGAGTTTTCCGAAAATCCAACTTTTAAGTTTTTGCCCAAAACACTTATATAATGTCTAAAATGATTTTTTGAAAATCTTAAAACTCGCTAGGACAAAACTTTAAAAGATTTACACCCATAAAGTATTTTCCAAGCTCCTATATATATAATAGTGCATTCATACCTTTGGGGACTTGGAATCCTCAATATTGATGACGTGAAACGTGGCACTATAAGCTCGGCAATGATGAAGCTTTAAAATCTGGGCCGCTACGTCTTCAAATTGTTTAAATGTCATAGTCTTAATAGGATCAAACTTCTATCCTATGACTCAATTGGTTTTGTCCGGAATTAATCCAACGCTACATAAAACTCCATTGGAAATTTGTGTCCTTACAAATCTCCCCTTTTGGTTATTTAGGAACAAAACCCAACCAAAAATCCTAAAGGATCGTCAAGCTCGTCTGGACATAATATCCCATCCCCAAAAAAATATAGACGACTCAACCCAAGGATGTTCTTTGCCGCTTCACCAAATTTGCCGCTAGAAAGATAATTCCTGCATACTTAAGCAAACCATTAAACGCATAGGGAATATGGAAAATATAAAGTGCATAAAATTAAATTCTCCCCCTTAATTCTCCCCTTTTATCTAACAATAATCTAACTAGAAAGATAGCGCTCTCCACCAGGTTAGATCTCTAAACTAAAGGATTAGATACCGTTTTTCCCCCTTTTGTTCAGGAATAAACAAAGGATAAAGAATTGAAAACTAAATTATTTATCCCACAATTGAATGCAAATACCATTTCTCCCCCTTAAATCTTTACGAGGGATATGAATTAAGGAAAAACAAGTTAAACAGGCAATGGTGCATAAAGTGACAAGAACAATAAAGCATATGAGAAAAAATAACGACCAACTAATCCGCAATAAAAATAAATAGATACCAATCATGATGCGATAAAAAAAATGATACCAACTCAAATGTATTAGACATAAGCATGGGATATCAACCAAAATTCGCAAACATATCGATACTAATTATGAATTCAAAGCAAATATGGACTAGCTAGCATGGCGAAGACTCGAAAACACAAAAAATACCATATATATACACAATGAATATCACTAACGCACACGCACATATGCATAGGTATTAAAACCACGACACAAAATACATTAAGTTTTTCACACTCGTATGGCAAAATGTGTCCAAACACATGTGGTAAACGGAAGTGTAGGGGTGTGAACTAGTAACAATTAAATTAAGACCCAATCACTTAAAACATGTTCACGAAGTTCTCATTTGATTGCAAAACTTTATCACATTTAGATATAGCCTCATGTGATAATATAAATTGAAATCAATGAAGAAACATACATAATGCACATAAGCCTAGAATTTCGATGATTCTACAAACCAATAGAGTCATGACAATAAAAGCTTAACTAGGATACAAAGTCATTGTGCAAACCCATTAATACATCCAACCAAACTCCTCATAATTTCCCTTTTTCATTTTCTTTTGAACATATTAACTAAACCATTTTTGGCCTGGGAAAATATTCTTTTTAATGGCACATTTTTTTAAGGCCTATTATTCAATAGTGGCTTTTCACGCAAAGTAATTTTTTCTTTCGCAACCTGATTCCATTGATAAAAAACTATGCCGGATAAACATATTCTTCTATTTTTTACATCCGAAAAACGGTTATTACATTCACAAATTCTCCATAGTCATAGAAGAATGTAAATGAATAAATTGATGGGAGAACATCTCACTTAGCTCAAATATACATGTGACGTTTAAATTTCAAATGAGCTCGTGCATGTGTGAATAGAGGCATATAAAAATAGAATCCATTAAGCAACACAAAATCCAAATTCTCCATGCATGCATGACAAAGAAAATTTTAAGGATTGACAATCTTAACCAAAATTTCTAGCCACATGTAAGTGGAAAGGAAAAGTATTCAAACAAAAGTATACGCCACATAAAGTGTGTCAAACTAAAATACACACACATAAAAATCTTTTTGAGTTTTTAAAATTTTTAACCAAACAAAATGCAACTCAAAAGAAAACCAAAAAAATATTTTTGTATTTTTTTTCTCAATAAGACACAAACAAATAAAAATAAATACAAAAGATATACACAAATCATAATTCTAGCATGTGATTAATCATGGAGTATATATATTAGAAAATGACAAACAAAAGTATAAACTAGCAAAATAATATATCATGATGCACATAAGCTAGAGTATAAAAATAAAACTAACACATTTAAACTTTTGATTTAACATGGGAGGTTTCACATGATATCAAATGAGAACCATAAATCCTATCTTGTAAGGCTGCCAAATCGGATTTTCTAACCCAAACTAGTGAAACATAAAGCTCTTGGGATTTGGTAACCGTGGTGACTTTACTCTTGGATTTCCTAGGATCCTTTTGAGATCAAAACAAAATTTTCTAAGATGACCTTTTCGACCACAATGTGAGCAAGTAAAGACTGGCGAAAGGTAGAACCTACGGATTGATCTTTGGAAATGTTCCTAGGTGATTCTCTCAAAATAGTGGTTTTGACTTTATTAGCGAAAGCATTATAAGAATCGAAGCCAATACCACAAGTGTCATTTTTTACTTGGACCGTGCCTAAGATTTTATCTAGTTTTTCGGACCTACACTCCAAATCAAATTTGACCTTACTAGAGTCTTTCAATTTTTCTTCTAATTCTAAGACCCTAGACTCTACCACAAACTTCCTCTTTTCAAACATGAGAAGATCTTTCTTCATTGTTTCCATCAAACCTCTAAGGCTATTTATATTGTCTTCAACATACTCAAGCTTCTCTTGAAGATCTCTCTCACGTATCTTATTCTATCTTTAGGTAGTTGGTTTTAGTGAGTTCTTCCAATTAAAGTGTCCAAATATTTTTCTCCCATCTTTTCTTCCAAAAAGATCAAAAAGATTTTCTTCCTTTCTTTTTCTAAAAATAAAAAATATTCATAAAAAAATATTTTCCTCTTTAGTAGCTCCATTAAAATCCATAAATATTCTTTTCTCATAATTTAAAAAAAAACTCTAAAAATATTTTCTTTTCCTTTTCAAAATAAAAATTCTACTCTCGTCATTGCCGATGAACATCCTTTAAGGAACTACTTTGGTTATTTTCCATCGTCTTGAAGAATTGTTGAAGTTGAGCCCGAGTCCAACCTCCATACTTTACTTAGTGGCTTTAATTATCTCAAACACACCGTTGATACTCTTGTGGCATCCACGCACACATCTCATATTCCATCACATCCGATGATGAGTGTCAATGCGTCCACTGCTTCACTGTGCACCGATTTCTGTTGAGTCGATCACTAGTCTTATGAGTGTCCATACCTTTCATATCCATTCGAACCAACCATGGCTTAAGTGTATCCTTATGATACTATTTTGAAACCCACCTCATCCTATTATCATGACATATCCAATATCGAGTGGTGTGAATACAAAAACTATTCGTTGAGGCTTGATCACCCTCCTATGCAATATGAATCCCAACCTCATGTTGTGGATCCTCACGCTTTTTGATAGTCGTCATGACATCCTAGTGCACGCTATCCCGATCAGTCCCCTCACTACGCTCCCCATAATTATCAACCCTTTGTCTCTCATGGAGGCGCTTGTCTCGTGTATGACGAACTTGACCCCATTCCCCACACCTCTTATGAGCTTTCTCCCCTTTCTCATGTCAATAGTGAGTTGTGTCCACCTCAACCACTTCCGCCACCCACCACCACTTCACCACCACCATTCGCATCCTCTCTCGAAATCCCCTTGCAAAAATTCATCCTCGAATAAGATCAAGCTACTCAATATCAAAATGAATCCATTTAATGGCTTGTATAAATGATAAATGAATTTGAGTGTGTGATAGAGTCCGAATTCATCCCAAGTCAACCCATTAGTTCTCCCACATGGTGTGGTGATGAGTCATCTAGTGACATAAATTTTGAGTATGACCAACTCTATCAACCTGAGAATCTCGAAGTTGAAACCACCCCGTAGTTTGGGCCATAAGTTGATAATTGTGTTGACTTACCCAATGATTATGAGATTGATCAAACCCCGCATTATCCTAAAGAACCCATCATTGAGGTTCATGTCTTTCCTTCCGATGAATCCAAAAATAAGCCTGAGTCTACACCTATTGATTCCACCATGTGTGTCCCAGAGGAACCCCTTCATTATAGGTTCGCTTTCACAGCGAGTGCTTACCACTGTCCTGAGATTCAGTCCAAGATGGTTCTTACCTCTTTGGATACATATCATGCCCAAGCCTTCTTAGCTCACATTGAGTCATATCTTAAATTTGATTTTTTTATCTTGGATTTGAATGCCTCGTTATGTTTTTTGACCACCTCAGACGGTAACTTACGTGTGGATAAGTTGATCACTCAATCATTTACTTCCATACTTCCTCTTGGGAGGAGTGTGGGTTCCCTACTCTCGATTTTGATAATCTTCCCGCACCCTTTATCCAACTCAACCCACCCATTGTCCCTTCCAACCCACCATCTGACTTGGACCTTGCTATTATATATCACATGTTCCCATCCATGTTGTAAGGACATAATTTTATAAATGTCTAGGGTAAAACCTAGGAATTTTTTATTTGTCCTAGATCACATTATGTATGTCTGATACTTCTACATTCGGCACCTCAACACGATCATCCTCGACGGCCTTGATCTGAATCCATGCATCCACCATCTTCACACGTGCATCATGCTACATGCGACGTATTGCTCATCCGTTCCCACTGATCCTCTTCGTGTTATTGGTAAAGTGTTTTATTGGAGTTGTTAATATTTGCATAAATATTTGGGAATTTTTTAGAAAATATTTTTCGAAGTCTAATTTATTTTGAATACAAAAAAATAAATTTTTATAAGTGTAGAAGTGGACTTTTTTGGTCGTCGAGCTCGTTCGAACGACATCGCTCTGTCATTCAAATGACATGAGCATGTCACGCGATCTCGTTCGAGCGACACGTGTGTCTCGTTCAAGCCACGTGCATATGTCGTTCAAACGACGGTGCCGCATCGATTTTCGTATAAATTTATGTACCCATTCTGCACGTTTTTTCAAGTCTTTTTCGTACACGTTTCTGCGATTTGCAGCCCAGAAAACAGACTTCAAGTTTTTAAGGTTTAGTACCTTTTGATTCACAAAACCATTCCTAAATATGTGTGTGAATCTTTAAACCTTCAAAGGATCGTTTGTACTCATCTAGATTAACTTGTGGAGAAGCCAACTCTTATCCATTACTGCCCATCTGGAGTTCTTGCGGGAGATTCCAACCGATGACATCGGAACCGACACCTGACCATATTTCATATGCCACTTTTGTTTTTCAGTATAATCGGTGTAAACTGTTCTTTACAAATTATAGTGAAAATAAAAAAGGTTTTGCCCCTTTGGGGGATTTTTCGTCATTTGTGTGTTTCTTTGTGATTGAATGTTCTTGCATGATCATATTGTCTTCAATCACACCTAGATGCATGTTTTAGGATTTAATTGAAAAACTGAGTTTAATTAAATAATTATTTTGTTTGAACAAAAGCACACTCTCAAATTGCTATCAGAGCCAATTGCACAATTATACCGTGTAATTTTCCGTAAAATTTTTCTAAAGATATCAATTTTCTGAAAAATTGATTTTTGAAAAAGGGCGTGTTCAAAATGGAGAAATTATATAATAAAATGTCAGTTTTTGACGGAACAAATTATGCTTACTGGAAAGCCCGTATGAAATATTCTCTAAAAGCCATTGATGAAAGAGTTTGGATTTTGGTTGAAAGTGGGTGGACACCTCCCTCAATCACTATTGACAACGTGACAAATTTAAAATCTGTGATTGAATGGACTGCAGAAGAATTTAAATGATCATCCTTTAACTCTAAGAGTCGTAGTGCTATTTCTGGATTCGTCACACCTGACGAGTTCCGGTGGATAATGATGTGTACCATGTCAAAAGAGGTATGGGATGTTTTACATCTTACCCATGAAGGAACTAATGCCTCGAAAGAATCAAAATTGCAAAAGTTAACAACTCAATTTGAAACTATCACCATTCTTGAATCTGAATGTTTTGATGAATTATATGCTAGATTATCTGATATTGGAAATACTAGCTTTAATATTGGTGAACACATTCCTAATGCTAGAGTTGTTAAAAAAATTCTAAGATCACTACCTCAGCGTTTTATCCCTAAAGTCACTATGCTGAGTTCTATGGGTAATTTAAACACGCTTAAATTAGAGGAATTGGTTGGAGACTTACAAACCTTTGAAATTGACATGTTTCCTAAGTTTGTTAAACCAAAAGATAAGGGAATTGCACTTAATGCCTAGGATATGAAGAGTGAGGCTTCGGCAAGAAAGAGAGTAGAGTCATCTAGAAAAAGGGAGATAGAAACGTCAGATTTCAAGTGTGACCTTGATTTAGATGATTTGGCCTTGTTTGCAAAAAAAAATTCAAGAAGATTCTAAAATTCAAGAAAAATGGAAATTTCAAAGATAAAATGAATTTTAAGAAAAATAAGTTTAAAATGAAAAAGATTTTAAAGACCCTCCTACGAAAGACGGTGAGAGATGTTATGAGTGTAACGGTAAGGGTCATAGAGATTTTGAGTGTGCTACTAGGCTGAACAAACTTGCCAAAGAAAAGGGAAAAGCTGTCCTTAACGCTACCCTCAGTGACGACAGTGAGGTCGAGTCGGTAGACTCTGGAGATGAGTCATCACATGAGTGTAACTTCACTGAATTCATGGCTAGTCATGTGAGTAACTCTAGTGCTTATGCTACTTCACAGGGAAACCTCGACAGTGAGTGAGGGGGAGGATGCTGCAAGTGAGAGCAAGAGTAATCTTTAATGTGCTTACGATGAGTTATATACTGATTCATTTAAAACTAAAAAGAGTAACAAAGCGTTAGTTCTTAGGATCACCGCTTTAGAGGAAGATTTAGGAGAAGCGAGAGAGAGAGTCCTCCACCTGTACTACCTTGAGAGAGAGAGAGAGAGAGAGAGTCTGCCTTTGTTGAGAGAGAAAGTCAGTTTAGAGAAAGAGAGAGACTGTTTGGAGAGAGAGAAAGTTATTTTGAGAAAAAGAAAGGGGACTTAACTAATCAAGTGGCTAGTCTTACGAGTGAGCTCCATTCCTCCCTGGAGGCTCGAAAGAAACTTGAATCCCTTGTAGCCTAGCTTACTCAAGATCTTGAGAGAGCACGGGAAGTCAAGGTTCAAATCGAGGACAAATCTAGAAAGTTAGGAAAGATGCTCCTCGGTCCCGCTTTAGGTTTTGGTGATCGGCAGGGAATAGGTTTTAATGGTGCCTCCACGTCCCAAATAGCACCTGGACCAGTTCCTGAGTTTACTACAACTCCATATGGCCATCGTCAAAAACCACGAAGGAGAGCTCGATTGAGAAAGGCAAGCTAAGGTCTGCCTAAAATTGTGTTCTTTTGTACGTACTACAAAAGAAAAGTCCACCTGAGAGAGTATTTCTATAGTTTGGGTCGTACTTCTCGTACATATGCTCCACCACATCGTACTGATGATTTTACCAGTCTGAGAGAGCGTGTTGAGTTTTTAGCCGCCACATCACAGAGTTTGATGGAGGAATTCCGACGGATGTCTTTGTCGTCATTGAATGCTTCCCGCATCCCGGCTAAAACCAACAACAACAAGGGTAAACAAAAGGTTACCACTTCTTGGGTACCTAAGAAAGACAAAAAGTCCCTCGTTGTTCATGTCGCTCTCAAAGCACATAATACCTCACAGTGGTATTTCAATAGTGGGTGCTCCAGACATATGACCGGTGATGTCTCATTTTGTACTTACCTAGAGGATCATAAGGAAGGTAAAGTCACCTTTGGAGACGGGAGCAAGTCTAGCATCGTAGGAAGAGGTACATTAGAGTTACCAGGATTTCCTAAGCTAGAGAATGTTTTGTACGTCAAAGTTTTGAGAGAAAACCTTCTCAGCATTAGCCATCTATGCGACGCTGACTTTGTAGTAAAGTTTGACCAGGATACGTGTAATGTCTATAACCAAGTCGGTAAACTTTTAGTGCAAGGGGTGAGGACAAAGTATAATTTCTATGGGATTGTGCCCAAGTCCTCACTTATGTGCAATAGCGCCATGATCACTCCTATGGATATATGGCACCAACGTCTAGGTCACGTGAACTTTAGAGATTTTACGCGATTAGCTAAAAAGGACATAGTACGTGGCTTACCAACACTTGGAAAGACAACTTCCACGGTATGTGGACCCTGTCTGTTGGGAAAGAAAATCTGCAGTCCCTCTATGAAGTTTCATTTCATTACCACCTCCCATGTGCTTGAGCTGATTCACATGGATCTTATGGGTCCTACTCGTATTGAGAGTCTGGGTGGTAAGAGGTATATCCTCGTGATGGTGGATGATTTCTCCAGATATTCAATTATAGGTTTTCTAAGAGAAAAATCCGATGCTGTAGAGTTTCTGACGACCAAGTACCGTGTCCTACAAAACCAACACGGTGTCATTATCAACATAATGCATAGTGATAATGACACTGGATTTATGGAGCAAAATGTAAATCTTTACTGTGATAGCCTAGGAATCAAACATGAGTTTTCTGCTATGAAAACTCCTCAGAAAAATGGGATTATTGAGAGAAAGAACACGATGATTCAATAAATGGCTATATCTATGCTTCTAGGTCATAAAGTTGTTAGGAGATTTTGGGCAGAGGCAGTGTCTACTGCATGCCATACGATGAATAGGGTTTACCTTCATCCACACACACTTAAAACACCCTATGAATTGTGGATTGGAAAGAAGCCCAACCTTGCATATTTCCGTGTCTTTGGAAGTAAATGCTACATCGTATGGGATAGAGAGAAATTAGGAAAGTTCGACTCCCAAAGTGGCGAGGGAATATTGCTAGGATATTCATCAAATAGAAGAGCGTACCGAGTTTTTAATCTGAAGAGCTCTAAAGTGATGCAGTCGATAAACATTAGTGTGCAAGATGACGAACCATAGACGTCTGTTGACTCCACCCATTTGAGTGAGGATTACACACTCCTTTTTGATGATCCTACTGTGTCTCCCACATCTAGGATGGACCCTACTCATGTTATAGGGGACACGCCTGCTTGGGTTCGCAAGAGTCATGATCCTTCTTCTATCCTAGGAGATCCCACCCTAGGGGTCAAGACTCGTGCTTAGCTAGAGAATATTGTTAGCCATATCTACTACACATCTAAAGTCGAGCCCAATAACTATAAAGAAACACTCAAGGATGAACACTGGATATCTACTATCAAGGATGAGTAACTTCAGTTTAAAAAGAACAATGTTTGAGAACTTGTCCCCCGACCTAGTGAGACGAATGTGATAGGTACCAGGTGGATTTTCAAGAATAAAATGGATGAAAATGGTACCATAATCAGAAACAAAGCTAGGTTGGTCGCTAAAATCTACACACAGATAGAGGGTGTAGATTTGGGGGGAGACATTTTCTCCTGTTGTGAGGCTTGAGTCCGTTCACTTACTACTCTCCATCGCATGTCGTCTACACTTCATGTTATATCATATGTATGTCAAGAGTTCATTTCTAAATGGAATTATACAGGAGGAGGTTTACGTGGAACAACCAAAAGGGTTTGAAGACCCTAAGCATCCGGAGCACCTCTACTATCTGAGGAAAGCCTTGTATAGTTTGAATCAAGCCCCCCGTGCTTAGTACGAGAGACTTACTTCCTATCTCTAAACCCGTGGCTTCAACAGAGGGGGATTTGATATGACTTTGTTCATCAAGAGAGATAATGACACTATTTTTGTTGCCCACCACGTGCTCCCATCATGTCACCACTTTGAGGAGGAGATGAAAAGTGAGTTTGAGATGAGCATGGTAGGTGAGCTTACTTTTTTTCTTGGTCTCTAGGTTCGTCAGCTAGAGGATAGGATGTTCGTCTCCCAATCCAAGTATTCTAGAGACCTAGTGAAGAAATTTGGTTTAGATTTCGCTAAGCATGCACGTACACCTATGAGTACTTCTACAAAGCTTAGTAAGAACACTTCAGGCAAGGACGTAAAGTAAACCTTGTATCGGAGTATGATAGGTAGACTTCTCTACTTGATTGCCAGTCGTCCCGATATAACCTGTAGTGTTGGAGTATGTGCGCGATATCAGGCATCCCCGAAAGAGTAACACTTACTCGCTCTAAAATGTATTATCAAATACGTGAGTGGTACTCTCTATAACGGTATTTGGTATTCCTTTAATACCGATGACTGTCTCTCTGCCTATTAGGATGTCGATTGGGCCCGGGATGTAAATGGTCATAGGAGCACTTCTAGTGGGTGTTTCTACTTTGGTTCTTCTCTTTTATCCTGGCTAAGCAAGAAGAAAAATTCCATCTCTTTTTCCACTGCGGAGGCTGAGTACATCACCGCCGGGAGTTGTTGCACGCAACTCTTGTGGATGAAGAAAATGTTAGAGGATTATGGAATTTTATGGGACACCATGACCATCTCCTCTCATAACACGAGCGTGATACACATATCTCGTAATTCGGTTCAACATTCGTGCACATATCACATTAGGATACGCGAGCACTTTATACGTCAGTTAGTTGAGGAGAAACTCGTATCCCTGAGTTTCGTACCCACTGACCTTCAGTTAGCCGATATTTTTATGAAACCTTTAGACGCCCTTAGATTCGAGATTTTTAGGAAGTCTTTAGGGATTTTCACAGTTGACTTAGGGGATGGTCCATATCTAGGATACGATGCATTTTCATGTTCATATCATATGATTCCTATTGCTAGTTTGTATCATTAGTATTATAATCATTTTTGGTTTGTATATTTTTTTTGAAAAATCCAAAAAGATTTTCTTTTTATAAATTTTTTAGAAAAGCACAAAAAGATTTTGTATTTTGTTTACACCTTTTATGGATGAGCATTTAAGATATCCGAGTCACATCTTCCAGCTCCATTTTTCACGTGACTGTTTGATAGTGATTTGAGACGCTACATCATTTCATCCATGTGCTTTACATTGTTTGGAGTCTTTGAGATGTGATTAGTGATATCTTTCTACATGTTTTGCTCCTTATCTCCTTTATTGCACACATGCACGACTTTATTTGATTATTGTAGTTGTCTATCACATATTGGCTTGAGCGTTTCCATCTCAATTTTGTCTATACAACGAACCATATGCAATAAAACTTGACAAGATTATAATGCATGTAAAAACCAGTTGATGAGATTGTGTGGTATTTTATGAATGGTGAAGCGCTACAAAAGTTACTCATCTATCCCTTGCTATTAAGACGTCGTTTAAATTTTTCCTAAAAAATTGAGGAATTTTAATTATCCGGGGTCCAAAGAGGTTGAAAGAGCCCGAAAAAAATTTAAAGGAAATAAAAAGCAATACATGCCGATTATGGGCCATTAGGTTTCACCATCAATTCTCAAATGTTTGAGAATTTAGATCACCTCTAAACAAAATCTAAATCTAAGGAATTTTGGTTGGAGAATTTAATTGGGTTTGCACTTCCTTGAAAATCCTGAAAAAGCATGAAATAAGTTTTGGACATTATTGGTGTGGAAATAACTTTGAGCTTTGATTTGCTGATTTGATTGACTCAATTTCTTATAATTCCATCTTTTTACACCTAAGGAAGATGTTGATTTCATTCGTTCGAAATATCCGATATTCATCGTGCACATATGTTATGCTTGTATGCATTGATTTCCCTATCGAATTTGCTCACACCCCTAAATTTTTGCGATCATCGGCTTGGTTGTTTTTGTGTCCTTTCATGGTGTGATTCTTTGTTGTATATTTTGTGTGTAAAATATTAAAAAATTTAAAAAGTAGAAAGTTTATTACCTTTTGACATTCTCCAATTGCATTTATTTGTGCTTCTCATATCTGTCTATTTGGGGACATCATAAAAAGGGGGAGAATAAATTATGGGGGAGCATTGTTGTTTGATTGATTTATCAATGATTTGGTTAAGCTTAATTGATCTTTGACTTGTGCATGTCATTATATTTCAATCTATTGCGTGTCACGGGTATCTTCTTTATCTCATGTGTGTAGGTACAAAATTGATGATTATTGGATTGCACACCCTGATGAGAAAAGCTTTGGAAATTTCTGAAAAGCTAATATTTGAAGATGTTGAAGTTTGATTGACGGCATGTCAGTTAGTATTATCAGTTTGAGGGTATAATTGGGATATTATCTTATTTGTCATTTTGCTTTATGGAGATAGCATAATTTGGATTTGTATGTATGTATCAGCATAGACATAGGAGGAGACTTGTAAGGACATAATTTTATAAATGTCCGGGGTAGAATTTAGGAATTTTCTATTTGTCCTAGATCAGAATGTGTATATCTGATACCGCTACATTCGACACCTAAACACGATCATCCTCGATGGCCTTGATCCGAATCCATGTATCCACCATCTTCACATGTGCATCATGCTACATGCGACGTGCTGCTCATCCATTCCCACTACTCCACTTCATGTTATTGGTAAAATGGTTTATTGGAGTTGTTAATATTTGCATAAATATTTGGGAATTTTTTAGAAAATATTTTTCGAAGTCTGATTTATTTTTAATACAAAAGTAGAAATTTTTCTTAGTGTAGAAGCAGACTTTTTTGGTCGTCGAGCTCGTTCGAATGACATCGCTCTGTCGTTCAAACGACATGAGCATGTCGCGTGATCTCGTTCGAGCGACACGTGTGTCTCGTTCAAGAGACATGCCTATGTCGTTCGAACGACGGCGCCGCCTAGATTTTTGTATAAATATCTGTGCCCATTCTGCACGTTTTTTCAAGTATTTTTCATACACGTTTCTGTGATTTACAGCCCAAAAAGTAGACTTCTAGTTTTTAAGGTTTAATGCCTTTTGATTCAAAAAACCATTCCTAAATACGTGTGTGAATCTTTCAACCTTCAAAGGATCATTTTTACTCATTTGGAGTTACTTGTGGAGAAGCTGACTCTTTTCCATTTCTGCCCATCTGAAGTTCTTGCGGGAGATTCCATCCGATGACATCGGAACCGACACCTGAGAGTATTTCGTTTGTCACTCTTGTTTTTCAGTATAATCGGTGTAAACCCTTCTTTACAAATTATAGTGAAAATAAAAAAGGTTTTACCCTTTTGGGGGATTTTTCCTCATTTGTGTGTTTTCTTGTGATTGAATGTTCTTGCATGATCATATTGTCTTCAATCACACCTAGATGCATGTTTTAGGATTTAATTGAAAAACTGAGTTTAATTAAATAATTTCTTTGTTTGAGCAAAAGCGCACTCTCACATGTATTTAGGTCCTCACCTGAACCCTCCTTCCACCATAATGCTCCACTATCCTATTTGTTAATTTTTCATCCACCCCACCATCCGTGAGAGTTTTTGTGAAGCTACTCTCCACTTAGGTGACACCGAGCTTGTTCCTCCTTGCCCAACACTCTCCTATCGTGATGATTTTTCTTCCCACCACCTCTTTGACATGTCACGGTGCAACCATTATCATCATCCATTTGTAGAACGATCATGCGATTTGTATAAGCCCCACCATATCCCAATTGTCAAACCATATTGCCTTCCCAGCCACTTTGAGCACCATGCTTATCGGGCCCATGTTTCCCTCACGTTTAAACTTGATAAGGCCTGTGATCGGTATTTCTTCACCCTCACCCTTGCCTTTCTTCCCAATAAACTCCTCCCCACCCACCCTTGGTCCACCAATGCTTTGCATCGAGTGAGGCACTTTTCCATACAAGTGCATTGACCTTATAGCCTTTATCCAACAAGATGGACACTTCGGTCTTGTTTGGGGGAGATTATCATCATCTAATTTTTCCGCCACCCTGTTCTTTCATAGTTCTTATGTTTAGGGTGAGAATGGTTTGGTTTGGTTGAAGACGTTAAACTTAGCGCTACCGGGAGGCAGCTGGCTTTTTCTGAGTATGAGTCTTATCTTGTTTGGGGGTGGTTTTTTCACACCACCCAATGCTTTAACATATTTATAGACTTGTACGAATTTTTATCTTATCACTTATTCAAGTTTTCTCTTGGATACGTATGATCCACTTCATTAGCGGGTTATTATGGTAATCTCTTTCCTTTCTTATTCTCTCAATTTTAAAATTAATTTTATTTAACATCCAGGACGATGTTCCTTTTTGTTTGGGGGTGGGGAATTTTATCAAAATTGTACCTCTTTTAAAAAAAAATTATACAACAATATTTTATTAAATTTTTTTTTTTTTGCAGTTTCTTTCATCTCACCCGTTGACGTGAATTTTTATCATCCATCTTTCAAGTCTAGGAATCGAGCTAGAGGATATTTTTTCTAAATATCTTATGTAATATATACCAAGGAATTTTGTACCATGAATTTCAAAACTCAACAAAATTTATGCATTTATCATGTCACTACGGTTAAGAGTTGAAGAGTAGTACAATTCTCAAGAAAACCTTAAGGATCACCAGTGGAGACTTTAGCTTATGCGATTTTTGCCTTTAAACTTTTAGAGAGTCTTATGCAATCTCCGAGTCACAAGTTCATTCAACTTCCTTCGGTTCCGCACTTAATCATTGTATGATGTCATTATTCTTCACTAAATTTTTGGCTTGATCGCTGAGAACAACATCACTTTCGAGTTGTAAGAAACATGTGCGATGAAGTTTTCCTCGATCATCAAACTTTCACCCACACACTAACCAAATTCCACATCCATTCACCTTTAACATTTTATATCATCACCATATACTAGAACTATTTTCATACCACCTATTTTCCACCCACCATATTGAAAAAGGGACGAGTGTTGAAGGTATAAAAGAGAAAAGTCTTCGTAGAGAGTGTTTGCATTTTTAGCAAATACCTCTCTCAGAGTTCACTTAGGTGGAGAAAAACTTAGATACAAATATATGTTAGGATTATTTGTAATTTTTAGCAGATTTATCTCAGACATTGATGAGTATTTGGAAGTTCAAAAAAATGTGAAAAAGGAAAAAAAGAAAAGAAGAAAAAAAAGATAAAAAGCAACGGCATGCAATCAAGATCTTGTAAAATAAAGATATTTGTTCCTCAGGTGTATTACACTCTTATAAAACATCCATCATATCACCATCCTACCCCATCTCATCCTATCTTTCTCATTTCATTTCCCCTCACCCATAAGTATTCATGTTTTCTCCTAGGTGTTCGAGCAAATGAAGGTCAACATGGTGAACTGTAAGGACAAATTTTCAATTGAGTCAATTTATAAGTGTTGGATTAATTATGGACAAAACTATTTGAGTCATAGGATAGAAGTGTGTTGTGTCCTTAAAGCCTATGACGTTTGAGTTGAAGACGTAGTGGCCAAGCCTAAAGTGAAGATATTAACATTGCCGATTTTTCACGCCCAAATTTTACGTCATCAAACTTTCATGTTTTCCATTGTTTCTATAGGTATGAATTCATATGATATATATAGAGCCTTGGATTTATTTTTGGGAGTCATTTTATTTTCTAAACATTTTTTAAACAACATTTCAATCTCGTTCGAACGAAATTTGAACGTCGTTCGAACAAATTGTCAAATGATATCTTTTTAGTTTTCTCTATTTTTTCGTTCGATAATCTCGTTTGAATGACGTCATTCGAATGACCTGTTCAAATGAGATCCGTGCATTTTATCTTCGAAATCCCGTTTGATAAAGTTGTTCGAACGACCGTCGAGTTTTGGCAATTTTTTTGCGAGTTTTTTTAAAACTTCCCACTAACTCACTTCTTTCTCACCAGACTTTAATAGTGCACAAATAAATTTTTCTAAGTGACTTTTTCCATACTTTCCAAGATCTTTTGAGAGAAAAATCCTTTATCGAAAAGTCCTTTTGTTTTTGTGAATCCAAATGATTTAATTTTCACACAAAAACATGTTTACACCCATATAGTTTATGTTGATCCAAGTTCCAATATATATATATATTCTTTGAGATCAGTATCTTGGCACCGTGTATCATCTCTATAACAAAAGGAGAAAGTTTCTGACGGAGGATTCCATTCAGTTGTCTTGTGGTGTACATACGAAGGAGAACGTTGTGTGTTGAAGGTAGTTGTGCCCCATTAGTGGACTCCGAGACATAAGTGGACTCCTGCGTTGTCAACTAGGTGGAGGTGGGAGAAAGAAGAAGCATCAAGGATTAAAAGGGAGTCAGGTTGTTTAAGTAAGTATTTTGTCTTGTCTTGTGTAAATCCAAACCTAGTGGACTTGTTGGTTGGGTTGTCCGAGGTTTTTCCCATTGTGGATTTTCCTCATACATCACGGTCTTGTGGTTGTGTGTTTATTTTTATCTTACAAAAATCACGTAGATGCATGCTTAGGATTATCAAGATAAAAATTGGGTTTAATCACAACATCTCTTTAATTTGGTGCAAATTTAATTTGGGTAAAGTTTCATTTAATTAAATTCAAGTCAGATTTAATTTGGAAAAATTCATGTTTGTCTTGTTTCGACTATTTTATAGCTTGAATTAAGTTTTTTTAAAAGATTTTTTTTAATATTTGTTTAATTTCATTTCAATTGTGAAGAAATTGAAATTTTGGTTATTTGTGTAAGAGTCTTAAAATTTGGAATTTTTCAAGAACCATCACATTTGAATTTAACAAATTGGCATATAATTCTATCAAGTGGAATCATAGAATATAAGTAAAGGAAATCACATTCTCAGATTGGTATCAGAGCGAGAATGCTAAATTATTGTGTTAAGATCCATTTGTTTATTTTGGGTTTAAATATTCAAAATATACCTTTTTTAAAAATTTCTTATTTTTAATGGTTCTAACTATGCGTATTAGAAAGCACCTATGAGGTCGGGACTTAATCGTTGAATGAGGGGGTTTGGCAATCGTTAGTTAAATGGTGGTTCCTACCAACATGTCTAGAATGAGAGGTTTGTGTACCTAAACCCGTAGAAAGATGGAGTGAGACTCAGCTTCAGTTAGAAAACTTTAATTCCCGAGGTCTAAATGCTCTTTCTAGAGCGGTCACACCGAGGAATTTCATCAGATTATGATGTGTGAGATGTCTAAGTAGGCATGGAATATACTCTAACTCACCCATGAAAGTACAAGTGTCGTTAAAGCTTCTAAAATCCAAAACCTCACCACTCAATTTGAAACTAATGAGATTTTATAAAATGAGACTTTTTATGAGTTCTTGTGAGATTATCCGATATTGTGAATTCATGTTTCAATTTGGGAGAAAAGATACCCAATAACCATGTCGTAAAGAAAATTTTGAGGTCTTTGCCCGATAGATTTATTCCTAAGGTGATCGTTTAAAATTATATAGTCACTTTAGACACTAGAGAACTTGAAGAGCTCATAGGTGACTTACAAACCTATGAACTTGACATTTTATCCTCAAAGGATGAGAAGAATAAAGATAAGGGAATAGATTTGAAAGTTTGGAAGGAGGAAACATCGATTTTGAATGATGAGTTTGAGATTGACTCGGAAGACATGGCTTTGTTTGAAAATAAGTTTAGAAAATTTCTTAAGATTACTAAAAAGAAATTTAAAAATGACTATAAGAAGTTTGAGAAGTCCAAGCATAATAAAGCTGAGAAATTCCCTAAAAATAATAATGAAGACCTTAATAGGGATGAGTCAAATAGATTTTATGATTGTCAGAGTTATGACAATAGGGCATTCAAGTGTCCCACTAAGCTAAGGATGGAGGTAAATAGACCGATTTCATATAATGTCACCCTTAGTGATAGTGAACCGAAAGAAGGAACCAATTCCCCCTTTGAGCACCACTTTACCGCGTTCATGGCTAGTAATAGGAGCAATAGTGAAAAATCTTTTGTTGAGGATAACTTAATACATAACACTTACAAGGCCATTGTTTTTTAATACCATGAGTTTTATGGTAAAGAGAGTGAGAATGAAGAAGAGGTGGAGGAGAGTGAACTTCAAGTATCCTTTCATTAGTTGTATGCGGAGTCGTTGAAATAGGGAAAACATGAAGTTAGAAGAAAAACGAAAGAACATGCCATTGATAGTGATGAGAGTGTTTTAATTGAATATCTTAGGGCACGTGAGAGAACTCTTCTTGAGAAGCTAGATTACCTTAAAGGTGAAAGAGATAACCTTAGAGGTTTAATGGAGGCTGTGAAGAAAGAGATTCTCTTGCTTGAAATGAGTAGGAGTTTACTTGAGACTCGAATAGTGGAGCTTGAAGAGAAATTAAAACACTCAAGTCAGGTCAAATTTGATTTGGAGTGTAGGTCGGAGAAATTAAATAAAATCATAGGCACGGTCCAAATCAAAGATGACATGTGTGATATTGGCTTCGATACTCAAAATTCTTCTGCCAATAAAGTCAAAACCGTGATTTTGAGAGAATAATCTAGGAACACTAGAAAAGATCAATCCTTATGTAATACTTCACGCCGAGTTTTCACTTGCACACATTGGGGTCGAAAGGGTCACCTTAGGAGGTTTTGTTTTGATATCAGAAATGGTCCTAGAAAGTTAAACGGTAGAGTCCCCAAGGCCACCAAATTTCGAGAGCATCGTTTTTCACTCATGTGGGTTAGAAGATTCAATTTGGAGGCTTTACATGATAGAGTTTATGATTCTCATTTACTTTCTCATCATTCCTCCCTTGCTAAATCTAAAGGTCGATTGTGTTAGTTTTGTTTACATACACTAGCTTTTGTGCTTCATGATAGATTTTTGCTAGTTGGATGTTTGTTTGTCATATTCTAGTTTATGCCTCATTATATAAATTATTCTAGAATTATGATATGTGTGTCTTTTGTATTTCATTTTTTATTTATTTGGTTTTATTGAAAAAAACAAAAAGATTTTTTTTCTTGTGAGTTGAATTTTTTTTGTTTGTTTAAAATTTTTTAAAAAACTCAAAAGTTTTTTTTTTGTAGTTTAGTTTAACACATTTTATGTGGTATATACTTGTGTTTGAATCCTATATCATTCCCCCGCTTCCATGTGTCTAGAACTTTTGGTTATGAATTTTAATTCTTAAAATGTTCCTTAGCATGCTTGCATGGAGAAGTTTGATTTTGAGTTGGTTTATGGATTCCCTTTTTATAAGCCTCTCATACACATGCACAAGCTCTTTGAACTTTAACTTCACATGTATATTTGAGCTAAGTGAGATGTTCTCCTATCAATTTTGTGATCTACATGTTTCAATGATTATGGAGGATTTGTGCATGTAAGAACCGTTGCACGTGAGATTTGTTTGATTTGTAATAAAAAAATATATGAGGGTTCACGGAATGGGTCTAAAAAAATGTAGCATTGTGAAATGTATCCAAGACTCAAAGAGTTTATAAGGGCCTAAAAAAGTGTGGCGTTGTAAAAATTAGCCAAGACCTGCTCAGTTTAGTTGGTATGTTCATTCAAAAGAAAAGAAACGAGTTATTATTTATGAGGGAGTTAGGATGGAAATATCAACGGGTTTGCACAATGAAAATGTATCCTAGTTATGCTTATTTTGTCACGACTTTATTGGTTTGTAGAATCATCAAAATTCTAGGCTTGTATGCATTGTTCTTGTTTGTTATTTGAGTTCACTTTATCTTGTCACGTGAGGCTAAATCTATGTTTGATAAAGTTTTTGTAATAAAATAGAACTCCTTGATAAGTTTTAAGAGATTAGTTCATAATTCTTTTGTCTCTAGTTCACACCCCTTCACTTTATTTACCACATGATTATTTAGATACATTTATGACCTATGAGTGTGGAATAATTATTGTATTTTGTATCTTGTGCAATATTTATACCTATATATATGTGTTTGTGCGTCATTGGTGCCCTTTGAGTATTTATATATATGGTATCATTTGTTTTTGTGTCTTTGCTTTGTTAAGTAGTCCTCGTATGCTATTGGTATCTATTAATCTTTGTGTGGATTAGTTGCTTTTTTATTGCCATGTTGATTTATTGTTCTTGTAACTCTATACACCATTGCATTATATACTTATTTTTCCATTGTGCTTATCTCTTGTTTCGTTTAGGGGGAGAATTGATTTAATTGAGGAGAAATGAGTTACTTTATGCACTTTATCTTTGTCTATTCCTCAACAAAAAGGGGGAGAAATAATATCTAAACCTTTTAATTTGGGGAGATCTATCTTGGGGGAGACGCAACTTTCTTTAGTAGATCCTATTAGACAAAGGGGGAGGACTTAATAATGCACTTTATATTGTTATATTCCCTATGTGTTTGATGATATTTTTAAGTGTGCATGTTTTCATCCTTGCGGTAAGATTTTAAAGCAAGCAAAGCTTCTCATTCCACGTGTCAGTCATTCGTCTGTAATTATTTTTGGATGGGATTGTATCTTTTTAGATGAGCATGAAGGACCATAGGATTTTTATTTTGGTTTAGTCCCGGAACAGCCAAAGGGGAATATTTGTACGGACAAATTTCCAATTGAGTCAATTTGTAAGTGTTGGTTTAATGTCGGACAAAACTATTTGAGTCATATGATAGAAGTTTGTTGTGTACTTCAAGCCTATGACTTGTCAGTTGAAGACGTAGCGGTCAAGCCTAAAGTGAAGATATCAACATTGTTGATTTTTCGTGCCAAGTTTTACATCATCAACCTTTCATGTTTTCCATGGTATCTACAGGTATGAATGCATCGGATATATATAGAGCCTTGGATTCATTTTTGGGTGTCATTTTTTTTCTAAACATTGTTTAAATGGATTTTATATTTTTTAAAAATAATATTTTTTCTGAAACGTCGTTCAAAAGACACTTTAATCTCGTTTGAATGAAATTTGAATGTCGTTCGAACGAACTATCAAACGAGATATTTTTAGTTTTCTCTGTTTTTTCGGTTAATAATCTCATTTGAATGGCATCATTCGAACGGCTTGTTCAAAAGAGATTTGTACGTTTTATATCTGAAATCTCGTTCAATAAAATCGTTCGAACGACTTTCGAATGTCGTTCGAACAACCGTCGATTTTTGGCAATTTTTTTGCTAGTTTTTCTAAAACTTTACACTAACTCCTCACTTCTTTCTTACTAGATGTTAATAGTGTGCGAATACATTTTTCTAAGTGACTTTTTCCATACTTTCCAAGAACTTTTGAGAGCAAAATCCTTTATCCAAAAATTCCATTTGTTTTTGTGAATCCAAATGATTTAATTTTAAGACAAAACATGTTTACACTCATATAGTTGATGTTGATGGTGATTATGAGGTAAAATTCTCTTGGCTAAGCAGTGAAAAATTTTTGGACAAAAAGCTGCGGGATCTTTCTTTGTCTTACAGCAAGAAGGAATTTATAATAAAGTGTAAGCTTATACTAAGGCGATTGTTGGTTTTTCTAGAGCAAGAGAATAATTTTCTGAGCAATGAATTAGAAGGTTTGAAAAAATCAGTAGGTGTTCACCAAAATTAGGGTGTCTCATTTATGGAGCAAGATAATGCTAAGTTAATGGATAAGATAAAGAAATCCAAAGGTGGCCAATTGCCCAAACATGTGATGTTTTCTCGTCCTATAATTAAGAAGGAAAGATTGAAGAAAACTTTGGTTGAACAAGCTAATTTGAAAAGGAACTAGTCTGCTAGTATAAAAAAGCTAAACGAAAATATTGACCGCCTTACCTTCCATTTTCATAAGAAGCTACATTATTGTGAGACCCTGCCTAATTAAATCTCGGGTGATCAGTCCTAAATTAAATTAAAACAGGTTTCTCAGTCGGTTCATTCTTAGCATCACTGTTGAAAAACTTTCTAATTACTAATCACCTAAGTGAAATTAGACTGGTGCCAAATTTTATCTTTCATTAACCCAAGAAAAAATACTCATGCGGAAGTAATAGATAAACATTTACAATAAACTATGAATCAAACCACGTAGCAATATATAAAGGATAAAATCTTGCCGAGTAAACATTCGGCTAAAAATCCAAAACACTAAAATAAAATCCACGTCATCCAAAACTGAAATCTGAAGTAAAGACTGCGGACAACATGTCCCAATAAAGAATACTATGATGAGATACTACACTAGATCTGAATAGATGAAACGTCTATGCAAAGTCCTACCAGCCTCCACAAAGATGCAGCTACGAGTCCCTGGACAGAATCTTCAAGTCTGGCGTCCTTGTGGCTGGACACCTAAAAGGTTTTTTAAATATTTTTATAGCAAGAGTTAGTACTCAAAACATTTTAAGAGTATTTTTCAAGTGATTATCACAATAAAATGAGTTATTGATTACACATGTTAAGATTTCACGTGCACTCCCTTGAGTTACCTCACCCCTCATCTATCGTGCACACCTAACGTACCGCACCCAGCCCACCTAGCTATTCTACTCAAGCTACCTGAACTATGGTATTCAACTAAACTCGTCCATACTACTAAGTTCCCGTTCCGCCCACTTAGTATGTGTGGGTACCCAAAATTTAGAACCATGGGCCCAGACGAGTAGCCCAGTCCTGGCGGCCCAAAGTCCGGAGCCCTCATCTCTTACGGACCCGGACGAGTAGCCCAGTCCTGGCGGCCCAAAGTCCGGAGCCCTCATCTCTTATATTGATCCGGTCTCCCCTACGTTTCCACAATCGAAAGTTACACGGGAGATGGAAAACGTGGATAAACCCATCACCTCCACTTACCTACATGTACATGTATAATTTAAACCCTAGGTCCGGGGCAAAAGGACAAGTTGTATTCTCTGTAATTACTCTCAGGAGTATATAGAAATAATATCGACTGCACCACCGTAGACGTAGGCACATTCTTGCTGAACCACGTACATCCTTTGTTGTGTGATTGGCATATTATATTCCTTGTTCTTTCTTGATAATTGCTTCTCTCATATTTATTTGTGTTGCATAATAATTGCATCCACAATTGGCACCATCTGTGGGAATCGTTCATCTTTCCCTGAGAAGAGCCCACGTCAAGAAAGGAGTTTAAGATGTCTGGCCACAGCAGCAATGCTCCCCAAGCAGGGGATATTCAAGAGCCACCTGCTCTTCGAAGGATTAGGTCTGAAGTTCGACGTTCAGATCAGAGAGCTCGCTTGGAAAGACCAGCCTCAGAAGAAAGTCAGGGACCAGTGAGGTCCACACAGATATCCAGGTTGATTGATGCGTACGAGGCAAGGCTACATGAGGAGAGGGAGTCTTCTCGCAGATACGAGGCTGAGAATGCTCGCTTGAAAAGAAGACTGGAAAGACTGGAGAGGGAGCTTCGTCCTGATAACTGGAGACGCCCATATCGCACTCCTAGCCCTCAGGTGAGCAAATCTCGCAGCCGAGGAAGGCGCCCAGGCGAGAATCTCAAAGGGACGAAGGAGGCGAGTCAGACGACGACCTCCGCGAATAGCTGCGAAGAGCTCGCCGCTACCAGAGCCCTGCTCGCAGCAAGGAGAACATACGAAACATGGTTCGCAGGGAGATGGACCAACATCCCGCTCACCAAGGAACAAGATCAACCAGAGAACTCGCAAGGCAAGCTCTCAAAACCCAGATGAAGTCACCTTTCACAAGAGAAATCGAAGAGGAGGAAGCTCCCAAGAAATTTGCCATTCCAAGGTTCAAGATTTACGACAGAAAAACTGATCCCATCGATCACGTCAGGCAATACCGACAAGCCATGACCCTCTGGAGTCACCGAGATGCCCTGATGTGCCGCATTTTTCCCTCGAGCCTTCATGATGTAGCACAAAAGTGGTTCGAAAGGCTCCCCCACCAGTCAATCAAAAATTTCAAAACCCTAGTCGAACTTTTTACGGCCCGATTCATTACCAGTAGCTCCCATCCCAAAAGGATGGATGCTCTACTGACAATGAAGAAAATGCCTCAAGAGACCCTCCGAGAATACGCGAAGAGGTACTGGGAGTTATTCAATGAGATCGAGGACTACGCGGAGGAAGTGGCAGTGGCCTCCTTCAAAATCGGGCTCCCTAGTTCTTCCCTCCTCTACCAGTCCATGACGAAGAAGGAAGCTATGACTATTGACGACCTAATGGACCGAATCGAGAAATACACAAAGGTGGAAGATGTCACCCGCCCTAATACAGGAGAAAATGGTCGAGCTAAGATCACTACCAAGGTAGGTGAGAAAACTGAGAACCAGAGGAAAAGAGGAAAGAACGGAGGCAAAAATGGCTCCAAGAACGGAGGGAAGCATGACGCATCAAAAGCGTTCCAGACGGTCAACACCATCTTCAAAGAACCAATTAACAAGGTTCTCGCGAAGATCAAGGATGAGCCATTCATCAAGTGGCCCAGGAAGATGGGAGGAGATCACTCGAAGAGGAACAATGCGTTGAGATGCACTTTTCACAAAGAGGGAGGACACAACACCGAGCACTGCAAAGCTCTTAACTCTCACCTCGAAGAGTTGGCCCAGTCCGGGCATTTGAACGACTTTGTGGAAAAAAGGGCAGAGAAAGTGACTGCCAACAGAGAGGTGAGACCCGACAACGTGCTGGAGGATGATGTTGGACACGAGTTCGCAGTAATCCACAGAGTATCTGACGTCAAGCAGATATAAGGGAACTCAGCTCGAATGGAGATGAAAAAACTTACAGCAGTAATGCAGGCTTTTCAAATCGATCCAGCAAAGTCACAGTCAGGAAAGCGTCGACGAGCAGAGGAAGTCAACTATAACAAGAATATTGTTTTCACGGATGAAGATTTGATAGGAGTAAGGACCCCACTGATATGCCCAAGTACGACCTCGGCCTAGAGGAGCATACCTCGGCCGAGATGAGAGCCGAGGCGTTAGCCGACCCACCGGTGCAGGGGGGCCCACGATATCATCCCTCGGCCAAGGATACCTCGGCCCAGGCCGACACTACAACATGCACTTCCCCCGGAACACTTCTCGTATCACAGATAACATCAACTCCAGGTGCCAAGGAATAGTAACCCCGGTCAACAGTAGGCCAAGATAACAAAAAGCTCAACACACCTTCAACATGAACCCTACCTCGTAGGAGGCCGAGGTTACCAGGGACCGCTTATCATCAGCACGCCAACCGGGTCGTCCCAGGCCGACACAGGTGTATACCTCGGCTGACATAAAGCCGAGACAGCGCATGACACATCACGAATTGATCGGACGACCTAGCCTTATAGCTCGGCCTCTCCTAGGCCGAGGCCATTCACCAGCATGACTACCAAAGTATCCGCAAACATTTGGATAAGGACACCTGGGCCAAGATCAGTTACAACAAGATTATTCCCCACATGTGGGGGGAATATTTCATCATCATTACTTACATGTGGACCTGACAGCTGGCACACCCTCATTGGTGAGGAAACTACACACATGCACATTACATGCATAGGGGGTACATTACACCCCCTAGGCATTATATAAAGGGATCATCCCCTACCTTGCAAAGGGATCCAGAGATTGAAACCCTAGCTGAAATTCTGTCTAAGTTTACACTGTAGAGGGAGAAAGATCTTGAGAGGTTGTATCCATGGCCATTAGTGCCTTTTTTTAGTGATATTATTCACACACACACTCACAGTGGACGTAGGCCGGTTTGGCTGAACCACTTATATTCCTGTATTCATTCCTCTTCTCCTCACCTCATTCTTGCCTTATTCATACGACTGTGCTGCCATTGTTACACCTGTATTGAGCTCGAAAACTCCTCACCTGGTGGTGCTGATTTTCGGCATCATCATTTTGGCGCCGTCTGTGGGAACCTAGAGGCTATCTCATCCTCTTTTTCTGCTTTACCTCACCGGAGACTCTGGTGGTGAACCAGAGTCCACCCCTTGTGTGGAGTTGTTTCACCATTGAAAGAGATCCTTTCAGGTATTAAGCTCACCTGCAACTAAGGCTCTATACAGTTTAACACATGGCACCAGACATGCCGCCACCTTTTCCGCCGCCCGGAGGTGGGGGAGCTAGCTCCAGTCAGGCCCCCCCCAGTCCGAAATGGCGGAGGTGGCAGCTGCCTTGAAATCTTTGGCTGCAACACAACAAGCGATGAAGGAGCAATTTGCACAGCTCAGCCAAACCATGATGATGAGACCACCTGGAGTCTCACCGGACATGATCACCCCGGCGGAAGTTCAACCCCAACCGGGTGCCAGGGGACCACCCCAGGCACCGATGAAGGACCAACCTGCACCCCAGCGGAGAAGGGACGTTGCTGACCCTAGGCGTTTGTGCCTGGGGAGGTAAGGAAACCCTTGCCCGGAGGACAGGTACGATGACATAGGAGTAGAAGAGGCCCCAGAAGACTGCTGGGAGCCATATGAGGTGTCCGATAATACCGTACGACCTCTTCGGCAAAGCCAAGGATGTGTCGGCCGAAGAAGAGATGAGGCCCAGCAGAGAGGGTCGGCCTTCAACAGGTTGAGCAGGGGCTCGGCCTTCGAGAGGCTGGGACCAGTTAATGACCTAAGACACAGGCTATCGAGGTCAAGGAGTGAAGCAGGCTCCCAAAGAGGGGCTCGGCCAGATCAAGGCCGACCCATGGAGGGAAGAGCAAGGGAACAGGAAGAGGTCAACAGTCAGAGGGTCGTGGCTGGGGAACCCTCTGTCCACCGCAGAGAGGTGGCAGGGGACAACCTCGGCCAAGTTGAGGGGAGAAGACCCTGGAATGACTCAATCCAACGTCTCGAGGAGAAGATAGGGGACCTCATGAAAAGTAGGGACCCATTGCAAAGGGGCTACTCGGAGGGCTCCCCATTTGTAGCTAGGATAGTGGGGTTCCCAACCCCCGCTAAGTTCAAGCCTCCTACGGTGACTCCTAAATATGATGGCAGCACTAATCCAGTGCACCATATCGAGATGTATCAGTCAGCCGCAGACATTTACTCGATACCTGATGAGATGAAATGCAGGGCCTTCTCAGGGACCTTAACGGGGGCCGAGCATAGCTGGTTCACCTCTCTTCCAAAGAATTCGATCGAAAACTTCAAGGGGTTGGCCGAGCAGTTCATACATAACTTCTGCTTTGGGGTAAGACCTCAGAAGAAGACTACCCACCTCCTATATGTCAAACAGGCTAAAGGAGAAAGCCTAAGAGACTACATAGCAAGGTTCAACAAGGAGAAGTTAGAGGTGGAGGACTATGAAGAGAGCATAGCCATGACCGCCCTTATAGGAGGCCTCCAGAAGGGAAAGTTACTATGGAAGCTGGCGGAAGACCCCCCCAAGTCTATGGCAGAGCTGTTGTCCACTGCAGGAAAAGTGATGAATGCGGAAGAGGCGATGGCCGCCAAATACGAGGAGGAGAACCGTGGTAGTGCTGGGAGGTCCCAGGGCAAGAAAGAAGGGAAGAAGCGGTCAGCGGATGATAAGTTCGCTCATTACACTCCTCTGACTGTGAGCTGTGAGCACATTCTTAATGAGATCAAGAGTGACCGGGCCCTGAGGTGGCCAGAGAAGTTGAAGGCTCCGCCACATAAGAGGAATAAAAACCTTTGGTGTGAGTTCCATCAGGATCACGACCATATCACAGACAAATGCTTCGCCCTGAAGGACGAGATTGAGAAGATGCTGAAATCCGGGAAGCTAAGAAAGTATGTGGATAGTAAGGCCCCAAGAGGTGGCAGAGAAGACCCTAAGAAGAAAAGAGATGACAGGTGCCATGGTGATGTCCCGGCTAGAAGGCATGATGATTCGGAGGGTGATGATGGAGATGACCCGGATCTCCCACCTAGGGATGACAACACCCCAGTGAAGAGGGTAGGAATGATCTCCTTTGGTGTTGGCACCATATGTGGGGGATTCGCAGGAGGTGGCTCTGAGGCGGCTGATAGAAAGGCTCATGTAGCGGAGGCCAAGTCGGTGGTCAGGCCGGAGGTTGTGAACCTGACGTCTTCTGACACTGTGCAGAAGAGAATGAAGGTGGACATGGACACCCTAGTGGTGGGTTTCTCCCGGCTCGACTTCATGGGCATCTTAGCCCCACATGATGACCCCTTGGTCATAACGACAAGGGTGCATGGGTGCGATGTAGGGAGAATCCTCATAGATGGGGGAAGTTCAGCAGATGTAATGTTCTGGCCTTGTTTCAAGAGCTTGGGTCTTAGCAGATCAAGATTAGTGCCATACCACCATCCCTTGATAGGCTTTAGTGGTGAGAAAGTGCACCCGTTAGGCATGTATGAGATGGATGTGCGTATGGGGGATAGGTGGCCTAAGAGGCTGACTAAGAAGATAAACTTTTTTGTGATGGATGAGAATGTCTACTCGGCCTACAACCTCATCATTGGAAGAGTAGCCCTCAAGGAGTTTGAAGCCGTGCCATCAACGGTCCATCAAATGCTAAAATTCCCGACCCCTTACGGGGTAGGGGAAGTGCAGGGGGATCAGACCACGGCACGGGAGTGTTACTTTAACTCAACTGAAGAGAGGGAGGCCCATAAGAGAGCAACCGCCACCTACAGCATAGACACTCTTGATCCGAGAGATGAAACAAAGCTGAAAAAGGGCGAGGCCGCGGAAGAGGTAGAATCCATCGTCCTCAATGAGGACGAGCCGGAAAAAACCATCCAGGTTGGCAAGGCCCTAGAAACAAAGATTAAGGAAGAGATGGTAAGCCTTCTCAGGAAGAGGCAGAGTGTCTTTGCCTGGAGCCACACCGACATGCCTGGTATAGACCCCGAGGTCATGACCCACAAACTCAACGTGAACAGGGATGCCAGACCAATCAAGCAGAGGAGGAGAATTTACTCCAGAGAGAAGTATGAGGTCATTCGGGAAGAAGTAAAGAAGTTGGAAGAGGCCGAGTTCATACGAGAGGTCACCTATCCAGAGTGGCTCTCAAATGCAGTGATCGTGCCTAAGGCCAATGGAAAGTGGCGGATGTGCGTAGATTTCACAGACCTGAATAGGTCTTGCCCAAAGGACAGCTATCCCCTACCTAGGATAGACCAGATGGTGGACGCAACCGCAGGGCACGAGCTCATGAGCTTCATGGATGCTTATTCGGGTTATAACCAAATCTTCATGGACGCCGGAGACTCTGAGAAAACAGCCTTCATCACTGACAAGGGGACATACTGTTACAAGGTAATGCCCTTTGGTCTGAAAAATGCGGGGGCAACATATCAGCGTCTCGTCAATAGGATGTTTGAGGAACAGATAGGTAAGACCATGGAGGTGTACGTGGACGATATGCTAACGAAGAGTCTGAAGGCATGTACTCACGTGGCAGACCTTGAGAAGACCTTTGATGTCATGGACAAATACAGAATGAAGCTCAATCCGGCGAAATGTGTCTTTGGGGTAGGAGCTGGGAAGTTCATGGGGTTCATCGTTAATCAAAGGGGGATTGAGGCAAACCCTGAGAAAATCAAGGCATTGCTCGATATGAAGACTCCTAGGAGTATCAAGGATGTCCAGAGACTCACGGGAAGAGTGGCAGCCCTGAACAGGTTTGTTTCTAGGGCAACGGATAAGTGTCTTCCGTTCTTCAAAGTTCTAAGGAAGGCCTTCCAGTGGGATGAAGAATGTGAAAAAGCTTTTGATCAACTCAAGTCCTACTTAGGGTCTCCCTTGCTGCTGTCCCGGCCCATCGCCGGGGAAAGGTTGTTTGTATATCTAGCAGTCTCTGAGTCGGCCATTAGCGCGGCCATCGTACCAGAAGATGATAGAGTTCAGAGGCCTGTGTACTTTAACAGTAAGGCCTTACAAGGGTCTGAACAGAACTATCCCCGGATGGAGAAGTTGGCTTATGCTCTTATCCATGATTCAAGGAAAATGAAACCCTATTTTCAAGCTCACTCTATGACAATCCTCACGGACTCCCCACTAAGGCAGGTCCTGCACAAGCCTGAGAAGTCCGGAAGATTGATGACCTGGGCCATTGAACTAGGAGAGTATGATCTTACTTACCAGCCCAGAACAACCATTAAGGGACATGCCCTTGCTGACTTCGTCGGAGAGTTCACGTGGGAAGAGACGGAGTCAGGGAATAACTTGGAAAGCGGCGAAGAGAAGGGTCAAGGTGTCTCCAGAGATTCGGAAGAGATAGACCCGTATGTCTTCCGGGGACGAGAAGAGGTTGTACCAGGCAAGACTCGGAGGAGAATAGAAGAAAATGAAGAGGATCGATACCTCTTCGAAAAAGGAGTGATGAGAAAAGAGGTCTTCTCTTCAGAGGAAGACGTGTGGAGCCTCTTTGTGGATGGATCCTCCTGTGACGGTGGAAGCGGCGCGGGGCTGGTACTCTCAGCTCCAGATGGCGCCAACATTGAGTATGCCTTAAGATTCAACTTCCAGGCCTCAAACAACGAGTCTGAGTACGAGGCCATGATAGCGGGCCTCCTATTGGCAACTACTCTACGGGTAAAGCGGCTTCTACTCCACAGCGACTCAAGGTTGGTTGTTAACCAAGTATTGGGGGCATACGAGGCCAAGGATGAGAGGATGGCTAGGTACTTAAAAAAGGTAAGAGGGTTGCTAGAATTTTTTGAAGAGGCCAAACTGAAGAGAGTGCCAAGATTGAGCAACAATCACGCCGATGCATTAGCAAGGCTGGCCTCGGCAATGAAGACAGACTTGAGAAGAACCATCCCAATCGAAGTCCTGGGAAAGGCAAGCATCGAGGAGGACGAGGTGCCCAGCCCTTGTCACAACGTGAACCTGGGGGACTCTTGGATTGACCCGCTCGTCAGATACTTAAGAGAGGGGGAGCTACCTGAATCCAAGATGGAAAGAAGAAAGTTGAGGTACAGGGCTGCCAAGTTCTCTTTGGTAGGGGATGTTTTGTATAAGAAGGGGTTCCTCTTGCCCCTCCTCAGATGTGTGCATCCCATGGAGGTAACCCGGGTCTTGCAGGAGGTTCATGAGGGCTCTTGCTCTATCCATATAGGAGGAAGACCCTTAGCCAAGAGAATCATCACTCAGGGATACTGGTGGCCAACCTTATCTAAGGATGCTGCTGACTATGTGAAGAGGTGCGACAAATGTCAGAGGTTCGCCACTATCCCCCACCAACCCCACCAGCCTATGACATCAATCTCTTCGCCATGGCCGTTCGCGGTATGGGGAATTGACTTGGTAGGACCTTTGCCAAGAGCAGTCAACAACTATAGATTCTTGATAGTTGCCATTGACTACTTTTCAAAATGGGTAGAAGCAGAACCCATGATAACAATTACGGAGCAGAAGACCTTTCAGTTCATCTGGAAGAACATCATATGTAGGTATGGCCTCCCGAACACGCTCATCTCAGATAATGGGACCCAGTTCAAGAACGCCTCCTTGGCGAAGTATTGCCAAAGTGTGGGGATTAAACAGTTCTTCTCATCTCCTGGTCGACCTCAGGCTAATGGCCAGACTGAGGTTACAAATAGGACTATCTTGGATGGAATCAAGAAGAGGTTAGAAGACGCGAAGGGGAGATGGATAGAAGAGGTTTATGCTGTGCTTTGGGCTTACGGGACCACAGCAAGGACACCCACAGGAGAAACCCCATTCATGTTGGCACATGGTTCAGAAGCCGTCATACCAACGGAGATTGGCCTACCAACTCATCGAATTCAGACCTATGATCATGACAACAACGGGGAAAGGAGGAGGTTAGACCTGGACCTTATAGAAGAAAGAAGGGAAGACGCAGAGGTCAGGAAGGCAGCCTACCAACAGAGGGCAGCAAAGTTCTACAATCAAAGGGTGAAGACAAGACCCATTGCGGTAGGAGACCTAGTGCTTAAGAAGACCCTACAGAAAACAAACAAGCTACACCCGAACTGGCATGGCCCCTACAGAGTAACGGAAGAGGTTGTGCCTGGCACATATAGGCTAGAGAACCTAGAGGGAGAACCCTTCATCAACTCGTGGAATGCCGATCACCTAAAGAGATATTTCATATAATGTTGCATTTATTTTGCCAATTGTAAAAGTACCATCTTATTGAGAAGAGGTTGTGAATAAAGATCAGTTTCCATGGCAAATTCTTGTTTCATTTTAACATCATTCATTTGGTGAAATTTATTATGGGGATAACCTCTTAGGTTAGGACCTCAGACCTTTAACATCATTAATTTGATGACTTTATGAGGCTTACCTCGGCCTAGGTGATGACCTCAGACCCTCATAACACCACTTGGTGGTGACGAGGTCTGAGCTCGAACATCTCGACTGGAGGACCTCAGACTTTTAACATCATTCATTTGGTGAAATTTATTATGGGGATAACCTCTTAGGTGAGGACCTCAGACCTTTAACATCATTAATTTGATGACTTTATGAGGATTACCTCGGCCTAGATGATGACCTCAGACCCTCATAACACCACTTGGTGACGAGGTCTGAGCTCGAACATCTCGGCTGGAGGACCTCATATTTTTAACATCATTCATTTGGTGAAATTTATTATGGGGATAACCTCTTAGGTGAGGACCTCAGACCTTTAACATCATTAATTTGATGACATTATGAGGGTTACCTCGGCCTAGATGATGACCTCAGACCCTCATAACACCACTTGGTGACGAGGTCTGAGCTCGAACATCTCGGCTGGAGGACCTCAGACTTTTAACATCATTCATTTGGTGAAATTTATTATGGGGATAACCTCTTAGGTGAGGACCTCAGACCTTTAACATCATTAATTTGATGACATTATGAGGGTTACCTCGGCCTAGGTGATGACCTCAGACCCTCATAACACCACTTGGTGGTGACAAGGTCTGAGTTCGGACATCTTGGCTGGAGGACCTCAGACTTTTAACATCATTCATTTGGTGAAATTTATTATGGGGATAACCTCTTAGGTGAGGACCTCAGACTCCTAAGTAATAGTTATGGCACCACATTCAGTAATGACTTCAGAGAGTGCATAACATTCATATACATTCACAAATAAAGATGGAGACATTTGCATTCAACAAAAGAAAGAAATTGCATAATATTTACGTGTTTGAGAAATTACATACGAGATTACAAGTCAAAACAAAAAATGCAAAATACAAGTCAAACATCTGAAGGAGGAATGTTTGATGGCTCGTCTGGGTCGGCCTGCTCGGTATTGGTCACTTGAGCTACCTCGTTTGCAGGGTCAGTATCTCCGAGGTCAGTCCCTTCCAGAGTAACCGTTTGACCAGGGGCAGCAGCTTCATCCTCTATCTCCTGCAAGGCCTGAGCAAACTGGGCATCGGCAAGGCCGAGGCCCACAAAATCTGAGGCCTTGATGATGCCAACCTCAGCCTCCCTTACCTCGGCCCATTTGGAAGTGGCCTTGATACCCCTTTCAAGGTACTCAAGACCAAAACCTACAAACTCCTCGGAGACCTTGTAGTCAGCAATTATTGTCTTCGAGGCATCTGCAAGAGAAGCCTTCACCGCAGCATCAACCTTCCTCTGCAAAGCATCGTCCTTGTCCTTCAGAGCCTTGGTATGGCTCTGAACGAGTGCAGAGATGTCCTTCTCTAGGCCTTGGGCCTTGCTTTCAGAGGTCTGTGCCTTGGTCTCAGCCTCCTGTAACTCTGTTCTCTGTCGATCAATCTCGGCCTTCAGAGTGGTCTCAACTTTCTCGGCCTCCTGCCCCTTCTGAATGAGAGGCAATTTCCTCAGGGTCCAGTTAGATAGCTGATACATGGCAGCTGCACCCTGCACAGTAAATGAGGAAGTTAGATGAGAACAACATCAGACGTTATACTTCGGATAAAGAAATGAGTTATACCTGGACTACTCGGTGAAGGCCGAATTCAACCATCATGGGGGTCTCCATGGACCTGAAGAAGCGCTTGTCGGCGTCGGTCATCATGTTGTTCAGAGCGTCCATGGCCTGTCGGTTGTGGCCGACCATGCTATCAGAGAGTTTTAACTGGTCCAGACGGGCAGATAACGTGTCGGCCGTGACAGGGATAGCAGTGTCTGAGGTCCTCTTTGTCCTGGAGTTCGGCCTCTGATCCTCAGGAGGATGGACATCGGGTGCCCTCTTCTTAGACTTGGATGTGGAGGGAGCAGGTGGAGGAGCATTCATGCCAGTCTTCTTGACAAGTCTGGACAAGCTTGGATCCTCCATCTCCCACAACTCGTCCGAAACGTCTGGTGGTTTCTCTGCAAAAGTAAAAAGATACGAGTCAGAAATAAAGTACGTATGATAAGAGGCTACACGGTTAAAATAAAAATCCTTACCAAAGTCAGCTAAGGGACTTCCGCCAAGGCCCGTACCCGAGAGATACTGGGGGGTCAGCAGATGCTCAAATTTGACAAACATCCCATGGGACCCTTGGTCCTGCAGGGCCTTCACCTTTTTGCCATGTTGCACACTAAGTCCAGGGTCGGCCCTGGCAACCATGGTAACTTTTCCCCATTTCCGGGGTATTCTCAGCTCGAAGATGGACGAGGGAATGGAAGAACCAAATTCCCAAGGCCCTGAGACAAAAAAGTACCTGGGTTTCCAATTATGGTTGGAGGTCTGAGTGACCAGGAGCATCTTTTTCTCAGGCCTCCGAGCCACAAAGTGGTAATAGCTCGGATGGTTCTTGGCCGAGGTAGGGACGTAACAACCAGCAAAGACCTGCACTGGGAGGTCAGAGTGGTGAACCGCCCTCCACAAGATGATGGCCCCTATAATAACCCTCCAGGCATTGGGAGAGAGCTGCGAGGGGGCCAAATTGGTGAATGATAGAATGGTCCTAATGACGGAGTGGACGGGAAGACGAAAACCTAACTTGAACATCTGCTCGTACAGGCAGATTTCCCCATCCCTGCAGTGGTAGGCCCTCTCTTCTCTCAGAGGTCTCCTTAAGTGGATAGAGGGGCTAATGGAATATAAGTACCCGAAGTGCAGTAAATCCACCTCAGTAATGGTACTCTCGTACTCGTCTGCCTCAGAGGTGTCAACTTCACTTTCGGCATCCTCATCATTGTCAGACTCAACGTCGGCTGGAGCAGACGTAGACGGGTTACCGGGGAACCTCTGAGCAAACTCGGCCTCGGTTACGGCCGACAGAGGAATAGCATTTAGGATGCCAGGCACGGCCACACTTGGCCCTACAAGTTCAACCTCTGAAGAAGAACTAGAGGTGCTCGTGCCATTCTGGGACGAGGCACGACTAGAGACCTCGGCATGGTCAGGGTTCTGGTCAGCCTGAGTAGTGAAGTCCATGGCCTCTTGGAAAGAGTCCACTGACATTGGATCAGAGGTAGAAGACTCAGACTCGGACATCGGCAAATTGTTGGCAGAGGCGTCTGTCTGGTAAAAATTTTCAGGAGGACGAGGGTACACCACCTTGAGAGGAGGAGGAAAGAGGGGTCTGATGGGGGACTCTTGCGACCTACGAGCTTCTTCCTGAGCTCTCTCTATTTGTCTAATTTTATCCAAGGTCTTCTCCTTTAGAGATGGAAAGTCTTCAAGAAGTTGGTACAAGGGTCTGAGCATCTGGGGACGACCCAAGGATTTTGCAGAACTTAAACTTGGGAATATCCTAAAAACTACAAACAAAGGTGGCTTGAAAAGTTAAGGGAATTTTAGATCAAACTAAAGAACTTATGCAGGAAGCCTGGCCCACCGGAAAACTGAAGATCTAACCGGAAACCCCAAGATCTCACCGGGAAACTCAAGAACTAACCGGAAAGTTCAAAATTAAAAATATCAAAAACGAAGGAGATGGAGAGGGAGGATACCTGAAGGTGAGATTGGTGAATAAGGTGGAGAGTATCGCGCAGGAAATGAGGTATCCCTCGGCGGAACAATCGCTGGAGCAGAGGCAAGCTTCGGAGAGAAAAATTCGCAGAAAACAGGGGAGCAATCGCTTGAACAAGAGAGAAATGAGGAAGAAGAAGAAAAAGGAAGGTTTTAGCCTTTAAATACTTGGGCACGATTCCCAAGGCTCATCATTGCTTTGGGAAGCCCAAGGGACAATTGACAGCATGTGCCAACCAAGTGGGCACACCTTGGCAATGGACAAGTGTCATGCGGGTATTGACTTTGGGGTGAATAGACCTCGGAGGCAAGAACCCCTTAGCCACCACTCTCGCAAATGACTAAGGGCTGGGGGGTGATTGATATGCCCAAGTACGACCTCGGCCTAGAGGAGCATACCTCGGCCGAGATGAGAGCCGAGGCGTTAGCCGACCCACCGGTGCAGGGGGGCCCACGATATCATCCCTCGGCCAAGGATACCTCGGCCCAGGCCGACACTACAACATGCACTTCCCCCGGAACACTTCTCGTATCACAGATAACATCAACTCCAGGTGCCAAGGAATAGTAACCCCGGTCAACAGTAGGCCAAGATAACAAAAAGCTCAACACACCTTCAACATGAACCCTACCTCGTAGGAGGCCGAGGTTACCAGGGACCGCTTATCATCAGCACGCCAACCGGGTCGTCCCAGGCCGACACAGGTGTATACCTCGGCTGACATAAAGCCGAGACAGCGCATGACACATCACGAATTGATCGGACGACCTAGCCTTATAGCTCGGCCTCTCCTAGGCCGAGGCCATTCACCAGCATGACTACCAAAGTATCCGCAAACATTTGGATAAGGACACCTGGGCCAAGATCAGTTACAACAAGATTATTCCCCACATGTGGGGGGAATATTTCATCATCATTACTTACATGTGGACCTGACAGCTGGCACACCCTCATTGGTGAGGAAACTACACACATGCACATTACATGCATAGGGGGTACATTACACCCCCTAGGCATTATATAAAGGGATCATCCCCTACCTTGCAAAGGGATCCAGAGATTGAAACCCTAGCTGAAATTCTGTCTAAGTTTACACTGTAGAGGGAGAAAGAGCTTGAGAGGTTGTATCCATGGCCATTAGTGCCTTTTTTCAGTGATATTATTCACACACACACTCACAGTGGACGTAGGCCGGTTTGGCTGAACCACTTATATTCCTGTATTCATTCCTCTTCTCCTCACCTCATTCTTGCCTTATTCATACGACTGTGCTGCCATTGTTACACCTGTATTGAGCTCGAAAACCCCACATCATGATTCCCTGGTCATTACACTCAGGATAGCCAACTTTGACATCGACAAGCTGCTCATCGATCAAGGAAGCTCATCTGAAGTAATGTACCTCGACCTATTCAGGAAATTGAAGTTGAGCGTCGCCGACCTAAAGGAAGCTACTGTTCCTTTGGTCGGCTTCGCTGGGAAAATGACCATGCCCCTAGGCAAGATAGTGCTGCTAGTTCGTACTGGGAACGTCTCCAAGATGATTGAGTTTTTAGTAGTTGACATCGAATCACCGTACCAGGCCATCCTTGGCAGAGGATGGCTTCATGCAATGAAGGTGGTCTCCTCGACCTACCATCAGAAGCTCAAGTATGTAACCGAGCGAGGAGTAATGGAGATCCACGATGACCAAGCGATGGCGAGGAAGTGCTTTATAGCAGCCATCCGACCAAAGCCATAGAAGAAGGTCGGTCAACCCAGCGATAAAGTTGAAGAGGGTGTGATACCTTTTAAATAGCAATTAAAGTATGGAAAACCTGGAGTAGAGGAGACCAGGCTCCTCCCCTCCGAGCATGTCATCGAGGACCTGGTAGAAGTTATAGCCGAAATTGGAGACAGTAGCAGAGTCTTCTTGATTGGAGCATCTCTCACCGACCAAGAACAGAAGGAGTTGACGATCTTGCTGAGACACAATGTAGATGTTTTCGCATGGGAACCATACGAGCTGCCTGGCATCGATCCTGACATGGTCTGTCATCAGCTGCACGTCGACCCCACATTCAAGCCAGTCCTGCAGAAGGCACGGAGAACTGCACCCGAAAAGGCTAAAGCGATCGAAAAGGAAGTCGAAAAACTGCTAAATGCAGGATCCATACGGGAAGTGCAATTCCCCAAGTGGTTGTCCAACTTAGTAGTAGTTCCGAAGAATGATGGGAAGTGGAGAGTTTTCATCGACTTCACTGACCTCAACAAAGCATGCCCTAAGGATAGTTTCCCCCTCCAAAGATAGACTAACTAGTAGATGCCACTGCAGCGCACGAGCGAATGAGTTTCCTGTACGCATACTCAGGATATCACAAAATCCCCTTGTATGCCCCAGACTAGGACAAAACGACATTCATCATGACAATTAGGTTATATTGCTACAAGGTCATGCCATTTGGGCTCAAGAATGCGGGGGCAACCTATCAGCGGCTAGTCACAAAAATGTTTAAGGATCAAATAGGAGACACAATGGAGGTCTACATCGATGACATGCTCGTTAAAAGCAAGAAGGAAAATAACCTCTCAGACCTGTCAAAAACCTTTGAAATCCTCAGGAAGTACCGAATGAAGCTTAATGCGAGCAAGTGTTCCTTCAGTGTCCAGTCAGGAAAATTTCTTGGATACTTGGTCAGTAAGAGAGGCATAGAAGCTAATCCAGACCAAATCGATGCAATCAACATGGTACAACCCCCTCGAACAATCTGGGACATGAAGAAGCTCACTGGAATGCTCGCTGCCTTAAATCGCTTCATTTCCATATCCTCCGAGAAGTGCAAGCCTTTTTTCCAGCTTCTAAAAGGGAGTAAAACGTTAGAATGGAGCCTAGATTGCTCGCGAGCATTGGACGAGCTCAAATCCTACCTAAGCACTCCACCGTTGCTGGTCATACCACAGCAAATGAATTCTTTGTACCTGTACCTCTCTGTATCCAATCACACTGTCAGCTCCGCGCTAATATGCGAGGTTGCAGGGATCCAACACCCCGTTTATTATGAGAGCAAGACCTTATTAGACGCCGAGCAAAGGTACCTGCCATTGGAGAAGCTCGCCTTTACCCTAGTATTAGCCTCGAGGAAGCTGAAGCATTATTTTGAAGCTCATACTATCATCATCCTTACATCGCACCCCCTTAAGGCGGTCCTAAGGAAAGCGGATTTGTCGGGCAGATTCTCTAAGTGGTCAGTCGAGCTCGGTCGGTTTGACATTCAATTTCAACCAAGGATAGCTATCAAGGGTCAGATCCATACTGATTTCATAGCCAAATTCACAGGCGAAGAACTCCCCGACCAACCTCAACCAACAAAGCAAAAGGAGAACCAAACAACAGTGGAAACCTGGAAAATATTCGTTAATGGAGCCTCCAACTCAAAGGGGGCAGGCGTAGGCATTGTTCTCATCACCCCAGAAAACACCATCCTTGAGCAAGGAATCAGGCTTGGATTTGCAGCCTCCAACAACGAAGCAGAGTACGAACCCCTAATAGTCGGTCTCCAAAAGGCGCAAACTCTGGGAGCAAAATGTTTATAGGTGTTCGGCGATTCTCAACTAGTCTCCAATCAGATAAGTGGAGATTACAACGAGAAGGATGAAAGAATGGTAGCCTACCTCGCCCTGGTGAGAAAACTAATGACGACCTTTGAGGAGATCAACATCCAGCAGTTTCCCAGAGGGCAAAACAGTCATGCCGACGCCTTAGCAGCCCTAAGTTCAGCAGTTGATTCTAGCCTTAAAATGGTCATTCCCATCGATTTCCTCATTTGTCCGAGCATTAACCACAACAGCAAGCTGCCAAACGTTGAACAAATACTCCAGATGGGATCAGCCCCCAGCTGGATGGACCCCTTAAAAGACTATTTAAAGGAGGGCACGCTCCTATAGGACAAGAAAACTGCCCACCAGATAAGAGTCAAAGCTGCTCGCTTTCGCTTATCCACAGGAGGCGACTTGTATAAGAAGTCCTTCTCTGGTCCCTACCTTAGATACGTCCACCCAGGCGATGTCGAGCAAGTGTTGCGCGAGCTTCACGAAGGAATCTGTGGAAGTCATGTCGGAGGAAGGTCTCTAGCCTTTCGAGCAATGAAGGAAGGCTATTGGTGGCCATATATGCAAAAGGACTCCGCAGTATATGTCCGCAAATGCCTGAAATGCCAACTTCACGTTCCTATGGTCCACCAACCTTCTAGCGACCTAAAATCCCTGACCAGCCCATGGCCCTTTGCCCAATGGGGAATGGACATCGTGGGACCATTTCCCACCGCTGCCAGCAATCGCAAATACCTGTTGGTTGCAACTGACTACTTCACCAAATGGATCGAGGCAGAACCATTGGCAAACATCCGAGACGCTGATATGATAAGGTTCATATGGAGGAATATAATCACTCAATTCAGAATCCCCAGAACCATCATCACTGATAATGGGACACAATTCGAGAGTAGCCCCTTTCGGGACTTCTGTAACGAAAACGGGATCAGGCACAACTTCAGTTCGGTGGCCTACCCTCAGAGCAATGGGTAAGCAGAAGCTTCCAACAAAACTGTGATCGATGGATTGAAGAAGCGATTAGAGTGAGCCAAAGGATCATGGGCAACTGAGCTACCTCATATCCTATGGGCATACCTAACAACTCCTCGGCGAGCAACAGGAGAAACCCCATTTTCGCTAACATATGGCATGGAAGCAGTCATCCCACTAGAAGCGGGTTTGCCAATAATGAGATCCGACCTTGTCGACCAAGGCCAGAATGATGAGGCATTGATCTTTGAACTCGACCTCGCCGACGAGCGTAGAGAACTTTCCCTAGTGAAGCTTGCAAGCTATCAGCAACAGCTTGCAAAGCACTACCACAAAAGGGTTAACCCGAGAAGATTCCAAGTTGGGGACTATGTTCTAAGGAAAGTCCTGGGCAACGCAGTAAAGTCATCAGACGGCAAGCTAGGCCCAAACTGGGAAGGACCCTTTAAAATAACTAAAGACGACCTGCAAGGTGCCTATCATTTGGAAACGATGGAGGGCAGAGAGATACCACGAGCATGGAACGCAGCTAATCTCAAGAAATTCTATTTTTGAATCTTTTTCTTATATTTGTTATGTGAAAGGGTAGTTTATTTCCCTTATTACTAATGAAAGTTACTTAATTGATTACCCTCTGATCAGTAACAGTTGCATTTTATCACACATATTTTCCAAATCACAGGCACAATGGTCGATATAGAAGGGGAATACCCCTCCTCAGGTCATCGTCATGAAACACGAGAGACTTCTTAGCATTGCCCCTGGCAATATATAAAGCCCTATAGAGGATTCTTAGGCAATGCGACCAGATTTTATACTGGCCATCAAACCTACTTGGGTTGAGAAAAATCTTGATCGGATGAAGACATCCAATACCAGGTGTGTCCTCGCCAATTGCCCTACTTAGGCCTAAGGGAGTGTGATGACACAACCTAAAAGGTAAAATGGGGCATAATGGTATTTTGGTATTATACTGGACTGAGGGGGACACTTGCATGACAAAACAAAAAGGATTATGAAGCAGCAAGAATATAAAAAGATTGGATGAACACGTTTAGTCGGCAAAATTGCCCAAAACACGAACTTTTCATTAATCCTTTATATTTACAACAATTATAATACATGTTTAGTCGGTGAAGCTCGCCCAAAGCATTTACATTATCAAAAAAGATTGGATGAACACGTTTAGTGGGAAAAATTGCCCAAAACACGAACTTCTCATTAATCTCTTATATTTACAACAATGATAATACATGTTTAGTCGGCGAAGCTCGCCCAAAGCATTTACATTATCAAAAAAGACAAAAGAATAACAACTTGCAAAATCTCAAGGACGTGGAAGCCTCCGAACAAGATAATCTTCCACTCTAGCTCTTCGTCCATCATCAGGAGCGGGGACTAGCTCTTCCATAACCTCATTTGCGTCCAACTCCAATAGTTGCCGAGGAATAGCATCAATTGGGATCCATCGATCATCCCTCCTGAATGGGTTGGGCATCAGAGTGGAGGAGGACATCTCATGACGATACCATAACATCGAGTTCCTTGGGACCTGAAGCTTTTTCAAGGCACTTAACCACCCTATGATGAAAGAAAGTTCCTCGAACTCAGATAGTCTTGTTGGAGCATCAAGTCAGCCTTGATCATAACCGTCAGCCCACGATTGCCGAGGACCTTTCTTGAATAAGTGCCGCAATCGGGTAATTTCCCTTTGAACCCTAGCAGCAATTACATATGCTCACCGGACATCCTCGTGGAGCTCTTCCATCTCCTTATCACGCTGTTCTTCTGCTTCCCTGTTCCTGCCCCTGGTGCTCCTACCAGCTCACGGGAGGGGAGGACGAGTGGAACCTCGCGGCATAGGAGGAGTATATCCAGCTAGCGACGATGAGGAGCCTTGGAGAACCGTTGAAACAGTGCTCGGCGCATGCTCTCTAAGTTGTAAGACTTCCCTCCTCAGGTTTTCATTCTCCTGCTGCAGGAACTCCCCAACTTGGTTGATCTCGGTGGCCTCTAGTAACCTTGCTCTCAGTACATTGACTTCCTCTTACACGGAGGCACCAATGCCTTCCATCTCCTGGAGCCTATCCTTCATCTTAGCCACTAGCTCAGACTGCTCCTTACACTTTTGATTCCTTGACCTAAGAGATTTGCAAAGCCTAACAAAGGCCTGACGAACCTGAGGACTGGCATTAGGACAAGAGTCCTGCCCAAATGAGATATGGCAGGAATATACTCTTCTACATCAGTCAACTACAAGACATAAAAGGACAATGGAGAGAAAAATCAATCAATGCACTGGAAAAAGAAGCCTTTTCATTTCATTGATAAAAGTCAAGTACATCGAGTAGAAATTGGAAAAATTACAAGCAGAAGTACAAAAATAGTCCTAAAAGTAGATTAACTAGCAACCTCAGGCTGCCCGGAGGTGGCTGGGTGCTTCCCCTTGTCAGCAGCAGCACAGGCATCCCCCTCTACAGGGATGCCCTCAGTCGCCTGGGCAGGACAAACACCGACAGGAATTGTCTGAGAGGCAAGATCAACACCTTCGATGGCTGGGGCAGGGGCTTCTTCGTCCACAGTTGGCCTCGGACCCGGGTTATGCTTGTCGAATAGAGGAGATTCAGCATCAACACCAGCAGCTAAGAGGGCCTTATTCCAGCCCTTCTTGAAGTTCAAATGGCTGATGTAGCCTATCTGAACCTCGGCATCTTCGTAAGCAGCAGTCCACCCGAAGTTATATGAATCCTCCTTGATGGTGGCTACCTGGGACTCTTTCTCCTTTAACTGCTCGGTCAGAACCTTGTTCTCCTCCACAACATCCAGCTTGCTCGAGCAGACTAGGTCATAGGCCTACCTCAGCTCGCTCAGCTCCTTAACTGCCGCATCCCTCTCTCGATTAGAATTGATGAGGGCTAAATCAGATGAGGCTCGGGCGGCGTCAGCAGTCTTTAAACCAGCCTCTAGCTGAGAACCCCTGACTTCCAGAGTGGACTTCTGCTGCTCCAGATCTCCATTCCTTCTCACCAACTCGTCGCAAGAACGATAGAGCACGACGAAGTCAGTCACAAACTGCCAAAAATAAAGAAGAGATCAAGAAGGAGAAACAACTAAAACTTATTAAAAAATTGAAAAATGGAGAGGATCTTACCAAGGCTAGCCTCTGTCTAGCTTGTAGGGCCAATTGATCAGACCCCAACGCCCTCTGGCGATCTGCAGGGAGAACTGCCCTCTCGAGCAGCGCAGACGCCAGCTGAGGAGAAACGGAAATTGAGGCCCCCTCGGGCAAAGCAGACACCGGGACCAAGGCTTGCCCAGCCTTCGTCCTTGACTCCATCTTTCTCCTCTCTTCCTCTTTCTCCTTCTCCATTCTCTTCCTCTCCTCCATCCTCTTCTTTTCCTCCACCTTTTTTCTTTCCTCCTCCTTTTTTCTCTCCCTCTCTCTCACCTGCTCTTCCTCTCTTCTCTTCCTCTCTTGCTCCTGAGTAGAAGATCGAGAACCAGTAGCCACGACCCCAGAAGTAGACTTTTGTTTCTTTGACCTCTGTGCAAGAAGCACATGGTCCTCATCATCATCATCTCTAATCAAGTTCTTCCTTGGAGGCATCTCTTCACCTGAACTGCTGGAAGTGATCGACGATCCTCGAGCTTCAGAATCCTCCTCACAGTCAGAGGAACTGCTACTGTCAGAGCTCCCTTCCCCCAAATTACTCGCAGCTCCTGCAGGCTCACTCTCAGAGCTGCTCTCCTCTTCGTCCAACTGGATAGGCTGAGCAGTAGTCTCTCCGAAAGAATCAAACTCTGGTACACTATCCACAGGTCGTGCTATGAAGCTGGAGCCTACGTTCTTAGACTCGAGCAAAAAGGCAGCAGACCTGGGATGCTCACCGTCACCCAGAGGCTCCCTGATATTCCAAGCTTTCACCAACTCCGAGATACGAACCTTGCTGAGAGTAGGCTCCAAATTCTTTGACTTCGCTGCGCAAGAAAAAGAAGAGAAGAGTTAGAAAGGCCACAAATCAGCAAAAGTTAAAACAACAGTACAATGTCTACCTATATATTCCTCCACGTAAAAAGGAATAGAGAACCTCTCAGACCTCGACCCTTCAAACTGAGGAGGGAACTGCCAATTCCTAACGAGGAAACCCTCTTGCCAGTAGTCCTTATGGGAATCAGGTAGGTTTACTACCAATACCCTATCAGGGCTCCTAGCTTTGAGTTATAAGACACCTGAACTAGTTCGAGAAAAAGAATAACAAAAATAGATCTCAGCAAGTCCTAACCTAGTATCATACAACTGGTTTATTCTATGGATGCCATTTACTATTTTCCACACATTGGGAAAGCATTGTGCAGGAACAATATTGAAATAGCCAAAGAAATGCAAAAATAGATCATTAGGGGGAAAAGTAAGTCCCCCCTGGGAAAGCAACAAAACATGGATCTAGTGGGCATCCTCTATATCCCTAACGTTCCTAGGAGGGGAGGCGCAACACTCAATATCTACCCACTCAGGGATGTTGTAGAACTTCCTAAATTCAGATATTGACCTATTTCCAATCTTCGCCATTGAAAAACTCAAGAAAAGCTACAATCCAAAGAGAAAGTGCAAAGAAAGGGCACGAGAAACTTACAAAAAAGAAGATCGGCTCAAGTGATGAAGAAGCACGAGCTCAGACAACTAAGAAACAATGGAAATGGATATTGAGAGAAGAAGGTACGAGGCGCTAGAGTTCTCAAAAGAAAGAAGAGTACTGGAAGGGTTGAAGCAACGGAAGAAAAAGTAGCTATCCCAACAAGCCTTCAATTCTAATCATAACGCACAACAAGAGAAGCGGGTGCCGCCAAATCAACTTCACAGTTTTCGAAGAATCGCAAATCAGCCATAATGGATGACCATTTAAATCCATTGAACCCATAAACATGGCCCAACAAATTTAGGGGCAATTGTGGGTACCCGAAATTTAGAACCATGGGCCCGGACGAGTAGCCCAGTCCTGGCGGCCCAAAGTCCGGAGCCCTCATCTCTTATGGACCCGGATGAGTAGCCCAGTCCTGGAGTCCCAAAGTTCGGATCCCTCATCTCTTATATTGATCCGGTCTCCCCCACGTTTCCACAATCGGAAGTTACACAGGAGATGGAAAACGTGGAGAAACCCATCACCTCCACTTACCTACATGTACATGTATATATTAAACCCTACGTCCGAGGCAAAAGGACAAGTTGTATTCTCTGTAATTACTCTCAGGAGTATATAGAAATAATATCGACTGCACCACCGTGGACGTAGGCACATTCTTGCTGAACCACGTACATCCTTTGTTGTGCGATTGGCATCTTATATTCCTTATTCTTTCTTGATAATTGCTTCTCTCATATTTATTTGTGTTGCATAATAATTGCATCCACATGATCTAAAAGTAGACCTATCTCATGATTTATATACTTAGATAACTGTTCATGACTTGTTATCTTTCACCATTTTATAATTAAGTCTTCCTACTTAATTTGCTTTTAGATGTAATCGCGACATCTCATTATCTACTAACTTGCACAAGTAGATTATTAATAAAGTATATATTTCACACACGGCATATACTTATAAATTCAAGTATTACAAATAGGTCCTCTTAACACACATCAAGGACTCTGGGTTCAGAATGGTCCATTAACCCCAAGTACGAGTTTGGTTCGGAATGTCACCTCGACCCCAAATTCATTTCATGAAGTGGTTCCGAATAATCACCTCGACCCCACTTACTATTTCCATATATTAGTTCGGAATCCTACCTCGAACCTATAGGAAAGTATACTTTAGGTATTCTCACCACTAAGTATCTATATCATTCTGTAGGTATACACACAACCTAATAATAGTGTTCGTACGTAATATTTTCTCTTTAATATTCATCGTACTTATTTATTTATGATTTATCTCACTATCATATTTCAATTGAGTATTCACATAACTCTAAGGGTCCTAGTTACCCCTCTATTCATTTCATTAGTTAAGCTTTCTCTAAACTAATGATATACCCCTGGGGATTACTTTTACTCTCTCCGTAACTCAAATCCTGAATTTTCGATATGCTACTCGATCGGTTTATCATCGTCGGTCCATCACTTCCAATCTTGCACCCTATGATTTTAACGGACCTCCACTATACAACTGCACATACTCTCTAAGTCCCCACATAGGTACAACATCATCCTTAATGTTTTCCCCAAACATTCACAAATGATTATAACTCAACCAACTAAAGAACCCAGAATCATCCTGAGTCGATCGATTGACCAGGACCATCGATCGATCGACTCCATCGATCGATCGACATTCAAGGGTGCATCGATCGATCGAGCAGGTGCAGGTGCAGGTGCAGTTCGTTTTCCTCATGATTTTTCTCACCATTCCAAATTATCCAACTTACATGATAACAAACTCGAAACCAATGATTTCTAACCATTCCTACATACTCTAGGATGATTTTTAGCGATTTAAACATCATAAATCTTCGCAAATTTAGCCTAGAATAATTCAAACCCTCTAATTATTCAAGAACCCTAAAAATATGTTCTTCTAATATTCTAAATCATAAACCCAAATTTTAATTCGTATTAACAATCATGGTTCATCTTATTTTCAATCCTCTATAGATATAAATCTAACTACATGCTATTTCTACCCAAACATGCAATTAATCAATTCTTTTTCTCCAAGAATATTAATCAAAATCGTTTATACATAAATAATACACATGGATATTATAACTCAGAATAATTTGCAAATAACTTCTTTCCTTATTCAAAGATGATTTGATTTTATGATTGTTGCTAGTGATTGATTTCCTTTCTCCTCCAATCTTCCTTCCCAACTAGTTTGTTGTGCAAGAACCCATTGAATTCTTCACTAATTCTCCTTTAAGCTTTCAGAATAATCTCTCCTGTCTCTCTAATGTATTTCCTTTGTGTTATGAGGTTTCTAAACCTAACCCCACTTTTAATCTGCTGATAAAACACTCCAAAATTCGTAGGTCTCCTCACCCCCATATGCCAAAAGACTAAAACGCCCCCGTATAGTCCCGGTTTAGCCCAAAAATGCCCGGTACCTGACTAGTACCCCCATGTATACTATTTTGAGTAACTTGACCTATTTGGAATCATCTGTGAACTCGAAATTATCATTTGAGTCACCGAAAAACGTTTTTCCTATCTCATCCTCAATTTAGCCTACACGCGACACTCGGTTGAGGTATAATCAAGTACGTCCATATATCTCGCTATGTCGTACAAATTAACTATCAACATTTACTATTCACAATTAATAAATTTGAATCATAATATTAATCAATTTCCATCGCTCGATTAATATTTAATAATCATAATTATTATTTACGCGTAATAATCACAATTATTATTAAATCATATTAAATTACTCTACTCACGTAATTTAAATTAAAACGTATTTTCTATTTAATTACCCAATTAATTAAATTCTAAATATGAAAAAAATACGGGGTATTACATACTTCCCCCCTCACAAAGGAATTGTGTCCTCAAAATTTGGATATACCTGCGGTGAATAACTCAGGATATTGCTCTCGCATATCCTCCTCCCACTCCCATGTCGACTCAACAACATTGTGGTGTCCTCACTGTACTCGTACTAATGGTACCACCTTGGATCAAAGATTATGATCGCTATGATCCAGGATAGCCATGGGTTTCTCCTCATATGAGACATCTGGCTACAAATCAATCTCCTCAAGTGGGATGTGCCAGAAGGCTTTCTCGCTCCTACTATATTTCTTTAGCGATGCCACATGGAGCACGTCGTGTATTCGCTGAAGATGCCCCAGGATTCCTAATATGTATGCTACCAGTCCCACCCTCTCTGTAATAGGGAATAACCCAACATATCTCGGCGCTAACTTCCCTTTTTTTCCGAACCTCATAATCCCATTTCATAGTAGATACCCGAATCAATACCTGATTACCCACCTTTAGCTCCTCGTGTCTCCTACCGGCGTCATCATAACTCTTCTGCCTATCCTAATCTATTCGAATACGTCCTTGAATCAACTCTATCTTGGTAGAAGTCTTCTGTATCATCTCTAGCCCCAATATCTTATTGTCCCCCACCTCTAACCAACACACGGGCGAACGACAAGGCCTCCCATAAAGTTCGTCAAAATGAGCCATATCGATAATGAATTGGTAAGAGTTGTTATACTCAAACTCTACCAATGGGAAATATCGCTCCCATCCTCCCCCAAAATCTAGGATACACATCCTCAACATATCCTCAACCATCTGATTCACCCTCTCAGCTTGCCCATTTTTTTGCGGGTGATATGACGTACTCAATCGCAAATCTGTACCCATGGCCTCCTGAAAAATCTGCGAGAAGTGCGACACAAAATTTTTGTCTCTGTCCAACACAATATTAATAGGAACCCCGTGCAGCTTAACGATCTTCGAAATGAATAGCTGCACATACTGCATCGTATCAAAATCAGTACGAACCGAAAAGAAATGGTCTACCTTGGTGAGCCGATCAACTATCATCCATATAGAATTGTGACCTCTCTCCGATGTCGGTAGTCCGATAATAAAGTCCATAGAAATTCTCTCCCACTTTCATAAGGGAATATCCAGTGGCTGTATCATCCTTAAAGGTCTCTGATGGTAAACTTTCATAAGTTGACATGTAGCACACTTCGAGACAAACTCTGTTATGTCTCTCTTCATACCCGACCACCAATATTATCGTCGCATATCCTGGTAAATCTTATCCCCGCCAGGAAGTACCGCAAACTTTGACCCTTACGACTCTGTCATGAATGCATATCTCAAATATTCATCATCGGGTAATACTAGTCTCCCATTAAACCGAAGTCCTCCCTCTGAGCTGATGGAGTAGGACTTTGCCCCCTCGGCTAATAACTGTCATACTCTGTCCTGACAAAACTGGTCCTCTGCCTGTACCCTCACCAATCGCATAACACTCTCGGGGGTGATAGCTTAAACTTCCATGTATGGTCGGGCTACCTCATCCTCATGTCGAAGTTTGCTCCACTTCGCTTCCGAACTTCTACCAACTCTCTTGTAGGTCTTCGGCTCAACACATCTACCACCACGTTTGCCTTTCTAGGATGATACTGTATATCAAACTGGTAGTCCTTCATGAATTCGAGCCACCTCCTCTTCCTCATATTCAGATCCTTCTGGGTGAAGATATACTGAAGTGACTTATGATTCGTGAATAGAGAAAACTTCTCTCCAAGAAGATAATGTCTCTATATCCTCAAAGCAAAGACGACCGTTGCCAACTCGAAGTCATGGGTGGGGTAATTCTTCTCATGTGGCTTTAGCTTTTGAGAGGCATAAGCAATAGAACTTTCCTCCTCCTATAACACACCCTCAATTCCCTGCAAGGACGCATCAGTATAGACCCAGTACTCCACTCCACTCCACTCCTAGGCAATGCAAGTACCGGTGCTGATGTCAACCTGTCCTTTAACTCATCAAACGCTAACTGACAGTAGTCGCTCCACACGAATGGTACTCCCTTCCGAGTCATGTTCGTCAAAGGACCAATAATATTTAAGAACCCCTTGATGAAGCGATGATAGTACCCAGCCAATCCCAAAAAGCTCCGAACCACAGTCGGTGTCGTGGGTTGTCCCCACTCTCTCGTCGTTGGTACCTTACTCGGATTGACAACTATGCCTTTGTCAGACACAACATGGACAAGAAACTGAACCTCTCGAAGCTAAAGTCCACACTTCCCAAATTTTGCGTACAACTGATGGTCTCGTAACGTCTGAAGAACCATGCGTAAATGCTCGGTGTGCTCCTCCTTCGTGCGAGAGTAAACTAGAATATCGTCGATGAATACGATCACAAACTGGTCAAAAAACTCCCTGAATACCCTGTTCATGAGGTCCATTAACACTGCATGCGCATTAGTGAGACCAAACGGCATCACTCTGAACTCGTATGACTCATACCACGACAAGAAGGAAGTCTTAGGTACATCCTCCTCTCGGATGCGCAACTGATGGTAACCTGACCTCAAAATCGATTTTTGATAAGTACGCAACCCCTCTCAACTCATCAAACAAGTCATCAATCCTAGGTAACAGATACTTGTTACATATCGTCACCTTGTTCAGCTCCCTATAGTCTACGCACAAACAGAGCAAATCGTCCCTTTTCTTCACAAATAACATCGGGGCACCCCATGACGATGTACTCCGTCGAATGAAACCCCGTCTTAAGAGCTATTGAATCTGCTCTCTCAACTCTAACATTTATGAGGGGGCCATACGATACGGTGATCTGGCAATCGATCTCGTACCTAGTGCTAAGTCGATAACGAACTCAATCTCCCTACTGGGTGGTAACCCTAGTATCTCCTAGAAGACATCCACGAAATCCCTCACTACTGGGATTGAGTCCAAAGAAACAACCATCTCCTTTGAGGTCTCCTCCTCAATTTAATACAAATGAGTGCGCGATCCTCCATCGAGAAGAGGCATCGCCACTAGGAGCATCTCTTATCCTAGAATGGCGGAACACTATAGTCCTCTCATAGCAATCTACCATCACCCTATACTCCGCTAACCAATACATGCCTAGGATGACATCATAACCCTCTATATCTAACACTAGAAGGTCTTCCTCTAGACTCAATCTCCCGATCATAATGTCCACACCCTTAAAGATCGAGTGTATAAGGGACCCACTACCCATCACTGACCTAACACACATAAGATGAGTGTCAACTGTCTCTAAAAGGCCGCCTGCATGTGGAAATCTTGTGTCAATAAAAGAGTGTGTCGCACCCGTGTCAAACAGAATACTACCCTCATGCCCATGGATAGGAAACGTACCCGCGATTCCCGATGGTGCCGAAAGTGCTGGCTGAAAAGGCACATCTCGAACATTATTCACACGCCCGTAGTGCATCTAGCCCAACTGCTATTGTGGGTCCTGTGCTGGTGCTAGGGCTAACGGAGCCTACTGCCCCAGTTAGGCACCCTGCTACTGTGCCCTATCTCCCTGTGGACAAGTCCTACTCTTGTGACCCTGCTGGCCACATGTGAAACACTTCCCCTGGAAGTGTCTCTGCCCTTGGCCCTGCTGGCCCTAACGTTGGCCCTGAAGGCCTTATCCCTGCTGGCTTCCCCCTTGTTTCCCTTAGCCTTGACGACCTTATCCCTGCTGGATGCCCCCTTGGTTCCCTTCGCCCTGACATCCATGAGGAACCTGCTATTGGGAACCCTGTTATCCCTATCTGTCTGATCGATGTCGCCCATACCTAAATCTTTTGGGAGAGTTCCCCTATCGGGAATCCTTCCCTTGCTGACTCGCTGTCTGCTGATACGGTGTGCTACTGTCACTACCCCCATTTTCCCTACACGGCTATCTAGGCTCACTTCTCTTGCTTCCCTTCACATGGAAGCGATGATCCTGACAGTGAACTAGTGTGGTGTTGACGACGTTTGTATAAGTCAACAGTGTTGGGTTACCGATCAAATGTTGCCTGATCTTCCAGGTTAAACCATCCATGAACTTGGACTTTTTTCTCCTCGTTGCTCACCTCGTCTGGCATAAAATTAGCCAAGAGGTTGAAATCCTCCTTATAGTCAGCCAGTGATCAATCACCCTGAACCACCTCACTAAATTTCTTCCTCATTTGTGATTCTACTACAGGCGGGAAGTACTTGTAGTCAAACCGCACCCAAAACATAGAAATCGTCATCAAGTCCCTATCCTCTATGGTGGTAACTGACTCCCACCATTGTAAAGATGCTCCTGATAGATGGAAAGTAGCAAGCATCTGGTTCTGTACCTCGTTACACTCAAGCATGCACAGATGGCGCTAAATCTTCTTCTTCCAGTTGTAAGCCTCTACCATGTTAGTACTGCCCTGAAACTCGTGTGGATGGCCCTTCTGAAAGGTCTCCCTGACTCGCTGCCAAGAAGGTGGCCCTCCCGGGGCCTAAACTACTGGTTCCACTGGAGGCTGTGCCTGGGGCTAATGAAAATGGTCCGCGATGGCCCTCATGGATGTCTCAACTGCCTGAGCCACTATCACTACCACTTGAGTAGTAGAAATAAGCTCGGGTGGGGGTGGCGGCGGTGCGTGTGGCTCCTGATGAGCCTCCCTAACCTCATCTCTAGCCTCGTCCCTCTCTTCTCACTGTCTCCTCGATGGCATATAAAAATAGATCGAATTGTATAAGTACACATTTTATACAAAATCAAATAGCAGAAGTATGATATCTTAAACACGCATGGACAAAAGCAACAGTCCTAAAATAGGGCTCTACATCAATGAATGAAATGCTGAAAATGTAGTAAGCCACTCAGATCCTATGGACACTAGAACTCGATGCTTTGATACCATATGTGACACCCTACCTAATTAAATCCCGGGTGATCAGTCCTAAATTAAATTAAAACAGGTTTCTCAGTTGGTTTATTCTTAGCATCAGTATCGAATTTTTTTTTAATTACTAATCACCTAAGTGAAATTAGACCCGTGCAAAATTTTTTCTTTTATTAACCCAAGATAAAATACTCATGCGGAAGTAATAGATAAACATTCACTATCAACAATGAATCAAACCACGTAGAAATATATAAAGGATCAAATCTTGTTGAGACAACATTCGGCAAAAAATCCAAAACTGCTAAAATAAAATCCACATCATCCAAAACTAAAATCTGAAGTAAATACTGCAGACAACATGTCCCTATAGAGAATAAAATGATGAGATCCTACACTATATCTGAATAGATGAAGCGTCTATGCAAATTCCTTCCAGCCTCCATAAAGCTGCAGCTACGAGTCCCAGGACAAAATTTTCAAGTCTGGTGTCCCTGTGGATGGACACCTAAATGGTTTTTAAAATATTTTTATACCAAGAGTTAGTACTCAAAACGTTTTGAATATATTTTGCAAGTGATTCTCACAATAAGATGAGCTATTGATTACACCTATTAAGATTTCACATACACTCTCTTGAGTTACCTCACCCCTCATCTATCGTGCACGCCTAACGTCCCGTACCCAGCCCACCTAGCTATGCTAATCAAGCTAACTGAACTATGGTATTCAACTGAACTCGTCTATGCTACTAAGTTCCCATTATTCCCACTTAGTATGTAATAGTATCCCTATCTCATGATTTATTTACTTAGATAACTGTTCATGCCTTCCTATCTTTCACGATTTTATAATTAAGTCTTCCTAATTAATTTGCTTTTAGATGTAATCGCGGCATGTCATTATCTACTAACTCGCACAAGTAGATTATTAATACAGTATATATTTCACACACCGCATATACTTATAAATTCATTTATTACTAATATGTCCTATTAACACACATCAAGGACTTTTGATTTAGAATGGTCCATCAACACCAAGTAAGAGTTTGGTTACGAATGCCACCTCGACCCCAAATTCATTTCATGAAGTGGTTCCGAATAATCACCTCAACCCCACTTACTATTTCCATATATTAGTTCAGAATCCTACCTCAACCCTAATATAGGCAATTATACTTTAGGTATTATCACCACCTAAGTATCTATATCATTCAGTAGGTATACACACAACCTAATAATAGTGTTCGTATGTGATATTTTCCCTTTAAAATTCATGGTACTTATTTATTTACGATTTATCTAACTATCGTATTTCAATTGAGTATTCTCACAACTCTAAGGGTCCTAGTTACCCCTATATTCATTTCAGTAGTTACACCATCTCTAACCTACTAATATACCCATGGGGATTACACTTACTCTCTCATAACTTAAATCCCGAATTTTTGATATGCTACTCGATCGGTTTATCCTCGTCGGTCCATCACTTCCAATCTTGGACTCTATGATTTTAACGAACCTCCACTATACACCTACAATTACTCTCTAAGTCCATACATATATACAACATCATCCCTAAGGTTTTCCCCAACCATTTGCAAATGATTAGAACTCAACCAACAAATGAACCCAGAATCAGCCTGGGTCAATCGATCGACCAGGACCATCAATGGATCGACTCCATCGGTCGATCGACATTCAAGGGTCGATCGATCGATCGAGCAGGTGCAGGTCCAGTTCGTCTTCTTCATGCGTTTTCTCACCATTCCCAATTATACAACTTACATGATAACACACCAAAATCGAAACCAATGATTTCTAACCATTGCTACATACTCTAGGGTCATTTTCAACGATTAAAACATCATAAATCTTCAAAAATTTAGCCTAGAATAATTCAAATACTCTAATTATTCAAGAACCCTAAAAAATATGTTCTTCTAATATTTGAAATCATAAACCTGGATTTTAATTCGTATTACCAATCATCGGTCCTCTGATTTTCAATCCTCTACATATATAAATCTAACTACATGTTATTTCTACCCTAACATGCAATTAATCAATTCTTTTTCTCCAAGAATATTAATCAAAATCGTTTATACATAAATCTTGCGCATGGATATTATAACTCAAAATAATTTGCAGATAACTACTTGACTTATTCAAAGATGATCTGATTTCGTGATTGTTGTTGGTGATTGGTTGCCTTTCTCCTCCAATATTTCTTCCCAACTAGTTTGTGGTGTAAGAACCCTTTGAATTCTTCACCAATTTTCCCTTAAGCTTTAAGAATAATCTATCTTCTCTCTCTAATGTCTTTCCTTTGTGTTATGATGTTTGTAACCCTAAGTCCGCTTTTAATCTACTTATAAAACACTCCAAAATTTGTAGGTCTCCTCACCCCAATAGGCCAAAAGACTAAAATGCCCCCGTAAAGTCACGGTTTAGCCCAAAAATACCGCGGTACCCGACTAGTACCCCTGGTTATACTATTTTGACTAATTCGACCCATTCAGAATCATTTGTGACTTCAAAATTATCATTTCAGTCACCCAAAAATATTTTCATATCTCATCCTCAATTTAGTCTACACGTGACACTCGGTTGAGGTGTAATCAAGTACGTCCATATCTCTTGCTATGTCGTACAAATTAACTAGAAACATTTACTATTCACACAGTAAATTTAAATCATAATAAAATCAGTATCTATCTCTCGATTAATATTTAATAATCACAATTATTATTTACTCTTAATAATCATAATTATTATTAAATCATATTGAATTACTCTACTCACGTAATTTAAATTAAAACGTATTTTCTATTTAATTACCAAATTAATTAAATTCTAAATACGCAGAAATATGGGGTATTACAGTTCTATTTGGATGAAGGACTATGATGAAGCTCTAGCACATACGGGCGATGAGCTAGAGCAATCCATGATAGAAGGTTATTAAGGGGTTAGCTAAATTCTTTGACATTTATGAAGGTGCCGACGGAGGATACTTTATGGTATTGGAATGACCCAGGTTGTTTAGAACATCCTAATCCTCCATTAATGCTAGACATTAGCTGGATTCCGATCAATCCTATTCCTATAAGCATTGTTAGAAAATACCTTGGTGATTATGGCCTTTACGGGGAAGATACTCTGGTCTGACCTGTGCACTTGGTGGATAAGCCTAGCTCCAGCAGACAAGAGGGGCTTAGGGAATATGGATATACACTTCTTCCATATACTCTGGATGTTCCTCCTGCAGGATGGATAAATCCATTGGAAAGCGTTCAACTTGATTTTTATATTTTCTTTCTACGGGTGTGGCCTAACAGTAGCTTAGTATTATGACTATGTGGTCAAGAGTTAGCCGACTAGTCTGCTTGTCTCGTTACCAATTTAGATGAACTTAAACTGTCCATCCTTAGGTTCTACTAACACACGTGTAATTTTCAAAATGGATCTTATCATTTTTGACTAAGTGTTTGTATTGATTACCATGGGCGACCAAATGTTATAGGATTTTTTTCAGATTTGATCTGGTAAAACTTCTTGTTCTTGATTTTTAACTCATACAAAAAGTTTTATAATTAGGAACTTCTTGTCGGTGGATTGTTAGAGATGAAGTCATATATGAATTTTGATAAAGATTGATTACTCTTACCAGTTATAAGATGGTTAATTAATTGTTTTGACATTTTCTACATCTCCCACTCTAAAAAAACATAAAGAGGGAATCAATTGACGATAAACTGATAATTTATCATTAATACTGAAAAGAGTTGCTGCACAACTGTCAAAAACATCATTTTATAATCATTGGTAATCCTTTCTAAAGTGCTCGGCATTCCAGGGATTCTTGAACTATTCTCCTTCTAGTGTTTTTAGTCAATAGATACCTAGTTGGACAAAAAACAAATATGATATGGACCATGCTAGTTAGCTTCCAACCTATTTCCTTTCTGGAGCACTTTATTTAGAACATATTGTCCTTCTTTTAAGTTTCTCGGCTTTATTATTCTGTTGTAAAACCTAACTATACGTTGTTGGTAGGTAGTTACACGGAGTGTAGAATTTCCCCTTAATTATTCCACAAGGTCTTAGTCTAGTTTTGTCATGAGATCACTTTTAGGAGAGTCAAAGTTGAGGACTTTGTGACGAGGTAAGCTGATCTCCATAGGGACCAAGACCTCTGTTCCAAATGACAACATATAAGGAGTATCTCCGGTTCATGTCCTTTGCATGGTCTTATAAGACTAAACCACGCTATGTAATTCATTGATCTAGTTCCCTTTGGCGTCATCTAGCCTCTTTTTTAAACCATTAATACATGTTTTATTGATTACTTTTATTTGGCCATTTCATTGAGGATGGCCGTGTGCAGAATGTAGGTTTTGGATTTTGTACTGGATACAGTAGTTCTCAAATTCGTGGTTGTTAAATTGACTTCCATGGTGTGTGATAAAGGTATACGACATATCATAATGGCATATGATGTTCTTCTATATGAAATGGAAGACTATTTCATTGGCCATTTCAACCAGTGGCTCAACTTCCACCCATTTAGTGAAGTGGTCTATAGCAACGACTAAATATTTAAATCATTCTCTTGTTTTTAGCGAAGGTCCAACGAAGTCAATCCCCCATATGGCAAAAGGCCATGGGGATATGATTGGTGTCAAAGCATCCCTCGGTCTTCTATGTATGGTGGCAAATGTTTGTCACTTATTATATTTTCAAGCATATGAAGTGTAGTCTGCCTTCATCATTGGCCAGTAATATCCTTGCATGAAAACTCGTCTTACTAATAATCATCCTGCCCAATGATCTCCACATGATCCTTCATGCACCTTCTTAATCAGATCCTTCACTTCAAAAATGGTGAACAAATCGAAGTAAGGAGATAATGAATACCCTTTTGTATAAGACTCCTCCTTCTAAAACATAGTTGGTTGCTTTATATCCTAAATTCCTAGCTTCTTTTTGGTCTTCTGGCAGTATGACGTTTTTCTATATATACCTTGATGGGATCCATCCATGCGGGACCCAAATCAATCGCATTCAAGTTAATACTTTCTTCATCAATGCTTTTGTTTGCTAGGATTTTCACCGGAATGGTCCTCTCTAGTTCTGTATTAGTTGTCGAAGCTAGTAGAGTAAGTGAATATGCTCATGAGTTCTTAATTCTTAGAATTATGACCATTTTGACTACTAGAAATTTGGAGATAGTACTTTGAGTTTTATCCAGGTATCTCGCCATTAATTTTCCTTTGACTCCATATACCCCCAGCACCCGATTGACGTTCGATTGGGAATCACTATGAGCCATGACCTGTTTGGCACCCAATATCAGAGATAATTCGAAAACTATAATCAATGCTTCATACTGTGCTTCCTTGTAGAGGCTTGGAATTAAAAAAGGAGCGCGTATTCCACATCTATATTTTTAGGAGTATTAATTATCAATCCTGCACCACTACTAGTTACACATAAAGATCCATCTATGTACATCTTCCATATAGGCAGCTCATCGTCACTATTTCCTTTGCTCAAGGATCCTTATTTGAAAACCTTTTGGCTCAACTCCAAGTACTGATCAACTACCTCTTGTGCGGTAGATGTTTTGGTTTGTCTATTTTGGGGCTATCTTTATGAGAAGTCTGTTCTGATGGGTTTGGTATTGAGATCTCTTCTGAGGAAGTCTAGTCAATCGGTTTCTCTTGAGTCAGATCCTGATTAGTAGCCTTTTCTTCATAAGTGAACTCTATTACGAAGTCTTCCACTGCCTGACCTTTAAACCATGTCCTTAGATCAGAGTCTATATCATATTCTCCAGGTTCCATAACCCAATACATCAATCTCCCTTAGTTTTCTAGCTTATGGATGCCTTGGCATAAATTTAGGTCCGTATATACCACAATAGTATGTTCTTGGAAATACGGTTTCATTCTTCACTAAGCTTCAATGAGGGCTCAAGCGAGTTTCTTTAGGAAATGGTATCATATTTTTTCTCCTCGATAGGCCTTTTTAGTGTAGTAAATTTGTTTATATACCCCATCTTGATTTGGTTGTACCTTAAATAGTAATCCATAAATATGAGCAATTCATGCCCAGGTGTAGCGTCAATTAACTGGTCTATTCTGGGCAAAGGGAAGTGGTATTTTGGATAGGATTTATTAAGATCCATAAAATCCGCACACATGCGCCACTTATCATTTTTCCTTTCCATCACCATTATATTGGCCAACCAGTCAGGGTATTTAACATCTTCGATGAACTTAGTTTTCTATAACTTATTTACATCTTCTTGGATAACCATGGTCTTCTCAAGACTAAATACATGTCACTTCTATTTAATCATCTTGGCCTCCTTAGCGATATTCAGTTCATGTCATATAAATTCTGGGTCAATGCCTGGCATGTCTTCATGACTCATAGAAAATACACTCTTCTGTTATTTAAGAAAATTTATTAACTCCTATTTGAGGGCTAGTTCTAGAGATGAACCAATTTGCGTAGGTCTTTATGGGTGATCGTCATCTAGGATAATCATTTTTTAGTTTCCATAACCTATCATTTAACTAAATCAGTCTCCTCATGGGGATCTAGGGTCTCCGTCTGTTACGTATAGATGAGTTTCTATACTTCCTTCTGATCGACTGAAGTATAGTACCATTCTCTTGATTCAATCCTACTTTCTGTGATTAGGCCGACCCCATAATAAGTGGGAAACCTTAAATACTGGTGGACATTAGATGGTACTACTTCAAACTTTTTCAAACTAATCCTGCCGAGGATCATATCGTAAGTTGATTGAACGTTCTTATATAGAAAAAAGAAATGAATCCTTTCAGTCCTGCTAGCTGGCAAAGTGCCGATAAGAACTGATGATACGAGAAATCGTACACATGTAGATCTCGTGCCAACAAATCAAGTATGAAGTGTAGAATAAATAGATAAAGCAAGCAAACAGAGAGTAAACAAGATATAGAGTGGTTCAGCCCCAAAAATGGGCCTACGTCCACTATGTTGCTTCCTTCTCATTATGTGCATTGCATTGTACAATATTATCATGCCTATAGAGGCGTACAATTACGAGAATAAAGGAGAGTACATGATAATATTAGAGATTTCGGTGTGCCCATGAGGTGGCTGTGATGTAGATTCTAGGCCTCCAAAGCTTATGTTGGGGTGATGTAGAGAGAAACTGTGTTGTAGTGCCTCGGGTGTGTCTGGAACCGATCCCTCTCTTTCAGGCGTGAACCTCTATTTATAAGGTAGTGTGTTGAATTACATGCCCTGAGCATGAGGCGTACACCAAGTCTGCAGTAGATGTGGATGAGGGTGTGCGGCCCAGAGCAGCAGCGATGCTGTTGAAGGGGGGACCGCGGACCTTAAGCTGGGGTGCCGCGGCCTCTTATGGAGAGGGTCGCACCCTTCAGTTGTTCTGGCCGCGCCTTGAGTGAGATACCTGTCGCGGCCTGTGTGGCCTGTGCGATTGTAGAAGTACTGCCACGGCAGGGTGCTATACTTGTACTATCAATAAGCCCCCAAGCCGTAGTGCCAAGGGAGATATATTGGGACTGCAGCTAAGTAGCCTAGGTGCCGTGGTGCTTCCAAAGCGACGATTCGTCTTCCGCGCTCCCCTATATAAATTGTTTCTGGCCGTGGACTTCATTACGTTTCCAAAACTTTTGAGAGCAAATCGAGAGCGAAACTCTGCACATTTCTTCTTGCATATTTCGGCGACCCTCCGAGGCGGTGTGTGGCAGTTCAAGGTGGTCTGTATCTAATCTTCGCGATTCTCTTCATTCCCAGGTGATTTTTCAACCACTATTTACAATTTTCTTCCCTGTTTATGCCTTTCCTGGTTCATTTGCTAGAAATCTTAGGGTTTTATTTGTTCGTTTTGCTTTTTCCCACATATGCTGCATATAACATACATATCATTATTCTTGATGTTCATAGTCGAACCCTCTACATTCTGTGAATTTGATCTTAGAATGGTTAAAAATTGGATAATCAACTGTTTAGGATAGATGCCGCAGCCTGATAGGATTATAATAATCGTCTGAACTTGCAATTCTGCATCAAACCGTGCTAAATGGCCGCAGTCCCTCAAGCCATCATCCCCCTCGGTCATCTCGGAACAACCTTAAAACTTTCATGAACCCAAGACTTCCATGTTAAATAACTGTAGTTGCTACTAGAGCATATCGAATTGTCTGAAGAATTAGGAATGGCCGCGGTCGGGAATGCCTTAAAGCAATTCTATCTTATTTCTGTGGCAGCGCAAGTTCAACAAATATGGATGTGGCCGCGGCCAGTTGGGACCGTACGGTCCCATAAGCAATAGAGTTCGCCCATTAATATAACTGTGTTAGGGACGTAATTCCAAACTTTTAATACTTAAAAAATACCCTTCTGTGGCTTCTTGAAGTCTTACAAGTCATACTGGCTACGGCGCCTAACTGCGAACTCTGCTTTTCAGGTACTGCTGCAGCCATATGAGCTTTGACCCAGACGAGTTCCTGAGAGGCTTTTGGGCAAAGCATTTTGGGACCTCTCCCCCCGAGCTTACTTCCCTGCCCCCTCTGAGATCAGTTGGGCCCTGCAAACTGAAAGATTGCCCGAACTGCATGATAATTGACTCAGCCTCCGCAGACTCTGCATCTGGGAAGGATTCCCAATCTCATCCGATGGAAGAGGAACCCAACTCAAGTACACATCCAATGGGTGTAGGAGACAATGCCGCGGCTGCTAGAAATAACCCAGGAGGCACATCTGGGAGGGCTGAGAGACCATTGGCTGCGCTTGATATCCGCGGCTCGATGACCCAAGATTGGGTTGAGCAGGTCGCTGAGGCTTTCGAATTTCCAGAAAATTTGACGTGCTCAGCCCCTGCCACGAACCAAAGACCGTGTACGGTTCTGTCCGACGATGGAATTTTCTTTCCCTTGCACGCCTTCATCTATGGGCTGTGGCTGCCTGTTCCTGTTCCCATCCGTCTCATCTTCCAATCACTGAAACTGGCCCCAGCTCAGTTAGATCCTAACGGTTGGAGAGGTGTCCTTGCTGCAGTTGTCCTTTGGGAGAAGTTGGTCAAAAAGGACATTACTCCCGCGGAGTTCTTTCATTTCTACCGCCCAAAGGAGAACTCAGTAAAGTTCGCGGGCTACTACTACTTTTCTAGCCGCGGCAGGGACGGGACCCTTTACACTGGGAGACCGACCAGTGTGAAAAACTGGAAGGGGAAATATTTTTACATCTCCGGTGAAGGCTGGGAGATGCACCCCGAGGAGAATGAAAGAGAGAGATCATATAAAATGCCGCGGCAGTGGGGTTCACCCTCAAAACTAGGTATAAGATTATAGCCGCGTCCTTTAATTTCATGTAACTTCCACTAACTTGAATTGTCTTTTCTTTCTGCAGCCCTTGACAATCTTCACTTGAACACGCGGCAGGAAAAAAGAGTTGCTGAGGCCGCGGAAGTTCCTGCTGAGCATAAGAAGTTCAGCATTCTTGTAACGTCGACAACTATATTTAAGGCGGGATTCTTCCCAAACAAATCAATTCCTCAACAGATGGGTGCAGAGGGTAATTAACTGTGCCATTATTTTTATTCCGCGGTCATTTTATTTTCTTGAACTTGTTGAGCTCATGCTATTCCTTTTCAGGTGAAGAAGTTGATAGGGAGCTGCTGGCTGCGCAGCTGGCAGAGATGGATGAGGACACGGTCGTCCTGAATAACACCGCGCGAAGCAGAAAAAGGAAGAGGTCCAGAGCTAAGGTACCTGCCGCGGCCCCCACTGGAGATAAGGCCACTGATCCTGCCGCGGATCAGGTGGTTAATGATGAAAACCCTGCGCATCAAGAACACTTTGATGACGATATAGGGGAAAATTTGGCCGCGGCTGGCCTGATGTCAGCTGAAGTTCCTCTTCCATCGTCCTCTCCTCCCCCGCCAACTGTTGTGGTGGTTAATGCAAATTTGCCACCTCTCCAATTCCGCGGAGAGTTCGGGCCAGATGGTAGGCCAAGGCCTCAATTAAGGCAGCCTGACCCAAATTCCTCCTGGGATACTACTGCAAAGGCTGCGCGGAGAATGAAGCGAGCCTTGGATGCCGCGGACCTCGATCGGCTGGTTGGGGAGGATCACGAGGATCTGGAGGACTGTGGCCTCCACAGCCTTCTGAGGGTACGTACCTGTCATTTAATCTTTGCATCTCATATTTTTCTGTACTTTTGCTAACATCTTTTATTTCATACATGCCGCCGATGTCATTGTGGTCCAGAAGAGGAAGTATGAGGCTTTGTACAGGCTGAAAGAGGCCGAGAAGAGTGCTCATGCCGCGGACCTGCAGTCTGCACGGACCACCTCTTTTGAGGCAGGGAAAGCGTCCGCTGCCGCGGCCCTCCAGGCAGCCCATATGGACTTGGAGAAGGCCACCAAGGCCAGAGAGGAAGCGGAGGAGAATTTCAATCAAGCCGCGGAATCTATGAAATCATCACAGGCCCAAACAGCCGAAGCCGCCCACGCTGTAGAGATTGCAAATGCAAAGCTCGCCCTCCTCCAGCAGAAATATCAAGAGCTAGAAGCCAAGTCTGCTCAGAAGGATGAAGCCCACGCCGCGGCCATACAAAAGATGGAAGTTGATCATGGCGACGCCCTCCAGCTAGCCATAGATCATATCGTGGAGTCATTCAAAGGCTCCAAGGATTTCTTCCTCATCAACAACAGGGCATACCTCCGCGGCTACCAGGAGTTGCGGCAGAGAATCATTAAGAACTTCCCTGATGCCAAGGAGACGGTCCTCACTTGGAAATAAAGTGATGCAGAACATCAGGAGTGCATTGCTGAGCTGAAGGCCGCGGATGAAGAGAGAGCAAGGATGAAAGCCCAAGTAGAGGCAGAGGCAGCGGCTGAGTGGGAGACAGAGACTGCCGCGTGCGGAGAAGAAGCTGACGATGATGATGACGCGGCCTCTTAAATTCTCAATTTCTTGCATAAACTTTTTGTAATCTTATAATTCCGTTGTGGTTGCGGCCTCCATTTTGTAATCTATGACTATTAATACAAAGGCTGCGGCCATATTTTTATCACTGATTGCCTACTTAATATCCCTTGCTTTTCAATATTGCATGTTTTACATTGCCTGCTCTAATTAATGGTTGCGCGTTACTGCCTCATTTTTGTAACTTGCTTCCTATATTGAATGAACCTGTAGGACTTGTAGCTAGGTCCGCGGCAGGATAGTATGATTCGATGCAATCTTGCTCTTATTAATCATCCGCGGTGTCCTTGTCACTTTGGCCCTTTTTTGTTTTGCCCCTGCACCTCACTGTAGGGCTGTGATCCCCCAAGCCTCGGTGCCAATGAAGTATGGTTTTGGGGCTGCGGCTTAATTTCTTCAATTTTTCGTAGAAGCCGCGGACCCTTTGTTTATCTATTCGTTTGCCATGTAGAAATAATGAATAGATCGATACCGCGGTAATTTTGAACGAGGGCAAATGTTCTGAATTCAAGTCCATGTCAATGACTCTCAGTCGCTTTTTCCATTCAGCTGTGGCAGGTTGCCATCCAGTGCTAGGTCAGCGGTGGATGAGGATGTCGCGGCATTTACTTGACTGCTGACAAGATAATGAGGCTCTAGAACCTTGCCCTTGGAAAATCGAGGCCATCCTTCTGTAGGTTTGACATGCTTCATGATCATATTAACAGAGCCTCCTATAGCCGCTTCGATTATCTTTCATGGCTTTCCTTTAGTCGATCTTGGGACACTATGAAGCCTCCCCAGGCTGGGTTATGTTATTAAGCCACCCACAGCTAATATGCGAGACACTATCAAGCCTCTCCAGGCTGGGTTATGTTATTAAGCCACCCACAGCTAATATGCGAGACACTATCAAGCCTCTCCAGGCTGGGTTATATTGTTAAGCAACCCACAGCTAATATGCGAGACACTATCAAGCCTTTCCAGGCTGGGTTATGTTATTAAGCCACCCACAGCTAATATGCGAGACACTATCAAGTCTCTCCAGGCTGGGTTATGTTATTAAGCCACCCACAGCTAATATGCGAGACACTATCAAGCCTCTCCAGGCTGGGTTATGTTATTAAGCCACTTACAGCTAATATGCGAGACACTATCAAGCCTCTCCAGGCTGGGTTATGTTATTAAGCCACCCACAGCTAATATACGAGACACTATCAAGACTCTCCAGGCTGGGTTATGTTATTAAGCCACCCATAGCTAATATGTGAGACACTATCAAGCCTCTCTAGGCTGGGTTATGTTATTAAGCCACCCACAGCTAATAATATATATAAATCCATCCCTGGCTAGATATTGTAAGCCTCCTGGCCCGATGACGAGTCCCAAAAGCTAAGAATTGGCGTTATAAGCCCCCGTGGCTAATGTCGTACTCCGAGAGCAGAGAATTGGCATTGTAGGCCCTGATGGATGATAAAAGCTCCTTGAATCCTCAGATGCTTCTGCGAATGTGGTCATCATATGATAAGATGTAGTTGCACATTGCGAGGGGAGCTTCTGAGCTAATGAAGGTCATATCCCATCCATAAGCGCATCCTGGAGTAGAATAATCCTTCGAGATAATTTTGTTATATTTCCTCTGAAATCTGTTTGAGACAACAAGTCTTTTTGTGAGGTGGCAGGTTATGAAACCAAGAGAAATATCAGATATAGCTAAACTTGCTAGTTCATATATTTATATATGTATACTGCAGCTAATGACTTTGTTAACAAAACATAAAGTCTCGAGTATTAAGGCTACAGTGAGCTTCATAAAACATAAACAGAAATAGTTGAAATTAGAAACACTAAGGATGAGATGCGGTAGGCAGCCTCTGCTAGGTCTGGATGAATCCCTTATGCATTCTTCAGGAATCGCTGCAGCATCCCTTGCCCGATTAGCCTTTCAACTTCATCCTTCAGAGCATAGCATTGCTCTATGTCGTGGCCATGGTCCTGATGGAATCTGTACCAGGTAGCTTTGTTCCTCTTGTGAGGTGGAGCTCTCAATTTTTCTGGCCACCTAAAAATCTTGTCCCCTTTGATGAACTCGAAGATCTCTTCAATCGGGAGGCTCAACTGAGTATAGACACCCGACTTTTTCTACCTTTTTTGACCTCCGACAGTTGATCCCGTGGTCTCGTTTACTGCCGCGGCAGGCAAGGTTGGCTTTATTGTTTCCTCCACTTCCGTGCCTATGTTTTTAGATGCCGCAGCCTCCAGCATTAGCACCCTCTGAGTTAGAAAATTGACCTGGGACTGAAGCGAGGCGTGGCTGTCATAGAGGTGATTAAGGTGATTGTATAGTTGCACGATCTCATCCTTGACTTCTGCACTCCGGCTGGATTCTCCCTCCATCTCTGCTTTTGTCAGTATTTACGATGTATATATATAATCTGAGAACAAACTAACAGAAGTGAGCAATCTCAGAGATACTGAAGTAACCAAGTAGGAAATGGGGATGTAGCACACTGCTACGAGGCACCGCGGCTGCGGCCATAAGGCACATAGCAAGATCCACTGCCGCGACCTCATATGATACACCATGGTAGAGCTAGAGCCCGACTGATTACGCTCCTCAACGTTTGAAGCTTTTGTAACTATCCTAGTGGAGGCCACGACCCTAAGACATATTTACTGTCTGATCGCATCCCCTCCTAGGCAGCAAGGAGCAATCCCAAACCTGAAGCTCGGGAACTGAGTTTCTCTCCCAAAACTTATGAGGAGCACACCTACTAGGGTTTGTCCATGAGTAAATAACCTCTCGGTGCACACACGACACAGTTTCAATGATAAACCCTAGATCATAGGGCAAGAACAGCAAAAAAGGAGTAGATACAATTCCTCCCTAATCATTCATCTTTTTGAGGCAAAAGCCCGTCATGCTTTTCGATACTAGCTAGATAGAATGATATCACAGGGGTATGCAAGATGGATCTAAAGCCATAAGATGGAGTATATCTGAATATAAGAAATACCCACCTATGGGTGTGAATATGATGCGGAGTCCAATAACCAGTAACCGACCCGTGAGGAGATGACCCAAAGGACCCCCCGGGATTGAATAAAGTGTTTGAAGAACTCATATATGCAGAGAAACAAGATTGAAATGTCTTTTTTCCCACAGACGGCGCCAAATTGATGATACGAGAAATCGTACACATGTAGATCTCATGCCAACAAATCAAGTATGAAGTGCAGAATAAATAGATAAAGAAAGCAAACAGAGAGTAGACAAGATATAGAGTGGTTCAGCCCCAAAAATGGGCCTACGTCCACTGTGTTGCTTTCTTCTCATTATGTGCATTGCATTGTACAATATTATCATGCCTATAGAGGCGTGCAAGTACGAGAATAAAGGAGAGTACCTGATAATATTAGAGATTCCAGTGTGCCCGTGAGGTGGCTGTGATGTAGATTCTAGGTCTCCAAAGCTTATGTTGGGGTGATGTAGAGAGAATCTGTGTTGTAGTGCCTCGGGTGTGTCTGGAACCGATCCCTCTCTTTCAGGCGTGAACCTCTATTTATAAGGTAGTGTGTTGAATTACGTGCCCTGAGCACGTAGCGTACACCAAGTCTGCAGTAGATGTGGATGAGGGTGTGCGGCCCAGAGCAGCAACGCTGCTGTTGAAGGGGGGACCGCGGACCTTAAGCTGGGGTGCCGTGGCCTCTTATAGAGAGGGCCGCACCCTTCAGTTGTTCTGGTCACGCCTTGAGTGAGATACCTGCCGCGGCCTGTGTGGCCTGTGAGATTGTAGAAGTACTGCCACGGCAGGGTGCTATACTTGTACTATCAAGAACCTCCAATTTGATAGTTCCCAAAGGGTATACCTTTTTTCTCGATAAGCCTATTAAGGGCCTGTTATAGGGTTCTAATTTTATATCGTGTAATCCTAACCCTTGGAATAATTGTAGAATATGACGTCAGCTGAACTGACATTATCTACTAGGATTTTGACCAACCTTGCTTCGTATACTCTTATCGTGACGACCAAAGGATCATCATGGGGATAGAGCACCCCTGACAAATCGTTCTTAGAGAAGACAATCACCATCTTATCTTTGTTTACTTTTCTTGACTGACCATCAATGTCATCATATAGGTTAACCTGCCAAATATAGGAACATGTTTTGGCTTTGTTTAAATAGGTTTTTCTTTCAGCGATATCATCACCACCCCCAGCATCTCCTCCTGCAATAAAAGGACATCCAAAATATATCAACTTTATCTCAATTTTAGGCTCCCGAGGTTTCTTCGGGAGGTTTGGGTCATATTTTGAGTCATTATTTCCTCCTATTTTCTTATCACCCATTCCTTTGCAAGGAGATTTTGATCGTCTACGGGAGTCACCTATCGATGAACTTATACATCTTGACACTTCAAATTATATTATCAATTTTATTTTTCAAGGCAATAAAGTTGTCTGTAGTGTGCCCACGATCTTTGTTAAATTCACAATACTTGGATTTGTCTCTCTTATTAGGAGGGGAGTTTAATTTTTTGAGCCATTTGAGATCCCTACTTCCTCTAATTTCATTCAGGATGTGATGCATGACAATAGTGAAATGATTATACTCATAATAGTTCTTAGGCTTCTTGAATTTTTTTTAACATTTTGATCGTTCTTATCAAAGCTTTTATGAGTGTCGACTTTAGCACCTTGGAATTGCTTTGCATCCATAGCTTCCTCGGCATTCATGGTTTTGCCAACTGTATCCATAAACTTAGTCATGGTCTTAGCGGGATCTTTATCCAGAGCATAATATAACTTCTCGGGGAGCAGACCGCTCATTAAGGCGGTAATAGCTGTCTTTACCTCATAATCTATCCCTCTAACTTTTTTGCCATTAAAATGAATAATATTTTCCCGAGTAATTTCCCCTGGTCATTGGCGAACACTTAGTATATGGGCTACCCTTTTGTTGGGTTTAGCTTCAAAGAAAAAGTTATTGATGAATAACTCGACGAGCTGTTGGAAGATAGATAATTGTCCCCGGGATAGAATGTTATACAAAATTTGCGCAGATCTAGTGATGTCACTTAAAAATCCTTGACAACACATTTCATCTGGGACTGAGTAAATGTCGACTATAGCCTAGTACTGTTCTACATGAAGGACATGATCAGTTCTACCGTCATATTTTGGAGTAACCACATGTGGCTTGAATTTCTCATGCGTGGGGAAATCCACGATTGTATGGATAAAGGGTGATCCCTTCACAAAACTCCTTTGCAATAGATTTTTGTATTTGGCAATCTATCCCAGGTAATCTTCCAAATGTTTAATTGTATCCTTATAAGGGTGGTTTTCTAGATTAGTTTTAATGGAGACTGCCCTGACAGCTCTACCTTGCATTTATGCTGATCTCCCTTCATGAGAAGTCTGATCGGCTCGCTTGAATCCTCGCACGCTAGATCTAGATCTAACAGATCCTTCTTGATGATCTTGTCATACGGATGATTCTCGATTATTAGGACCCCTATTCACTCGGGAACGTAATCGATTGAAAGTAGAGGCATTACTCAACCTATTTAGGGTGCTCGACCATTCTCGGGAAAGAGATCGTCCATCATAGTAATCAGTATATCTAATGGAGGAGGTCACACTGCAGTGGTAAGTCGAGTTTTGTGAGGATCTTTAATATTTGGATATGTTTCTCTCATTTTTGGGAGGTGGAGGCGATATTTCCCTCCTAGAAGATGGGGCACTAGTGAACCTGGCCTGGAGCATTTGAGTAAGTTCCTTATAGTTTCTTTCACTACTGCTTTCCCTTAGTGATGTTAAGAATAATCCCCTAAAGATCTCCTATTCCAGGAGGGGAAAAAAGATTGAAATCGTTGCCTCCAGCAAGATTGCTCAGTGGGACGTCAGTTATATCTCAAGAGTGCAACTAAAAATTGTTTTGAAGAAAAAATAGATTGGAATCAACAATGACTTGTCAAATTCCCACAGACGGTGCCAATCTGTTGATGTTTAAGTTTGGGTTACATATATTTTAGGAATGATCTTATCTTTAGTTAACCCAAACTTATAATCAAAGATAAAGAAAATAGAGAAAATGGAAAGAGGCACAAGATTGTTACATGGTTCAGCTAGAAAAGGTGTCTACGTCCACCGGGTACTGTCACTATCTGTTTAGGTTTAGTACAAGACTCTTATTAACCATTTGTATGGTTAAGAACGAAGAGGTTCTTCCCACTAGAGATAAGTAGTAGTGTAATTATATTAGTTGGATGTTAAAGAAATGGAATGCCTTTATACACTAGACATTTACATCTTAACACGATAATATGCAGCTGGACATTGTTCATGTGCACGTTTGTGGTGACTGATGAATATCCCCCGTGTGTTTGTTCACCTTACTAATGGTTCACCTTCCTGGCTATGGTCGGCGGGGAGGACGACTAAATACCTGATCCGACCGGATTTACCCACTATTGAGGGTCCAATGTCAATCTTGATTGGTGTGACTAAAGTATTGGTCAACTTGTCCTCATAATTTTAGGATACAACAACGGTAATGTGTGCTCATTATCTCGTTCTCTTTTAAAGAGAAAATGGAGTAGCGAATCTATTTTACATAAAAGAGACAAAAGAAAGGGTCGTCCCGTAAAGACCTTGTGAGGACAACTGGTATGAGTTCTTAACTAGAGAGTCAAAGGTTTGGGGACTGGGTTACGGATTGGGAAGGTTTTAGGCACCCACTCGTCCCTTTTGGCCTTTTGGTCTCAAATATATATAGGAACTTGTATTTTATCATGTTATGGTGTAAAAAGAAATAATAAAGTGCAAAATATTTAGTATGTAATGCAATGTAGCATGTGCGTGTAGATAATGTAGACAAAGGATGGATATGTACAAAGTTGCACTTGTTCACTCGAAGGACAGTCTGAGTAAGCCTGTGTACTCATGCAGAGCGATTGAAAGTTCACTTTGTTCATGAATGAGTCAAGAATGATTTCACCTCATATAGAGGCTTGATGTGGAAAATCTAGTCTTTCTTTGATCATTCGAGATGTTTTCAGAGTGAAACATAATAAGATGTGGAAATATGTATGTTTTGAGTTCATTGAAGAAATTAAACAAGATTGGTTCACCCATAAATTCACTTAATGATGAAGGAATGACCAAAACTTCACTATTACGAACAAAATAGTATATAAAAAACCCGTATTTAGTATCATGTAGATTATATGAGAACATTCCATGATTTTAAATCTTTTTGAGAATATAAATGAAAATAAACGAGTATGTACAGGAATTGACTTCAGTTTTAGAGACAATGTTTCTCTATTATGCCTACGTATTTATCGTAGGCAAAGTCAAAGTCATGGTAGTTTGGACATGACCTTTGGAGAAAGATCAATCCATATAAGGCAAACAAACATAGATAAGATATCTTAGGGTGGTGAAACGCCACCCTCTTTTATATAAAAATTTCAAAATAAGAGAGTGGGATCATGTACCTGCAAAGTTACGCGTACTCCTTTTCGTTTTGGAAGCATTCCGGCTTAGGATATAGACCTTTTTAGAAATAGATATAAGGATACTTTTATGGAAAAGTAACTTAAAGAAGAAAAAAGTAAGGAAAAAAGGGAAATAGGTTTTCATAGGTGGGTGGAGACCCTCTAGGAGAGTGAGAATTTCCTTTTCATTGTCAGGGACAAAGTATGGGACTTAAGATTTGGTCGTGTTCTGGACTCACTCGTGATGACTCATGTAACCTCCGTGGTGTAGGCATTAGCAAAGAGGTGGTGGGACACTACCTCCACATTCCATATGGAAGTGGGTGATATGACACTCACCCCTTGAATCTTCACGTCCTGACTATCCTGCCGCCTGGCTAGTTCTTAGTAATGATCCCTCACCATTTTAGGCTCTTGAGGGATTCTATCATGGCAGCGTTATGCTTTAATCCAGTTACCCACGCAACATTGATGATCGTTCTTACCTACTTTGGAACCCATATGTAGAGGAGAGCGAGGTATTTAGGAGGCCATGCGACGAGGATTCGTCAATACACTTGGTGCTTCTTACTTTTCACAATCGATCATACTATGTACTCCTCTCATGCAGAGGAAGTCCATGATAGTTTTCCATTTTCTCTTTGATATTTTAGTTTCGTTCTCCAGTATGACTAGTGCAGTTCATCTTTGGTCCTGCTCTATGCCAGTATAAGTGACTTTCAAGGAATAAGATTAAGCACCCTATGAGTTACGTTGCTGCTTAGGAGGCATATACTGTAATACCTCGTATTTTTATGCTATATTAATTTGGAGATTTATTAATATTAATGTGAATTAATTATTTAATAAAAATCCGGAAATTAATTATGATATAATTATTAACGTAATGAGAGTTAGTAATTATGGGAAAATTTGTTGAATATTTCTAATGAGCAAAGTAATATATAATAGTGGCCATATTAAATGTCACGAGTGAATTGAGTCGGGACGCGCTCGTGTCGCGTCGGGACTAAATATTGATAAATAAAAGTAAATATTTTATAAGTTATTCGTATGGTCGTTTTGAGTGCGCCAACGCGTCCGAAAGGGTCGAGATAGTCAAAAAAGTATACCCGGGAGTTTGATTTGGGTCTCGGGGCGTTTTTAGGCCTAATTAGTACTCCGGGAGGACATTTTAGTCATTTTGTATTTTTGGGTAATTAAACCCACGAAAATTAAAGGGGTTATATCAGATGTTTAGGTTATCTCCTAGGGTTAGATAACTCAAAACACTAGAACGGCCATTGGAGAGGAGAGGAGAGATCTCTCAAGGCATTCCAAGGCTCAAAACTCAACCGTTTGCACCGCCGCAACCGCCAACGCGTAGATCGCGAGACAGGGAACGCAACCACACCAAATTCAACACCAAACCAGATTTCTGAAAATCTCAGGCAAGTGTTTATCTTTCTTATTTCGTTGATGCATATTTCATATTAGTTTAGGAATGATTAGGATGAATTGTATGGAAGAAAAACCCAATTTGAGATAGGAAATTGCATGTAGTGATGACTTAAATGATATTCTGGGAACCTTTTGTGATGTAGAGGATTAAACCACGAAATTTTGATGTTGTATAAGAAGGAACCACGAAATTTTGATGTTGTATAAGAACGAAACCTTAGAGCCAATCAGAATAAAGGAGAAAAATTGCGCTTCAGGACCCCCGAACCGGTTCGCATGTTCCTCGAACCGGTTCGCCCCCCAAACCGGTTCGCCCTTGGGTTCGCAAATGTTTGCTGGTCTGGGGTGTTTTTTCTTCCATTCAACACTTAGAAATTGTTTTTTGTTTTCTTTCCTTTCTTCCTTGGATTTTTCTTCAACTTCAACGGGTCAGAACTCATCAACCGGAGCTCGGATTTGGGTGTCGTTTCTTCCAGTGTTCTCGTTGTTACGAGCTCTTCAACTTTCCAGTTGACTCCTCCTTCGGGATCTAGCTGCAGAATTACCAAAATGCCCTTGAACTTGCCTTCTTAGCTTTTCTTTCATTGTCTCGCTTTCGCTTTTGCGCTGCTTGCATAATTTACCTGTAAAACAAATAAGAGAAGCACGAAACATGAAATACTTGCCAACGAAGATTAGTAGCATAAATGTGCAACAAATCCATATAGGTTACATCACTCGGGTTCACAAATGCACTGAAATTAGGGGAATAAATATACAATATTTATGTCCAATCACGTAGTAAGTTGGAAAAACCCTTCGAATTAAAGTTAGAAACGAACCATTATACTTGATATATAATAATGGGAAAATAAGGATAAATGTTGTGAATGTGGGTTATGGGATAAACCTAAATTGATATAATAAAAGTGGTATATTTATATGATTGTGTATGCATATATTATATACTTGTGAAAATCATGCCCACGCAACTTGCTATCCCTGAGGTTACCGCGCTGGGACAGTCTTATCTCGATGGGACCTTTATGGGAGATATTAACTTGTACCCTAGAAGATAGATATCCTTGGTACAGGCTATCGATGTGATAGTTAAGACGGTCCTAAGAGACGCAGGCATGTGCCATCCTCTTAGAGACTTGGAATCTATGCTTCGCCTCAATATTGTTTGTGTATGTGTTAATACAATTCGAGAGTGATTCCGAATTTGTATTCCCCTTAATACGAGTGATACGGGGTTTTGGATAGTAGAGTACGCCCGCACCATAGTTTTTATTTGGGGTGTTGTTATAATATATATATATTATACGAGTATTTAATATATATATGAAATACTGGAATTTGGAACTGCCTACTGTGATATGGTAAGTAGGACATGATTGATGACTCATATTGTAAATACTTGTTTTGAGAGAGTATAATATGACACTGGAAAACTTTATAAATAAATAAGGTTAAAATGAGAATTTTGGATACTAATTGAAATGTTCTTTTCAAACAATTGTATCGTTCAATTTTAAATCCTGCGAATAACCTAAGATAAGTTAAATCCTTGGGGAAAGATAGTGTGTTATATGAATAGATAAACCATTGGGAATGTTAGTGCGATAGGAGTGCACATTAGAAGAGAGGTGAGAATTTCTCAAGAGAGTGTCGCACTAATATCTTGTTGCATTGGCCTGTATCAATTTAAATACTTGCTAAACGAATTTTTAAATCATACACTATCGGGCTCTGACCCATTCCTATTTCTCTTTCTCTCTTGTGTATATATGTATATATTACAGGTGCCCAGCCACAGGGGCGTCTTGCTTAGGATCCCTTGGAAGGAACGTGATACATCTTAGGTGGGAGTTGCAGGCCACTTGATTAGACGATTTCATTTACTTGATTCCACTTCTATCATTCTCCTTATTGGGGCATGTGTCTCCCTTTCCACTATTTAGCTGTTTTATTGGGACATTGTGATTCAGTTATTCTAGTACTGTTACTTTGGGATTTATTCAGCATGTATGTTTTACTTTAAGTTTTAAATGCTGGGATTTAGTTGTTGAATGTTTAAATTAATTGGGTTATATGTTACAGGATTATTGTTGTGTGATTCTTTAAATATTGATTTGTTGTAGATAATTAAATCTTTATTTTAAAATAAAATTTGAAAGGAATGTTAAAAATGGTTTTGACACTTAGCTTAATTAATTAGGGTGTTTAAATTGGAAATTTATTTTCACGACAGTGATGCTAAGAATGATCCAACTGTTCACCTTGATTTTAATTTAATAAAGGAGTGATCCCCCGGTATTTAATTAGGCGGGATGTCACATATACTTCCTTTTTTTTACTTTCCTTTGTATTTGAATTTCCCTATTCACTACATTACTAATATTTTCATTTTCCTCCTGGAACTATAGACTCTCTAGATTTTTGAAATCCACCAGGACCCTTTGTTTTGCAAGAAAAGGATTATTGGCCCTGCCAGAGGAAATAAAGAAAGGGCATGAGGGCTCGGGATTTTTGGTTCACTCTTTGGGAGATATTCACATCATACTGAGAAGATAGACCGCTGGTAGGATATGTATTTCTAGCATTCTTTTCATTTTTCTGCATGTCTTGCCATTTTCCAATTATTATTGCTTCTTTAAAGGTTGTCTTTTTTCCCTGGGCCACTCGAGGGCATTGGTTCACAGAAAGGGCTACTACCAATACTACTTTCCTGCAGCCTTTTACTTTGGGGAGAGGGTCGTCCAAGATAGGCCATTTTGGCTCAGTTGACTACTCCTATGGCACCTCTTTTTGGGATGATTGCACCGTACTTTCTTGATTCGCATAATTTTGACGCCATTATACAGGGAGTAGAGGGGGGCTGTCCGTTTTGAAAATACCATCCCCTATGAAGACTTCATTGCCAAGAGATTAATGTCGATGGTCGTATAGGCTTTAGAGGGTTAGGTTTCAAGGGAGGCTCCCCCTACTTCTTCTTTTGTCCTGCCTTCTGAGGCACACTCTATGAGAGTTATTGCGGCATTGAAAATTTCCTCATCTCCTCCAGTAGTTGTTCCTGTTCTGATCTTATTCGCTCGGTATACTAGAGATGACGGTGTATAGTACGAGGTGAAGGTTCCTCCTTCCAACTGATAAGAACCCAAAAGTGTTCATTTTATACCCCGAATAGATGCATTTTAGTCGCTATTTTGAAATAAAAATGGTCTTATGTGTGTAAATGTTCAATGTGCAGGCTTGATTGCATTTGTGGTTCAAAAAATATTATTTCGAGGCAAATGTGAATCAAATGGAGATAATTACCTCTCCCGTAACATTACCCGAGCCTAAACTTGTCCCTAAACCTACTTCGAAGCCCGTGTGTGTTTATTGATGCCTTTTATTTTTTATTTTTTATTTTTTTAGATTTTTTATTTGAGTCGTTTTTATTTTTAGCATTTATTTTGAATTTTGAATTTTTAGGTTTTATTTAATATTTTTATATTTTATTTTTATTAGTATATTTTATTTTTTATTAGTTATTAGTTTTATTTTATTAAGAATTAGTTTTCTTTTAGGATTTCATTTATTTTTACATTTTACATTTTTTTAGGATTTTAGTTTTTAGTTTAATAGATTTCTATTTTTATTTTTATTTCTTTTTAGTTTCATTTTTTAATTTAAGTCTTTGTTTTATTTTAGAATAGGGTTTTATTTTTTTAGGTTTTCATTTTATTAATTTTATTAGTTAGTTAGTGTTATTTTTAGGTGTCAAAATTAAATACACACACTCACTTATCCTACAGCATACTCACACTCAAATACCTTACACCCTAACTCACACCTAAATTAACCCCTCACCTAATTTCCTACACCCTCACACATACAACCACCCCCACTTCATCTTCCTCACCATTACTTCTCTCTCCTCTCTCATAAACCACCATAACCAACACCCACAAACTTCACACCCATTTCTCCTATCCGTCACCTCCACACCAAATCATTCCCTACCTTAAACCGCTGCCATACCTAACCCAAATATGCTGGAACCCTTAACCCGAACCCACAGCGCCGGTGGCGCCCTGCTCTGGCCAAAGAAAAACCCAACCCGAGACCCCTGCCAACTGTTTTACCTGACCTCCAACCCGAGTCCAGTTCAGCCTAATCCAGACCTTTGACCTTACCCCTATCCAACCCGGACAACCACCAACTTTCATACACGCAACCCCAGCAAATCACTTCTGTCAAACCCGGTGCGACCCAAACCGTGTCTAGCAGAACCAAACGCCGGAGCCATTTCGACAACCCAAACTTTTCCTATTTTAATTTCAAGACCCATGCTTAGCCAAAATCGTGTTTTCCTATTCTGCATAAAAACAAAGACCAAACTCCAAATAAAACAAACCAAAGACCAAATAAACCCATTAAACCCACATGTTATAAAGCCACTTAAACCTCATTTTCTGAAAAATACCCCCAACACTTCTCCCACATGTTCTCATCCATTTAAGTCCAAAATACCCTTATTCCCTCACCCATGATCCTCTCACCATTTTCATGCACACTAAAACATAAACTCTCCAATTTACCCCTAGCCTCCATGTGCACCTTATAAATTGAAGATTTAGGGCCATTTTCAAAAGATCTCAAATTTAGTTTTTAAGCTTTGTGTGATAAAATTATCTCCATCCCTCTATGTTGGGTATTTTCATTTTTAGCAAATACCTCACTATAGAGGTGTGTAGTGAAATTAATCTCTAGGATAAATTCAACCCCACCCCTCTATAATGAATTTTTGCATTTTTAGCAATTATTTCAAAATAGATTGATGTAGTTGAATTCATCCCTTGTGTGAGGTAAATTATAATCCTTTCCTTTATGTTGAGATTTTGCATTTTTAGCAATTATCTCAATATAAAGTAATGATTTAGAATTTATTTCTTTGGATGAGCTCAAATGTACAATTTTATAATATTAGGATTTGCATTTTTAGCAAATCTCTTTTATTATTTAATTGTCCATTATGAATTCATCCATTATTTTTTTATTTTTTAATTTTCATTTTAGATTCAATAAATACATTAGTGAGGGATTATGATTGAGAGAGTCTTTATGTATAATTGAAGATTTCATTTCAATTCTAGCCTTGAATGGGTTTGATCTCCTCCTCTTGATTACTTTTAGTTTAATCCTCACATGCTCTTTTTTGTATACTTTTATTTTTATTTTTTTGGATGATGATTATTGAGGGCTAGTCTCCCATTTATGGGATAAAATTTTGAAGCCCTCCTGAGTCCATTTTTATTAGTTTACTTTTTAGGACAATTTTGTTTATCTCGCTTTTCTGAAATTAGCTTTTACTTCTTAATTAGTTGTTATAAAAATTAGTATAGTTAGTTAGTTAAAAAAATCCCTTGAAAAATCCATAAAAAATATAAATAGCAAAAATAGAAAAATAATAATAAAATGCAAAATGAATTTACACATATGGCTTCGCTTATTTTGTGTTTCACCCTTAAATTTGGATTGATACCTCACTTACCTCTATATTCTAGTTTTGTTCTACTTTTATAGGTTTGTGAAGATTTTTGATGGAAAGAGGAATTGCACAATGACAAATACAATTGAGAAGCAATTTTTTCTAGTTGTCAAATGGGGTCGTTGCCATTCTTTGGAGCTTGAAGCACTTGCGAGGATTTCTATTGTGATTCATTTGTATTCCGTTTATTTTTTTTTTTTTCGTACCATTTTTCAATTTTTTTAGAAGGCTTGTATTAGGATTTTTATTCTTGGCTTGTATTGCGGTGCATTGAGACACCATTTATTTTTTATTTTAATTTGTAATAATTAATTGCGAAGAAAAACGTGATAGAAAAACCAGACAAGGTAGAGAGAGGGTGTCCAAAGGGGAGGAAACGAAGCCTCTCTACCTTGGGTCGGTAGGACTCCTGGGGCCGACTGAGATAGGCGTAATCTCCCCCGGTGGACTCAAATACTTTCGGCACCCCAAAACATAAAAATCGTGGGAGGTACATCTCTTGAACACTCGCGCCTCTCCTATTAGCGAGTCAATTCTTGTGAGTGATTACATGCTCTTGTGTGATTTTATTCTCGCATTTATTTTTCGAATGGTGCGATGGATTAAATTACTCAAACCTACACCTAGTCATTCACGAGAAGGGATTTCATCACCCGACTCACTCGCTTACCAATTGTGTGCTACCCTAGCCATCACTAAATTTAAAATTCATTAACTAGGTAGCCCAACAGGAGAAATTTTTTGCAAAGGTGACTGTGATAAATTCCTTGATTTTTTATCGTCCACGGACTTGATTAAAATTTGACTACCCCTTTCACTAATTTCAAGATAACAATTGGCTATATGCTCGTTAGGATTTATTCTTGCCATGTGTGTGTGTCCAATTCAAATTTTCGATTGTCAATTTTAGTTAGTTTGTCCAATTCAAAGAGTCCACCTATTTTTTTCCGCTCTTTTTCTTCCAAAAAATCCAAAAATATTTTCTTCCTTTATTTCTAAAAAAAAATCAAAAACATTTTCGTTATTTCATTTTTTTTAAAATCCAAAAGTAGTTTTTCCTTTATTTTTATAAAAATCCAAAAATATTTTTTCAACTATTTTTCAAAACAAAAAAAAAATCCAACAACATCTTTTCCTTTATTTTTCAAAAATCACAAAAGTATTTTCTTTCTTTTTCAAAATATAAAATAAAAAAATCCAAAAATATTTTTCCCCATCTTTTCTTCCAAAACAAAAAATCAAAAAATATATTCTTCTTTATTTTTCTAAAAAATTCCAAAAAACATTTTCCTTATTTCATTTTCTAAAATAAGGCCGTGATCGGTGTTTCTTCACCATCACCTTTGTCAAATTATCCAACAAGATTGACGCTTCAGTCTTGTTTGGAGGTGATTATCATCACGTAATTTTTTTGTCGCCCCGTGCTTTCATAGTTCTTATCCTTAGGGTGAGTTCCCTTCGGTCTGGATGAATATATTAAACTTAGCGCTACCTCGAGGCAGCCCGTTGTTTCTTGTACTAGTCTTATCCTGTTTGGGGGTGATTTTTCACAACACCCTATGCTTCACAATGTTTATAGACTCGTACACTTTTTTTTTCTTATTATTTATTCAGATTTATTCTTAGCTTCATCTGGCCACTTCATTAGCGGTTGATTATGGTAATCTTTTTCCTCCCTTCTGCTCTCAATTTTAAAAAAATATTTTACTTAACATCGAGGACGATGTTCCTTTTTGCTTGGGGGTGGAGAATTTTATCAAAATGGTAACTCTTTTGAAAAATTTTGATTTAAAAACCTAATTTTTAAAATTTCGCGCAGTTTCTATCATCTCATCCATTGATGTGAATTTTCTATCATCCATCTTTTTAAGTCTAGGAATCAAGCTAGAGGATTTATCTTTTATAAATAGCTTATGTAATACATAACAAGACATGTTGCACCATGAATTTCTAGACTCAATAAAATTTGCACACTTATCACGTCACTACGGTTTAGAGTTGAAGAGTACTATAGTTCTCAAAGAGAACCTTAAGGATCACTAGTGGAGATTTTAGCTTTTGAGATTCATACCTTTCACCCTTTTAGAGAATTTTACGCAATCTCCGATTCACAAGTTGATTCAACTTCTTTTGGGTCTACACTTAAATCGTTGTATGATCTCATTATTCTTCACTAAAATTTTGGCTTGTTCACTGAGAACGATATTTTTTTTCGAGTTGTAAGAAACACGTGCCTTGAAATTTGTCCCGATCACTAGGTTTTCACCCATTCACTTCACCCATTACATTTCCATGCTCTTCCATATTCCCATATATTTCCCCACACCATCACCTATTATCTCCATTCATATATCATCCTTCATTTTTGAGAAAAAGAGTGTTTTTCAAATATGAAATGTCTTCCATGTTGAGAATATAAAAGAAAAAGGGAAAAAAGAGAGAAAAAAATATAGTAAAATTGCAAAAAATAGAAAAAAAAAGAAAAAAAAAAGAAAATTCGAAAAAAGAAGAAGAAAAAAGACTAGAAAAGAGAGAAAAGAAAAGAAAAAGGGAGTTGTAGTTTGTGTGTTGTGTAATAAAGACATGTGTGCCTAAAGTTTTATACACTCTTCTCACACATCCATCACTCATCCATTATCCATCCACCGCCATCATACTTCACCTCATATCATCCTTCCCATCTCATTTTCCCCTCACCCATTATCATCCATATATTTCCCTAGGTGTTCGGGCAAATGAAAGTCAACGTGGTGAATAACTCGCCGTTCTCATTATAGTGATTGGTTTCCTTTCAAGAGATCACTTTTCTTTCTAATTACTCGTTCTTTCTTATGTGTGTGTGAGACGTTTGAACTTGCTTACATTTACTCACCTCCTCACACACAAGAGCGATGCATTTACCCTACTTTTGAGAATTCGTTTGAGAGAGCTATATTCCGTGAGATTTTGAAGTTGAAGCGTTGATTCCAAAAAGGCAGTCCAGGAATTACTCTTGTGATACTCAACCCGTTTGATTGATTCACACTACACACGTTGAGTTATAGTAAGGATGTGCCTTGAGTATTCACGTAGCTGAAATTTTTGTACAATTCTAGCTTGTATTTCTAAAATATTTTTCTCAAGATGGTTTGTGCGATTATTGTACGTCTAATAAGAGATAGACTGCCATTTGCAAATAAGAATTTTGTGGGTATTTTTCCAACAAACCCTCATGAGACACAACTCGTCTTATAGGGAAACCTATAGGTTTAAAGGCTTATTGCACATGCTAAGTGCAATCGCAAGTGCCCGCAAAAGTGGTACACTTTTGGTTTCTTATCTTTCTCTTTCTCTCTATCTTTTTGCTCGAGAACTAGAAATATTCTGTTTGAAGGTGGTGTGATAAGCACCCAAAAGTGTTCATTTTATACCCCGAATAGATGCATTTTAGTCGCTCGTTTGTAATAAAAATGGTCTTATGTGCGTAAATGTTCAATGTGCAGGCTTGATTGCGTTTGCGGTTCAAAAAGCATTATTTTGAGGAAAATGTGAATCAAATGGACCTAATTACCTCTCCCGTAACATTACCCGAGCCTAAACCTGTCCTTAAACCTACCCCGAAGCCCGTGTGTGTTTAGTTTATGCCTTTTTATTTTTTTTAGATTTTTAGTTTGAGTCGTTTTTATTTTTAGGATGTATTTTAGATTTATTTCGAATTTTTAGGTTTAATTTACTATTTTTATATTTTATTTTTATTAGTGTATTTTTATTTTATCTTTATTTTTATTAGTTATTAGTTTTATTTTATTAAGAATTAGTTTTGTTTTAGGATTTCATTTATTTTTAGATTTTACATTTTTTCGGATTTTAGTTTTTAGTTTAATAGGTTTGTATTTTTATTTTTATTTCTTTTTAGTTTCTTTTTTTAATTTGAGTCTTTGTTTTATTTTAGAATAGGATTTTATTTTTTTACATTTTCATTTTATTAGTTTCATTAGTTAGTTAGTGTTATTTTTAGGTGTCCAAATTAAACAAACACACTAACTTATCCTACAACACACTCACACCCAAATACCTTACACCCTAACTCATACCTAAACTAACCTCTCACCCTCACCTAATTTCCTACACCCTCACACATACAACCACCCCCACTTCATCTTCCTCACCATTACTTATCTCTCCTCTCCCATAAACCACCATAACCAACACCCATAAACTCCACACCCATTTCTCCTCTCCCTCACCTCCACACCAAACCATTCCCTGCCTTAAAACACTGACATACCTAACCCAAATCTGCTGGAACCCTTAACCGGAACCGATAGCGCCGACGACGCCTTGCTTCGGCCAGCGAAAAACCCAACCTGAGACGCCTGCCAACTGTTTTACCCGACCTCCAACCCGAGTCCAGTTTAGCACAATCCAGACCTCCGACCCTAACCTGATCTAACCCGGACAACCACCAACCTTCATACCCGCAACCCCAGCAAACCACTTCTGTCAAACCCGGTGCGACCCAAACCATGTCCAGTAAAACCAAACCCCGGAGCCATTTCGACAACCCAATCTTTACCTATTTCAATTTCAAGACCCATGCTTAGCCAAAATCGTGTTTTCTATTCTGCATAAAAACAAAGACCAAACTCCAAATAAAACAAAACCAAAGACTAAAGAAACCCATTAAACCCGCATGTTATAAAACCACTTAAACCACATTTTCCTAAAAATACCTCCAATACTTCTCCCATATATTCTCATCCATTTAAGTTCAAAATACCCTTATTCCCTCACCCATGCTCCTCTCCCCATTTCCATGCACACTAAAACATAAACTCTCCAATTTACCCCAAGCCTCCATATGCACCATATAAATTGAAGACTTGGGACAATTTTCAAAGGTCTCAAATTTAGTTTTTAAGCTTTGTGTGACAAATTCTCTCCAACCCTATATGTTGAGTATTTGCTCTTTTAGCAAATATCTCAATATAGACGTGTGTAGTGAAATTTATCTCTAGGATAAATTCAAACCCACCCCTCTATAATGATTTTTTGCACTTTTAGAAATTATTTCAAAATAGATTGATGTAGTTTAATTCATCCCTTATGGGAGGTAAATTCTAATCCTTTCCTTTGTATTCAGATTTTTCACTTTTAACAATTATCTCAATATATAGTAATGATTTAGAATTTATTTCTTGCGATGAGCTCTAATGTACAATTTTATAATATTAGGATTTGCATTTTTAGCAAATCTCTTTTATTATTTAATTGTCCATTATGAATTCATCCATTGTTTTTTTTTATTATTTTTATTTTGTAATTTTTATTTCAGATTCAATAAATACATTAAGGAGGGATTATGATTGAGATATTTTTTATGTATAATTGAAGATTTAATTTCAATTCAAGGTTTAAATGAGTTTGATCTGCTCCTCTTGATTACTTTTAGTTTAATCCTCACATGCTCTTTTTTGTATACTTTTATTTATATTTTTTTTGGATGATGATTATTGAGGGCTAATCTCCCATTTATAGGATGAAATTTTGAAACCCTCATGTGTCCAATTATGTTAGTTTACTTATTAGGACAAGTTTGTTTATCTCACTTTTCTTAAATTAGCTTTTACTTCTGAATTAGTTGTTATAAAAATTAGTATAGTTAGTTAGTTAAAAAAATCCATAAAAAATATAAATAGCAAAAATATAAAAATAATAATAAAATGCAAAATTAATGTACACATATGGCTTCGCTTATTTTGTGTTTCACCCTTAGATTTGGATTGATACCTCACTTACAGCTATATTCTGGTTTTGTTCTACTTTTATAAGTTTGTGAAGATTTTTTATGGAAAGAGGAATTCCACAATGACAAATACAATTGAGAAGCATTTTTTTCTATTTATTACCCTCCCTAATTTTCCATTCTTCCTGGAGTCGGGTATGCGATGCATTTTTTATTCAATTAGTTATTTTTCTTTTACTTTTTTTGAGATTAAATTTGTGATGCGCTAATTATTATTGCAGGATTTCACTGTCCCACAGGTAGTGCTGGAGCAGATGTCCTAGACGATGGGCTCCTTTCAGGCATATCTCCATAGGATAATGAGGACTCTAGGTTAGGAGAATCAGATGATTGATGATGTTTCGATCCCCTTTCTCGGTAGTGGTTCACGAGTTCGAGCGATTGACGTTCCAAAATCTTCACGACGAGTGCTCCTTAGGAATCGAAGGACTACCTTTGAGGTACCTTCTCCGAGAGAACCAATGTTTTGAGAAGGCATGGTGGCACGGGTTACAATTTCGGATTAAAATTCTGAGGAGGATGATGACGACTCGCCATTTATTGGACATTGGAATTGATTACAACCTTTGTACTTTTGAAGTTTTTTGTGTTTAGTATTTTTTATTTTGTATTTTATGGTTTAAAGAGTATTTGTCCTTTATTCCTAGCATTATGAAAAAACATGCTTATTTATAAAAGAGGATCTTATTTTTGGGTTACTGGAATGATCCTATTACAATGATGACAAGGATAATGAAATAGATATGTAAGGATTTTATAAAGGCTCAAAATGTCAAAGAATCCTCTTTTTACATTTTCAATTTTTTTGCAATTTCCATATTCTTAACAAATCATATCAGGTGTATTTTTAGTCAGCATGCCTGTAGGAGCAGACTGAATATTCTAATTATAATGGTATAAACGAATGGTCTAAGGAGGGACCGATCAATCAATTCCATCTTTTTATAAATTGGAAGGGGTTTTGGCTTTGGAAACTCACACCTTATGCCTCCTTCCTCTCATAATCGTTAGACACAGCAATTTTCTTGTAGTTTCTTTTTTTAAATGGAGCTTCGGATTACTAGGTCGATTTGAATATTTAGATAGATAAATTAATTCACAGCTTTTATGATTGGTCTCCTCTGGGGCTAGATCGTTACGATTTGGTTCTTTTGTTATCTTGGAGTACATGTCAATTCATTGAGATTTCTTTCAAGAGGTTGTTCATTTTTGGTATTCAGATGATTATTTATTCCTCTTTGCTTGGGAGGAAATATGTTCGACATTTGAAGGCTATTACTGCTTGAAGAGACATAGTGTGGACAAACCCATTTCCCAGCCATACCGGAGTCAATGAGGAATCTCTTCTCTGGTTGAACTACTGGAAGTAGACTACCTTATTGCATGGGAATTCCTCACTAAAGGGAATTGAACAGATGGTTGTAGTTGCATTTTTCCTATATAATATCCTTGGAAAAGGGTATAGAGGTGGCCAAAGAGGTGCTATGTCCCTAGCCTTAGTATTTCAGTGTGACACCCCGCCTAATTAAATACCGGGCAATCACTCCTTTATTAAATTAAATCAAATCAAGGTGAACAGTTGGTCCATTCTTAGCATCACTGTCGAAAAATAAATTTTTCCAATTTAACACCCTGATTAATTAAGCTAAGTGTCAAAACAATTTTCATACATACTTTCCAAATTTTATTTAAAGAAAAATCATTTATTTTATTAACAACATTCAATAAGTAAGAATCACACCACATTAAATTCTGCAACATAATCCAATTAATTTAATACATTCGTCAATCGAATGTCAACATACGAAATCTAAAGTCACACATCCAAACTGAATAAATCCCATTGTAACAATACTGGAAATAACTGAAATACAAATGTCCAATAACAACGGAATAGTGGAAAGAGCTACACATGCCCAACTAGATGAAAGTACTAAGAGTGGATCCGAATGAACGAAGTCGTCTAATCAAGAGACCTGCAACTCCCACCTAAGTTGCAGCATGTTCCTTCCAAAGGATCCTAAGTAAGACGCCCCTGTGGCTGGGCACCTGTAATACATACATATATATACAAGAGAGAGAGAGAAAAAAATGGGTCAGAGCCCGATAGTGTATATGATTTTAAAAATTGTTTAGAAAGTATTTAAATTGATACAGGCCAATGCAACAACATATTAGTGCGACACTCTCTTGAGAAATTCTCACCTCTCTTCTAATGTGCACACCTATCGCACTAACCTCCCCAACGGGTTGTCTTATAATTTATCGCACTAATCTTCCCAATGATTTAACTTATCTTATATTACTCGTAAGATTCCAAATTTCACGATTCAATTGTTTGAAAAGAATATTTCAATTAGTAACCAAAGTTCTCATTTTGACTTTATTAATCAATAAAGTTTTCCAATTTCATATTATACTTTCTCAAAACAAGTATTTACAATTTGAGTCATCAACCATGTCCTACATATCAAATCATAGTAGGTAGTTCCATATTTCAGAATTTCATATATATATATATATTTATATATATATATATATATATATATATATATTAACTACTCGAAAATATATATATCAAAACAGCACCCCACATAATAACTATGGTGCGGGCATACTTTACTATCCAAACCCCATATCACTCACATTAAGTGGAATACAAATTCGGAATCACTCTCGAATTGTATTAACACATATACAAACTATAGGTTCCAAGTCTCTTAGGACCGTCTGAACTATCACTGCGATAGCCTGTACCAAGGATACCTCTACACAAACAATATGAGGCGAAGCATAGATTCCAACTCTATAAGAGGAAAGCACATACCCGCATCTCTTAAGACCGTCTGAACTATCACTTCGATAGCCTGTACCAAGGATATCTATCTTCTAAGGTACAAGTCAATATTCCCCATAAAGGTCCCATCGAGATAAGACTGTCCCAGCGCGGAAACCTCAGGGATAGCAAGTAGCGTGGGCATGATTTTCACACATAGATAGTATATGCATACACAATCATATAACTATACTAATATTACCATATCAATAATGGGTAAATTCTCAATTCCGATAACTACGTCATTCGCATTTATTTCACATTATATAGTTGTCACGTATAACCATTCACAATCTTACTTTAATTTGAGGATCTTTTCCACTTACTAAATAACGCTTCATGGATTCTATCCTCCCAATTATAAAATTCAGTAGGTATACACATTTGTCCCAAAGTGACTCTCTTACGTGTCTCTCTCTCTTTAAATCATAAATTTACTGACCCTTATGTAATTATCCCAAAATACAATCTTTGCCCGACATCAAGGGTTCCAAAATCTATTCACATGTCCTACTGGTCTTCCCTATCTCCCAAAACATTTTATTAAGGATGCTCAAGAATTATCTCACGATAAATTGAATTTAACTCATTTAAAAAGGGAAAATAGGAGTTTTCTAGGAGGGGTCGATCGATCGAGGTTTGGGGCTCGATCGATCGAACCTTCGATCGATCGAAGCTCTGGGCTCGATCGATCGATCAAGCAGGTCTGCGAAAAATGAAATTCTGCAGTTACGGGTTTCATCTCCAAACACCAACAATTTCCATATTGTCTAATCCCAATCGTCCCAGAATTGATGCTACTAACCTTATATCATCATATTAGGTATTTTCAACGTAAAGCATGTGAATTTCTGTGATTAAATCATGTATTAACAGCCCCAATTTCATACAGAAATCTCAAGAACCCTAAATTCTCTTAAACATGGTTCTAACAATTATTTCCAGAATTCTCTTCTTATACACATCATAATTTCGTGGTTTAAATTCCTCTACATGGCAAGGGTTTCCAGAATTATCAATTAGACCAATACTACATGGATTTTCCTATCATAAATCGGGTTTTCCTCCATTAAAACTCATCTTAATTACTCCTAAACTAATATGAAAGATGCACCAACGAAATAAGAAAGATAAACACTTGCCTGGGATTCTCAGAGGTCTGGTTTGGTGCCGAATTCGGTATGGTTGCATTCCCCGTCTCGCGATCTACGCGTTGGTGGTGGCGGCGGTGCAAACCGTTGAGTTTTGGGCCTTGAATTTGCCTTGAGAGCTCTCTCCTTCCTCTCCTATGCCCGTCACTTGTGTTTAGAGTTTCTAACCCTAGAAGGTAACCTAGGTATCTGATATAACTCCTCTAATTTTCGTGGGTTTAATTACCAAAAAATGTAAAACGACCAAATTGCCCTCCCGGAGTACTAATTAGGCCTAAAAACGCCCCGAGACCCAAACTAAACCCCCGGGTACACTTTTCTGACTATCTCGACCCTTCCGGACACGTTGGCGCACTCAAAACGACCATACGAACAACTTATAAAATATTCACTTATTAATCAACATTTAGTCCCGACACGGCACAGGCGCGTCCCGACTTAAATTTCCATAATTGTCATTTTATTCACACGTGACAATATTATAACAATAAATCTCATATATTACTATACTCATCCAGTGATATTCAACAGATAACAAATTTCCAATAATTACTAACTCTCGTCACGCTAGTAAATATTTAAAGCAACATTCCGGATTAAAATTAAATTAATTTATCTCAATTAAATTTAATAAATCCCATAATTTAAAAGCTATAAAAATACGGGGTATTACATACTTCCCCTCTAATAACTGAATTTCATCCCGAAATTCGGAAAATAAGGCCTATCAGGTAGCACAATCCTGGATATCCTTTTCCGTACACAAACTAACTACACATTACGGCGCTCAATCACTGTAGCCCTTTCCTCACAACAACATTGTTTTACATTCTCATTAGAGATACTTCACCTTGTGCTCCCAATCGACAACATTAGCATAAGTCACGCTTATACGTTATACATTTCATTATCTCACTATCATTAGGAGGCCGCACCTCACTACATGACAAATACTCGGATTTATTCATATACAAAACTCCCATTCTGAGAAAATATTACGAACATTTGATCACTCTTGCTCGCCTAAAATAGTCGTGGAATTCTACCACAGTTATCAGATTATCTCTCGATCGATCCAAAAATTCTTATTATCTACTCTCCTCTAAACATACGGAAGGAGAATAGTCGAGGTTCTTCCATAACAAAACCTTAATAAGTACCTTGTACGCGACAAACAGGTACGAGTGCTTCTACAGAGAATTCTTGAAATCATCGTATCAAGATTCCAAAGTCTCCTTTACGTGGCTCCACAAATCTTTAATCACCGTGCACTCATTCCCTGGCTAAGGGTGATATATCCTACTCGAAACGAAATCTTTTCTCCGATGGTTCCTGAAATCCCATATCAAAGGTGGGATTCACCAAATCTCATCCTGATTTAGAAATTTATACTGCGTCGGACCATGCACTGGTGCGATCCTTCCTTTCAAAGGAAGTCTGGGGCATACTAGTTAATATTTTAAGCCAACCCAAAGGAATATCAATCACTTCCTTCTTCAAGACTTAATTCACATGTTCGGGATAAACCCTTGATCCTGTTTGAGGATGGAAACCCATCCAAGAACTTTACCGACTTTACCAACCTTTTCCAATTTCAAGAATTTTTTATACACACAACTATCTTTGGTTGATTCTCCTCTTTCAACCAAGCCTTACCTATGGGCAGTGCATGTAGATACTACTCACTACGTCTCGCTAAACATCGATTCTTCCCTTGAAATGTCTCACATTAAGTGACACGTAATAATCCCATTTCCTTCCTTGGAGTATGCCGAAAGTTCCGACCCGTGCTCTTCTCTCCACGAAGTGCACTTCTGGATCTCTTACACTATACTAACATCATCACCCTTTGTATTTGCAAGTCGCTCTCATACTTGCCTACTAAAAACTCCGCTCCGAGTGTTCTTCATAATCATTAAATTCTTCCATTCAAGGAATACTCTTCTTAAATGACTTGCCACAGTCTTCCAATTCAAATTGGGGCGTTCTATTATAATTTCACACTTATGCATGGATTATCGCCCCTCATGTGACGTTTAATCCACTCTATCACTTCCACTTCGTTATACTAGTCCCACAAACATATATTTCACATGTCTATTACCACGTCCCTTCGACTCGGACTATTTTAACTGCAGCTAACCCAGATACCCACATTTTTGCAACACCCCGACCGCCCTGGGAGAGAGAACGGCGGCTACTGTTATGTAGGACTAACTAAATTCAATGGAATAGAAGGAATAGGGCATTCAAATTCCATGACAATAAAAGAGGAATAATAATTCTCAACCTTCCTCAGATAAGTACAACAATTTTCCCAAATAGGTACAACAACCAAAATAAATCACTAACGCTCTATATATCAAAATGATTGCAGGTTATCTCTTTTGTATAGTATAAAGTTCTTTCCAGATAATCCATGCTAAAAATCATTCCAACTCTTTATTCACCTTGTGTTCTGTACGCGGTTCTGACATTTGGGTACTCTCAATCACCCTAGAAATCAAAATTCTTAAATTCTCCTTATCATAGTTCCACCCCTCAACTCGTGGGGATAACTTTCAATGCTTTCCTACCACAAACATTCGGCTCCAATGACCTTAAAACAAAATTCAACTCCCAACTTACATACATAATTACTTGATCCCATTTCGACCAGGGTACCGAACTCATGGAATAGTGACCAAACGTCTCCCTATTTCCAACCTTACGCTAAGTTTCATGCGTGGGATGTCTCGCAAAGACAAATCCAAACAAGGAACCCCCCCGATAAACTACTACCTAGCATTGTCGGTTATCGAAATTCGTTAGGCCCTCCGTCCATAATATATACCCCTTTATTCCGTCCCTTGATAGAAAAGTTACAATTTCTCCCCTAATTATGCTTAACAAAGAACGTTTCACCAATTTCACTATCGTCCCGTATTGGTTGATGGTAATTGGATTTTATAAACCTCGAATACATACACTCGAAATTCTCAAAATTCCTTTCCCTAATAATAGGGGTATAAATATTAACTCCCACATCCCTAAAGGATGAATATAATAATGCACGTTTCCTATCACTAGGTCCGGAGTGCTAAACATAATACTGAGTCAAATCTTTTTTCTCAATGGTAAATCCCGATACATACGGAATTATACTGACAAAGTCTATAAATACTTTGGCATTGAATATCTCGAGCCCACTATCTCCTCCGAAGTCTCTTGGATAGATAATATAAGTGCAAGTCCAACCTTCTTACAGGTAAAGCCTCGCCAAAACAAACATAAAACATGTTGCACCAATGTAACTACTCCGATAGCCTTGCAAATAAATGCCCACTATCATACTACCCATTTCTATAACATTTTTAACAAAGATAATGTCCTACTCGTGTATCGCATCACTACAACGAGTAACCTCAATAAAGTACAAAACTTGTTAATATACTCATCCATCCTCCGCGGATAGCATTAAAGAAAAATCCCGCTACACTAGGGAAAAATATTCACATAATGGTAACATTTATAATTATATGCATTAAACTCGTCTCACATGCTAATCTAGCAATGAACAAAATATGGTGACTCGCTCGTGTCACATAAACACGGCGCACCCTCTAAGGATACAACCTATACTTCCGTCCTGGCAATCGTCTTGACTGCACAAATGGTTTTCGGACGTAACACGTCTGCCCAAACCAAAACAAAATTATTTTAATCGTTGCCTTTTACTAGGCATCGTATTCTTGTCCTTTTTTCTCATTTTGTAACATAATATCGTGAGAGATTTCACTCCGCACAAAAATACCCCAACACTTAATTCACCTATTACCTGTCCTACTAACCAGGTTAGGATTGTCCTTCTCTCGGACATTAGTAGACTCGATTTCTGTTAGCCATCTCGGTTGTTCCATAGCTTTTTAGGCCATAAATATCATGTTACTATCTATAATAGTACTTACTGAATTTACCATCACTTGGTAAGAATTTAACTATCTGAAGCATTTAAATGGTTTTCCTGATGTGTATCCACATCCTTTTGTGGTGCTATACCACCACCGTTGTATTCAGTCTCATTCTTGACTAAATTCTTCGATTTCTTTAACTTCCCCCACAAAGAAGCGTTATCATATATATTAACAAAATATGACATTGTCAACCTCCGAATCGGTCGTCCATCAGAATTTCCTCCTCGAGTTTTATCAACTATTATTACAAGTTGGTCTCCCACTTGGAGTCGTTTCCTCCACTAGTATCTACCTCTTTCGATACAAAATTTGCTAATGATTAGGATTCATATCCACAATTGGACTTCCGTCATGCCCTCCGGCGATGAGTTCAGAAACACGTTTGCTTCTCACCCTGAACAGTTGAGGAAGGAACATACGGTCAACACGGTACCTAAGGTTCTCCTATAGGCATAGCATTCCACTTCTAAAATTGGTGGTTGACTCCAACCATTACAACTTCGTCCCGAAAGCCAAGAAAATTTTCTCTAAATTTCCACTTTCAGTTTGCCACACTCCGTCCTATAACTAAACCTTTGGATACTTTACCTCCTTTGGTAAACACAAGCAATTTCCGCATTTCTAAAATTTCCCACTGACAGTCTCTACACGTTTTTGTAATACGTTGGGTAAGTTTACCCTCGCACCTCATTTGACTATAACAGCATTTGGAAAATCATTGCTGCACCTTAGTCGCCTTTCTAGTTGTGGCTTCTCGTGCCATAATGGAGGTGACCTCGACTACGATTATCATCTTCGGATATATTTTTTAAATTTCAACTGAGCCCTGCCTCCTGATGTACGCTTAACGGTCCTCTTTTGACATCCGTCATCGCTCGGTATATGCACACATCCGAACGAAATTAGAATACACTAATGTATACACATTATAGCAGGAGAACGAAATCTCGTCAAAGGAATCGACAATCCTAAACATAGGGCTCTATAAAAAACAAAGCAACTCTGAAAGCATAATAAGCCGTACAGATCCTAAGGACAGTAGAACCTGATACTCTGATACCACCTGTGACACCCCGCCTAATTAAATACCGGGCGATCACTCCTTTATTAAATTAAATCAAGGTGAACAGTTGGTCCATTCTTAGCATCACTGTCAAAAAATAAATTTTTCCAATTTAACACCCTGATTAATTAAGCTAAGTGTCAAAACCATTTTCATACATACTTTCCAAATTTTATTTAAAGAAAAATCATTTATTTTATTAACAACATTCAATAAGTAAGAATCACACCACATTAAATTCTGCAACATAATCCAATTAATTTAATACATTCGTCAATCGAATGTCAACATACGAAATCTAAAGTCACACATCCAAACTGAATAAATCCCATAGTAACAATACTGGAAATAACTGAAATACAAATGTCCAATAACAACGGAATAGTGGAAAGAGCTACACATGCCCAACTAGATGAAAGTACTAAGAGTGGATCCGAAGGAACGAAGTCGTCTAATCAAGAGACCTGCAACTCCCACCTAAGCCTCAGCATGTTCCTTCCAAAGGATCCTAAGTAAGACGCCCCTGTGGCTGGCCACCAGTAATACATACATATATATACAAGAGAGAGAGAGAGAGAGAGAGAGAGAGAGAGAAATGGGTCAGAGCCCGATAGTGTATATGATTTTAAAAATTGTTTAGCAAGTATTTAAATTGATACAGGCCAATGCAACAACATATTAGTGCGACACTCTCTTGAGAAATTCTCACATCTCTTCTAATGTGCACACCTATCGCACTAACCTACCCAACGGGTTGTCTTATCATTTATCGCACTAATCTTCCCAATGATTTAACTTATCTTATATTACTCGTAAGATTCCAAATTTCACGATTCAATTGTTTGAAAAGAATATTTCAATTAGTAACCAAAGTTCTCATTTTGACTTTATTAATCAATAAAGTTTTCCAATTTCATATTATACTTTCTCAAAACAAGTATTTACCATTTGAGTCATCAACCATGTCCTACATATCAAATCATAGTAGGCAGTTCCATATTTCAGAATTTCATATATATATATATATATTAACTACTCGAAAATATATATATCAAAACAGCACCCCACATAATAACTATGGTGCGGGCATACTCTACTATCCAAACCCCATATCACTCACATTAAGGGGAATACAAATTCGGAATCACTCTCGAATTGTATTAACACATATACAAACTATAGGTTCCAAGTCTCTTAGGACCGTCTGAACTATCACTGCGATAGCCTGTACCAAGGATACCTATACACAAACAATATGAGGCGAAGCATAGATTCCAACTCTATAAGAGGAAAGCACATACCCGCATCTCTTAAGACCGTCTGAACTATCATTCCGATAGCCTGTACCAAGGATATCTATCTTCTAGGGTACAAGTCAATATCCCCCATAAAGGTCCCATCGAGATAAGACTGTCCCAGCGCGGAAACCTCAGGGATAGCAAGTAGCGTGGGCATGATTTTCACACATAGATAGTATATGCATACACAATCATATAACTATACTAATATTACCATATCAATAATGGGTAAATTCTCAATTCCCATAACTACGTCATTCGCATTTATTTCACATTATATAGTTATCACGTATAACCATTCACAATCTTACTTTAATTTGAGGATCTTTTCCACTTACTAAATAACGCTTCATGGATTCTATCCTCCCAATTATAAAATTCAGTAGGTATACACAATTGTCCCAAAGTGACTCTCTTACGTGTCTCTCTCTCTTTAAATCATAAATTTACCGACCCTTATGTAATTATCCCAAAATACAATCTTTTGCCCGACATCAAGGGTCCCAAAATCTATTCACATGTCCTACTGGTCTTCCCTATCTCCCAAAACATTTTATTAAGGATGCTCAAGAATTATCTCACGATAAATTGAATTTAACTCATTTAAAAAGGGAAAATAGGAGTCTTCCAGGAGGGGTCGATCTATCGAGGTTTGGGGCTCGATCGATCGAAGCTCTAGGCTCGATCGATCGATCAAGCAGGTCTGCGAAGACTGAAATTCTGCAGTTACGGGTTTCATCTCCAAACACCAACAATTTCCATATTGTCTAATCCCAATCGTCCCAGAATTGATGCTACTAACCTTATATCATCATATTAGGTATTTTCAACGTAAAGCATGTGAATTTCTGTGATTAAATCATGAATTAACAGCCCTAATTTCATACAAAAATCTCAATAACCCTAAATTCTCTTTAACATGGTTCTAACAATTATTTCCAGAATTCTCTTCTTATACACATTGATGATGCTAAGATTTAGCACCACCAGGTAAGTGATGGTGAGCTCAAACAGTAGTAGTTATGGCAGCCATAGAGATGCAAGTATATAAGTATGTAAGTGTATAGAAGGGGATGAGTATAAGAGGAAATTAGACAATGATATATAGTGGTTCAGCCACTTAGGCCTACATCCACTGTGAGTGTGTGATCCACTAAGTATGGGCACTAATGGCCTTGGATACAATGCACATAACCCTCTCTCTCTCTCTACTGTGTGTGTACAAGCAGAGTTTTAGCTAGGGCTACTGTTCATGGATCGATCCTCTGTAGGGTTAGGGGTGACAAGTATATATAGGTCTTGGGGGGTGTAGTGTACCCCCCAGGTAAGCATGGTGCATGTGAATAATGATTTAGCCAATCCCCTATTGACACCTGTAGATGCCAAATGATGACATAATATTCCCTCACGTGAGGGGGTGATTCGGTTGTAACGGTCTTCCACGTGTCATATGAGCCTCACGCGCACTGTTCCACGCGTCTCCCAAACCACGCGCTGTCATGATGTCACCCTCGGCCTATGAGCCGAGGCCGAGGGCAAAGTTTCTTCCGGCAGTGAGTCTGGCTTGATTATGTCCTCGTACTGTCGTACCCTCGTAGGGTCGGCCGGAGCCTGGTGAGGGGTCGGCCCCTCGTAGGGTCGTCTGGAGCCTGGTGAAGGGTCGGCCCCTCGTAGGGTCGTCTGGAGCCTGGTGAAGGGTCGGCCCCTCGTAGGGTCGTCTGGGTCTGGTGAAGGCCAGTTGGGGCCTGGTGGGGGGTCGGCCCCTCTTAGGGTCGTCCGTTGTGGAGGCGACCCTCCTAGAATATAAACGGGTATATCAATCACCCCCCAGCCCTTAGCCATAGATGCTGTTGAGATGGCTGAGGGATAGTGTTTTAAATGAGATGCAGGTATGATCAGTTAGGTGAGTGACACCTGGTTAGGTACTCATTGTTGTTCCAGTTTCCAAGGCATGACGGCTGCACACTGCGCTTGGGTCCTTGCACCCTAATGATGCCTTCCTCGTGGGCTGTGTCCTGCCTTGGTCAATGGGCCCACTCATTGCTAAGGTATTTAAGGTATTTTCAAACCCTTTCTCTTCCTTCTTCTTCTTCGCGCCTAAGCATTCTCTCTCTCTAGAATTTTCAGCCTACATCGCCACTTGCAGCCTTCGATTCTTCCAGGCCTAGCAGCGTTCTTATTCTCTCCTCATCAGGTAACCTCTTTCATCCAGTGCTCTCTTTTTCTTTCATTTTCGTTCGTTTTTTAGGCTCGTAGGCAGCCATTTTCCTTAAGTTGTGCCATAACCTTTTCCGGTGTATTTTCCGGTGTCTTCTCCGGTAACTGGCTCTTGGATGTTCTTGAGTGTTCTTGAGTGAAAACCTTTTGAGTTCTTTGTTTAATCCAAAAGTCAAATCTGGTCCACTCCCCACTTGTTTGTAGTTAAATTACCCAAGTCTAGTATAATTTCTTTAAGTGTTGGGTCTTCCCCTTAATGCTTAGGAGGCTTTACAACCTGGTGTCTGAATTCCCGTCCCTGAGAGAGAAACTATTTACCGAGATCAGACGAATAGAGGAAGAGGAAGAGAGGAGACGAGGGGCCGACCCTAATTGGGTACGACCCATTTTTCCCATTCCTCTTGCCACCATTAGACCATCTGAACCCTCTGAGTCTTGTGGGTCGTCGTCTCGTCCGGCCGAGACACCCAACCTAAGTGAGATGGACGAGAGAACCTCCTCTCCAACTGGTGCTGGAACTTCTGGTAGAAGGGACTCTCCTGACCTTAGCCCTCCCCGAGAGGCCGAGGGTACGATCCCCTCTGAGGCTGTCCCTGTGACAACCCTATCCCCCAACGCCTTCCAAGTATCATTTCCTCAGGGTCCTCCTGCAGGTGATGAGGGGGATGAGGACGATGATACAGATGATGAGGTTGATACCTCCCATGCCTCATCTTTTATCTCCTCTGTCAGGGATAGGGATCTTCTGATATGGAGGCATATTTACGGAGTGCCACCTGGGGTGACTATGAGGGTTCCCTCCGAGGACGAGAGGGTCTTTGAGGGTGAAGAGGGAGAAGTTGCAGTCTACGAGCAAATGTTCAAAGTAGGTGTCAGACTTCCCTTTCACCCTGCCATTATAGATATTCTGTCGGCTCTGGGCGTCTCCCCCTCGCAACTTCCACCCAATTCTCGGAGGACGATTCTGGGGTACATCTCTCTGTGGAAAAACGCTTTCACTGACGAGCCCTCGTCCGACGTGTTCTTGGCCTGCTACAATATCACCTCTTCATCTAAACAGCCCGGATACTATCATCTGGGAGCGAGAAGGTCTGAGAAGAAGCTGCTCCACGTGGCTCAAACTTCCAATCATGATTGGAAAAAAAGGTTCTTCTTCATATCTGGGGCATGGGAGAGCTCCACCGAGGCGTCCCCTTCTGCCGATGCTCCGAGGGTTCCTAACAGATGGTCTAACCCTTCCATGAAAGCTAGGTCAGACCCCGGACTTAGCTTGGAGGAGAGGGATATCGTTGAGTATCTGAGGGGACGAGGGAAAGAGGGTGAGATCCCAAAGTTCGAAGATTTGATGACCCCTCGCTTCCTTAAAGAAGCTGGTCTGAGGGTCGGCCCTCTGACAGAACTATGTGAGTTATACTGAACATTTTCCCATCTTTACTTATTTTTGAAGTGTTCTCTCTTTATCTCTGAACTTTTCTGATTCATCGTATCCTTTTCAGGTCGTCCTGCAGGCGTGTCAGATTATCTCTGGGATATGACTGCTCCAAGCCTTCTTGCTGGTCTGTCAAAGAAGAAGGGGAAGGAGCCTCAGCAAGCTCCTAAGAAGACAAGGGCCTCAGGGCCGACAGTTGTTGAGCCGACAGCTGTTAGTCACAAAAGGAAGGAGCCTGAGGCTCCTGTCGAGCCTCGTCCTGACCCTAAGACGAGGGCCAGGGCCGAGGCCTCTGAAGGAGCAACCTCTTCACCAAGCATGGGGGCCTTCTGGTCTCAAAATCTGTCCCATCTGAGGGCCGACCCCTCATCTCTTATCGCCAACCTGAGGGCAGCAAAGGCCTCTATGTTCTCTGCACCGTCGGCCTCCGACTTCGAGTTCTTGGCGCAAATGCCTCCAGCCAAAGTGTATGACTACGGTCTGCACTCCCTTGCTCAGGTATTGGTCCTGACCTTTAATTTCATTGTGTTTCCTCGGCTCCCCTTGACGCATCTTCATTTTTCTTGCAGTCTGTCTGTGCCTTCACCTCTGCCACCAAGTGGATGGCCGAGAATCAACAGAAATTCCATGAAGCTGAGAGGGCCATCCAACAAGAGGCTGACCTACGGACAGAGCTGGGCACTGCGAGGGCCGAGCTGGAGAGCACAAGGGCTGAGCATGCTAGAGTCCTTGATGAGCTGACGAGGCAGCATGATGCCGATATGCAGGCCAAGGACTTGTTGATCAAGGACAAGGACTTGTTGATCAAGGACAAGGATGAGGCTCTGATCAACCTGGAGGCCCGTCATAAGACTGATCTGGAGGCAGCCATCAAGAAAGCTGAGGCTGACGCTGTGGAGGCATACAAGATTTCAGACGAATTTCAGGGCTTCGGCCTTGAATATCTTGAAAGGGGGATTAGGACGGCCTGTCGGTGGGTAGTCCTCAGATTTGGCGATGTCGTCTCCTCTGTTCGCCCATCATTGGAGGGTGTTCAACTGGACGACCCCCTAATTGCCGAGGCCCTCAATCAGGTGGAGGCCCAAGCCCAGATCGAGGGGGTTGGCACATCTGAAGATGATCCGGTGCTGGTAACTGAGGAGACCATTCCCATTGATGTTGAGGCCCTGCCCTCTGATGTCGTCCCCTAGGGTGGCTGCCTGTAGCCCATACCCTTGTTTTTGTATTTTTGTTCTGTATATTGTAAAACACTTGATGCTTTATATTAATACCATCGTCTCTTCCTTTCACAACTGTCTCCCATATTTAATTCTGTTATGGTTTGTTCCTTGCAAATTTGCTTCTTCGTTGATGATGATGATACTAACCCTTCCCTCGTCTTTTTGAGGACCAATGTGGGGTCGTCCCCTCATCAGGCCTCATTATAGCCGAGGGTTCAAATGATCAAATTAATGATTTTTAAATAAAGTCTACCCTCATCTTTCTTGAGAACAGTGGTGGGGTCGTCCCCTCCACTGGTCCTCATTATAGCCGAGGGTTCAATGAACCAAATTAATGATTTTTATGTAGTCTACCCTCGTCTTTCTTGAGAACAGTGGTGGGGTCGTCCCCTCCACTGGTCCTCATTATAGCCGAGGGTTCTGATAACCAATTTAATGGTTTTTAAAGTCTTCCCTCGTCTTTCTTGAGGACAGTGGTGGGGTCGTCCCCTCCACTGGTCCCCATTATAGCCGAGGGATCAACTTTCCAATTTAATGGATTTTAAAGTCTTCCCTCGTCTTTCTTGAGGACAGTGGTGGGGTCGTCCCCTCCACTGGTCCCCATTATAGCCGAGGGATCAACTTTCCAATTTAATGGATTTTGAAGTCTTCCCTCGTCTTTCTTGAGGACAGTGGTGGGGTCGTCCCCTCCACTGGTCCCCATTATAGCCGAGGGATCAACTTTCCAATTTAATGGATTTTGAAGTCTTCCCTCGTCTTTCTTGAGGACTTTGGTGGGGTCGTCCCCTCCACTGGTCCCCATTATAGCCGAGGGATCAACTTTCCAATTTAATGGTTTTTAAAGTCTTCCCTCGTCTTTCTTGAGGACAGTGGTGGGGTCGTCCCCTCCACTGGTCCCCATTATAGCCGAGGGATCAACTTTCCAATTTAATGGATTTTAAAGTCTTCCCTCGTCTTCTTGAGGACAGTGGTGGGGTCGTCCCCTCCACTGGTCCCCATTATAGCCGAGGGATCAACTTTCCAATTTAATGGATTTTGAAGTCTTCCCTCGTCTTTCTTGAGGACTGTGGTGGGGTCGTCCCCTCCACTGGTCCCCATTATAGCCGAGGGATCAACTTTCCAATTTAATGGATTTTGAAGTCTTCCCTCGTCTTTCTTGAGGACTGTGGTGGGGTCGTCCCCTCCACTGGTCCCCATTATAGCCGAGGGATCAACTTATAAAATTAATGATATATATGAAATCTTCCCTCGTCTTTCTTGAGGACTGTGGTGGGGTCGTCCCCTCCACTGATCCTCATTATAGCCGAGGGTTCAACTTCTTTGCATGTATACTAGAACTGATAACCACTGGATGAGGGAAACACTGATACTTCTCATTAATCTTCAATGTGTTCTGTCGAAACAATGCTTATTACAACTATGGCTTATCAAGACCTTACAACACTACTGGTAGTATTTTTTCAAATGATCTGCATTCCAGGGGTTTGAGAAAGGTTCCCCCTCCAGGTTCTCTAGCCTGTAGGTCCCCGGGACAACTTCATCGATGACCCTATATGGGCCATGCCAATTAGGATGGAGCTTGTTGGGTTTCTGCCAAGTCTTTTTAAGAACCAAGTCTCCCACTGCGATAGGCCTCTGTTTCACCCTTTGGTTGTAAAACTTTGCGGTCCTCTGCTGGTAGGAAGCTTGCCTTATCTCAGCATCCTCCCTTCTTTCCTCAATCAGGTCTAGGTCAAGTCTTCTCTCTTCCATATTCCCCTGGGGATCATACATTTGGACCCTATGAGTAGGAAACTCCACTTCGGTGGGGATGACTGCTTCTGATCCATAAGCTAACATGAATGGGGTCTCCCCGGTAGGGGTCCTTACTGTCGTCCTGTATGCCCACAATACTGCATATAACTCCTCGACCCATCTTCCTTTTGCCTCCTCAAGCCTCTTCTTAATCCCATCTAGGATTGTCCTGTTCGTAACTTCGGTTTGCCCATTGGCCTGAGGTCGGCCTGGGGTGGAGAAAAATTGTTTGATACTTACCCTCTCACAGTACTTCTGTAAAGAGGCATTCTTGAACTGGGTCCCGTTATCCGAGATGAGGGTGTTGGGTAGACCATATCTGCATATCACATTCTTCCAGATGAACTGGAAGGTCTTCTGCTCCGTGATCGTGACCATCGGCTCGGCCTCTACCCATTTTGAAAAGTAGTCAATTGCTACGATGAGGAACCGATAGTTATTGACTGCTCTCGGTAAGGGTCCTATCAGATCAATCCCCCATATTGCGAACGGCCATGGGGATGCAATGGAGGTGAGAGGCTGGTGAGGTTGATGAGGGATAGTAGCAAATCTTTGGCATTTATCACACTTTTTAACATATGCGGCAGCATCTTTCCCCAAGGTCGGCCACCAGTAGCCTTGGGTGATCACCCTCTTTGCCAAGGATCTACCCCCAATATGGCTTGAGCACGACCCTTCATGCACGTCTTGCAAAATGGAAGGGACCTCTGAGGGATGCACACACCTAAGTAAGGGGAGCAGAAACCCCTTTTTGTACAGCGTGTCTCCGATGACAGCGAACTTTGCAGCCCTGTATCTCAGCTTCTTCCTCTCTTGGCTTGCTTCTGGCATCTCTCCCCCTCTAATGTATCTGATCAGGGGGTCCATCCATGAAGGTTCTTGAGAAACATTCATGCAAATGCCAAGTGTTCCCTCGTTGTCTTCGATAGTTGGTCGAAGCAAAATTTCTACCGGGACTGTCCTCCTTATGTCTGTCCTAGTAGCTGAGGCCAACCTTGCAAGGGCGTCAGCACGGCCATTGTCGAGCCTAGGTATCCTCTTGAATTTCACTTCTTTGAAGTTTTTCAGCAATGACCTCACCTTATCAAGATACCTAGCCATCCTCTCGTCTTTGGCCTCATAGGCTCCTAGTATCTGATTCACCACCAGCCTTGAATCACTGTGAACCAAAATTTGGCTGACACTAAGGGATTTGGCTAAGGAGAGGCCAGCTATCAAGGCCTCATACTCAGCCTCATTGTTGGAGGCTTTGAAATTGAACCTCAGGGCGTACTCGACGTCTGTGCCATCGGGTGCTGATAGTATCAGTCCAGCACCACTTCCGCTATCACAGGAGGACCCGTCAACGAAGAGGCTCCACGGAGTCTTTTCTTCAGAAAAATTTCCCTCAGAGAGGGACCCCTGTCTAAAGATGTATCTTCCCTCTTCGTTTTCAGTCACTTTCCTTCTAGCGGTGCTCGTCTCAGCCATTTCTGCAGGTGTGTCTGCGGGTCTGTCTTCTGTATCTGCCTTCCCGAGGGTCTCACCCTCGGCCTCATCTTCTTCCCATGTGAACTCAGCCACGAAGTCTGCTAAGGCTTGCCCCTTAATGGCTGTCTTAGGCTGATACACAATGTCAAACTCCCCCAGCTCTATAGCCCAGGTCATTAGCCTTCCTGATTTTTCAGGCTTGTGTAGGACCTGCCTAAGAGGAGAGTCAGTAAGGATGACCATAGTATGGGACTGGAAGTACGGTTTCATCTTCCTTGAGGCATGAATCAAGGCATAGGCCAACTTCTCCATCCTCGGGTATCTCTGCTCTGCCCCCTGGAGTGCCTTGCTGTTGAAATATACGGGCTTCTATATCCCATCTTCGTCTCTTACGATTGCTGCACTGATAGCGGATTCTGAGACAGCAAGGTACACGTACAGTCGTTCACCCTGCACGGGTCGTGACAGCAGCAAGGGAGACCCTAAGTATGATTTCAGCTGCTTGAAAGCCTCATCACACTCTTCGCTCCATTCAAAAGCTTTCCTGAGGATCTTGAAGAATGGTAGACACCTGTCTGTAGCCCTTGACACAAATCTGTTCAAGGCAGCCACTCTCCCTGTGAGCCTCTGAACGTCTTTAATGGACTTGGGGGTCTTCATCTCAATAAGGGCCTTTATCTTTTCAGGATTGGCCTCGATGCCTCTTTGATTGACAATGAACCCCAAGAACTTCCCCGCTCCGACCCCGAAGACACACTTGGCCGGATTGAGCTTCATTTTGTATTTGTCCATTGTATTAAAGGTCCTTTCCAGGTCTGCTACATGATCCTCTGCCTTCAGACTCTTAGTCAGCATGTCATCTACGTAAACCTCCATAGACTTACCAATTTGGTCTTCAAACATTTTGTTTACGAGGCGCTGGTACGTTGCCCCCCGCATTTTTTAGGCCAAAGGGCATGACCCTGTAACAGTATGTCCCCTTGTCAGTGATGAAGGCGGTCCTCTCCGAGTCCTCAGGGTTCATGAAAATCTGTTATACCCTGAGTAGGCATCCATGAAACTCATGAGCTCATGGCCTGCGGTAGCGTCTACCATCTGGTCGATGCGGGGGAGAGGGAAGCTGTCTTTGGGACAATGCTTGTTGAGGTCTGTGAAGTCCACGCACATTCTCCACTTGCCGTTGGCCTTTGGGACGATGACTGCATTGGACATCCACTCAGGGTAGATGACCTCTCTGATAAATTCAGCGTCTTCTAATTTTTTAACCTCATCCCTGATGACCTCATACTTTTCTCTAGAGTAAATCCTCCTCTTCTGCTTTACCGGCTTCACTCCCTCTACCACATTGAGTTTGTGGCACATGATTTCAGGGTCGATCCCTGGCATATCTACATGACTCCACGCGAAGACGCTTCGCCTTCTCCTCAACAGTTTGATGAGGTCTTCCTTGATACTGGGCTTCAGAGATTTGCCAACTTGGACGGTTTTTCCCGGGTCATCCTCATCGAGGGTGATGGGTTCTACCTCCTCAGCGGCCTCTCCTTTTTTGAGCTTCGTCTCGTCCCTGGGGTCTAGGGTATCAATGTTGTAAGTGGCTGTAGCCCTCTTGTGTGCCTCCCTTTCTTCAGCGGAGTTGTAGTAGCACTCTCTCGCTGTCGTCTGGTCTCCCTGAACTTCCCCCACCCCATAAGTGGTAGGGAACTTAACCATCTGGTGGACCGTGGACGGCACAGCTTCAAACCCCTTGAGGGCCACACGTCCCAGTATGATGTTGTATGCCGAAAACACATGCTCATCCAGCACAAAGAAACTGACCCTCTTAGTGAGCCATCTCGGCCACTCGTCCCCCATCTGACATCAGCCTCATATATTCCTAGGGGGTGAACCTTCTCCCCACTGAACCCAATCAATGGATGATGGTAGGGGACAAGTCTGGCACGACTGAGGCCCAAGGCCTTGAAGCATGGCCAGAACATCACATCTGCGGATGAGCCCCCATCCACCAGGATCCTCGGCACTTCGCACCCGTGCACCCTGGTGGTGATGACGAGAGGGTCATCATGCGGGGCCAATAGGCCCTTGAAGTCCATTCTTGAAAATCCCACAACCAAGTGTCCATATCAACCTTCTTCCTTTTTTCTAACTTGACCTCTAGGGAGGTCGAGTGCACCGTCTTCGTCACTGCCTTAGCCTCAGCGACATGGGCCTTCCTGTCGGCGACCTCAGACCCTCCTCCTGCAAGTCCCCCGGAGATCATTCCCACCCGAGCGAGATCATATTGAGCCTCTTGACAGGGCCTTGGTCGTCTCTTGGCGGGAGGTCAGGGTCGTCCTCATCATCAGAGGGGTCGTCCCCTCTTTTTGAGGACCTTCTCTGCAGGCATCGACTCGCTTCTTTCTGGGGTCGTCCCCTCGGCCCCTCTTGAAGTCGGCTTTGTCGATGTACTTTCTGAGCTTCCCTTCCTTCAGCATCTTCTCAATCTCATCTTTCAGAGCAAAGCATTTGTCTGTTACGTGGCCGTGGTCTTGGTGAAATTCACACCACAGGTTCCTATTTCTCTTGCCGGGGGCTGCCCTCAGCTTCTCAGGCCACTTCAGTGTCCGGTCACTCTTTATCTCATTGAGGATCTGTTCACAGCTGACCGTCAGAGGGTGTACCCGCGAACTTATCATCCATGGTCCTCTTCTTCCCCTCTTTGTTCTTCTTGGGGTATTTATTCCCACTTGCACCTCCTTTTTCGTCTTCATGTTTTTGCGGCCATCGCCTCTTCGGCGTTCATCACCTTCCCTGCCTGTTGACAACAGCTCAGCCATCGTCCTCGGAGGGTCTTCGGCAAGCTTCCATAATAGCTTCCCCTTCTGGAGCCCTCCAATCAGGGCTGTCATAGCTATGCTCTCCTCATAGTCTTCCACCTCCAGCTTCTCTTTATTGAATCTGGCTATGTAGTCTCTCAGAGTCTCGTTCTTTCCCTGCTTAACATAGAGCAGGTGTGTGGTCTTCTTCTGCGGCCTCACCCCAAAGAAGAAATTATGGATGAACAAGTCTGCCAACTGCTTAAAGTTTCCAATAGAATTTTTTGGAAGAGACGTGTACCACACATGCGCAGCCCCTGTCAAGGTACCAGAGAAGGCACGACACCTCATCTCATCTGAGATAGAGTATATGTCTGCCGCCGACTGATACATTTCCACGTGGTGGACAGGGTTGGTGCTCCCATCGTATCTTGGGGTGACCACGGGAGGCTTGAACTTCGATGGCGTGGGGAAGTTGACTATCTTTGCCACAAAGGGTGAGCCCATGGTGTATCCCCTCTGAAGAGGGTCCCGGCTCTTCAGTATGTCGCCAATCTTATCCTCTAACCTCTGGATTGAGTCATTCCAGGGCCTCACAGGGTCGGCCTGGCCGATGTTATCCCCTGCTGCCTCCCGGAGGTGGATGGAGGGCTCCGCTACGGCAGGCCTGTGTCGGCTATTTACTTCCCTTTGGCCGTCATCCCGTCTTTGGGGTCGGCCTTCTGCTTCTTTCCTAGATCTCGCTGCGCTTCTTGATTTGGACAACTTGTCTCGCAGGTCATTCACTGAGCCCAGCCTCTCGAAGGCCGACCCCCTGCTCAGGCGGTCAAAAGCAGAGCCTCTTGGGCGATCATCAGGGTTTGGTCTCCCGCACTTTCCTCTACTGTCCTGGAGGGGTCGTACTGTATTGTTGGAGACCTCATATGGCTCCCAGCATTCTACTGGAGCCTCTTCTTCCTCCAGATCATCATACCTGTCCTCGGGGCAAGGGTTTCCTTGCCTCCCCAGGCGTAAACGCCGGGGGTCAGCAACATCCCTACGCCGCTGAGGGGGTGGCAGGTCTTTATGTGGTGCCTGGGGTGGTCCCCTGGCCTCATGATGTCCTGGAGCTGCTGCCGGAGTAATCATCTCAGGTGAGACCCCTGGTGGTCTCAGTATATTCTGACTTAGAGCTGTAAACTGCTCCTGCATCATCCGCTGGCTGGCTGCCAGAGACTTTAGGGCTGCTGCCACATCAGCCATCTCAGACTGAGGTGGTGGCTGACTGGAACTGGGTCTTCCCCCCTCATCCGGTGGGGGAAGAGGTGGTGGTGGCATCTCAGGTGCCATGTGCTTGAGCTATGAAAAGTTGAACTGAAGAAAATACTAGTGAGCTTGGGAACCTTAGTGGGTCTCTTTCAATGGTGAAACACCTCCTCTCAGGGGGAGTGTTGGTTCACCACCAGAGTGCCCAGTGAGGTCAAGCTGTACAAAGGAAGAGATGTCTTCTCTTTCCCACAGACGGCGCCAAACTGATGATGCTAAGATTTAGCACCACCAGGTAAGTGATGGTGAGCTCAAACAGTAGTAGTTATGGCAGCCATAGAGATGCAAGTATATAAGTGTATAGAAGGGGATGAGTATAAGAGGAAATTAGACAATGATATATAGTGGTTCAGCCACTTAGGCCTACATCCACTGTGAGTGTGTGATCCACTAAGTATGGGCACTAATGGCCTTGGATACAATGCACATAACCCTCTCTCTCTCTCTACTGTGTGTGTACAAGCAGAGTTTTAGCTAGGGCTACTGTTCATGGATCGATCCTCTGTAGGGTTAGGGTGACAAGTATATATAGGTCTTGGGGGTGTAGTGTACCCCCCAGGTAAGCATGGTGCATGTGAATAATGATCTAGCCAATCCCCTATTGACACCTGTAGATGCCAAATGATGACATAATATTCCCTCACGTGAGGGGGTGATTCGGTTGTAACGGTCTTCCACGTGTCATATGAGCCTCACGCGCACTGTTCCACGCGTCTCCCAAACCACGCGCTGTCATGATGTCACCCTCGGCCTATGAGCCGAGGCCGAGGGCAAAGTTTCTTCCGGCAGTGAGTCTGGCTTGATTATGTCCTCGTACTGTCGTACCCTCGTAGGGTCGGCCGGAGCCTGGTGAGGGGTCGGCCCCTCGTAGGGTCGTCTGGAGCCTGGTGAAGGGTCGGCCCCTCGTAGGGTCGTCTGGAGCCTGGTGAAGGGTCGGCCCCTCGTAGGGTCGTCTGGGTCTGGTGAAGGCCAGTTGGGGCCTGGTGGGGGGTCGGCCCCTCTTAGGGTCGTCCGTTGTGGAGGCGACCCTCCTAGAATATAAACGGGTATATCACACATCATAATTTCGTGGTTTAAATTCCTCTACATGGCAAGGGTTTCCAGAATTATCAATTAGACCAATACTACATGGATTTTCCTATCATAAATCGGGTTTTCCTCCATTAAAAGTCATCTTAATTACTCCTAAACTAATATGAAAGATGCACCAACGAAATAAGTAAGATAAACACTTTCTTGGGATTCTCAGAGGTCTGGTTTGGTGCCAAATTCGGTATGGTTGCATTCCTCGTCTCGCGATCTACGCGTTGGTGGTGGCGGCGGTGCAAACCGTTGAGTTTTGGGCCTTGAATTTGACTTGAGAGCTCTCTCCTTCCTCTCCTATGGCCGTCACTTGTGTTTAGAGTTTCTAACCCTAGAAGGTAACCTAGGTATCTGATATAACTCCTCTAATTTTCGTGGGTTTAATTACCCAAAAATGTAAAATGACCAAAATGCCCTCCCGGGGTACTAATTAGGCCTAAAAACGCCCCGAGACCCAAACTAAACCCCCGGGTACACTTTTCTGACTATCTCGACCCTTCCGGGCACGTTGGCGCACTCAAAACGACCATACAAACAACTTATAAAATATTCACTTATTAATCAACATTTAGTCCCGACACGACACAGGCGCGTCCCGACTTAAATTTCCATAATTGTCATTTTATTCACACGTGACAATATTATAACAATAAATCTCATATATTACTATACTCATCCAGTGATATTCAACAGATAACAAATTTCCAATAATTACTAACTCTCGTCACACTAGTAAATATTTAAAGCAACATTCCGGATTAAAATTAAATTAATTTATCTCAATTAAATTTAATAAATCCCATAATTTAAAAGCTATAAAAATACGGGGTATTACATTCAGCACTTTCTTGTTAACGACACTACCTTTGTTGATATTTGTACCTCCCTATAATTTTGAGAATACTTATTTTGGTAATATATAAATTACACGTGTCTCAGTAATTTAATTAATTTGAGAAATAATGTGAATTTATATAAATTTTAATTAGGGAGAAATGGATTAATATTTATGTGATATTATATTTACTTGTGCGATAAGTAAATAAAATTTCATTATTTTATATTACGTCATAAGTGAGTAAAAGCGATAGGTCAATAGTATCTTTTTCGGGATCACGTGTGGAGTCAAATTGAACATAAGATTGTAAATAGATAATGGGTGACTCGGATGATTATTTTGAGCGTACAGTTGATCTGAAAATGGTCAAAATAGTAAAAATTAAGTACTCGGGGATAGTGTTTAGGTCTCGGGGGCTTTTTAAACTAACGGAGACTAGTATATGGACGTTTTGATCATTTTGATGGAATGTGAAGCGGCAAAATGGGATTTATTTTATAAAATAAAGGGTTTATAGAAAAAACCCATCATTTTACAAAATAGCAAAAGTTCTCTGAGAAAACCAAAGGGTTAGAGATAAAGTGAAGGGAAAAGTGAGAAAAGCTCAAAAGTTTAATGAAAATCTAAAGAAATTCAAGGATAATTCAAGTAGGAGGTTGTGAAGAAGTTCAAGGATTTTTTTTTATCATCTATAACAAATTTAGACACTAAGAATCTTAAGGAAGGTAATTATCTTTCTATTTATTTATGTATTCAGTTTCAATTCATATCATGATTGGGAATTTATTTTGAAAAAGTTTAGTTTTTGTAAATCAATGCTCTGATACCACTTGTTGGAACACGAGGCCCCCAATCGTTAAAAATCTTACTACAAAAAGTAAAATTCAATTTCCTTTTAAGATGCGGAAGCGAGATGGTTCACATAAACATGTACACACCAAATTTTAATTTCTTTCAAAATAAAATTAAACCAAATGAAATAAGATTAAACCCACACATATTTTAATTTCACTTAATACCAAATTAATTTAGCTCAAGTCCTAGAAATTTGCCTAACAGTATTAATTAATTTTTGCAAATTAGGCCAAACCAAATTTTATCAAATTAAAGTTAAGGATGACTTGAATTAAACTAATATCAATTTTACCCAAAATATTAGTTAGCACCATATTAAGCAAGATTAGTGATTTAAACCAATTTTATCTTTTTACCAAAGCGTGCATCTAATGTGAAATAGCAAGATAAAATAAATCACAAACCACTACGCCGCGATGTACGAGGAAAAACCCACAACGGGAAAAAACCTCGGACGACCCTAGCCTCAAATCCACTAAGTACGGTTTTACAAATACAAGACAGTAAGACTTACAACACTCAACTTGACTCCGTCCAATCCCCGACGTTCCTTCTTGTATACACCTATGCCTAGCGAATAACCATGGAGCTCCACCGCGATCTTGAAATCCACCGATCGGAATTTTAGGAGCCCATCAACCACACACGGTGCATTTCACCATATGAGAATGCCGCAGCAACAAACGATTTTCTTCTTTGTAGGATGTAGAAGTAAACCCAAGCGAACTCTTCAACACGGTAGAGTAAACCCGGTTCCAAACACTCCAAGAAAGATATTTATATAGAAACTTGGAATAAACAAACAATGGGTGTAAAAAACAAAAGTGTTTAAAGATTTTATCTTGAAAAATAAACACTCAAAACTTGAACTCTTTCTTTTTAGAATTTTACTCTCAAACTCTCTCTTGGAGATTGTAGTATGTGAAAAAGTTGGTTTCCGCACTAGATAAGTCTGTCAAAAGTTAGTGGGATTGAGGTGAAAAACCACCCAAAACTTCCAATTAAATTTCCCGCCAAAAATCTCGTTCGAACGATGTCTTGTTCGAATGACCCTTCTAACGAAGTTCTAGTGGCCTGATGGGAAATCTGACAAACTCGTTAGAATGACATTCTCGTTCGAACAAAACAACTACTTTGAACGATATTATCGAACGAAGTTCCAGTGGTAAGTCGTTGGCAAACCTCATTCGAACGAAATTCTCGTTTGAACGAAAAACTCATTCGAACGACAATTTCGAACGAAAATCTAGAAAGCTTAAAAATTCGATTTTAGCCTAGAAACTTTATTTTAAAGTTTTAAAGAAACCTTCTGAAAATAAATCTCAGTTTAAAATAAAAATACACCAAATTAAAATTGTTCCAAGCTCCTATATAAATATGTAATGCATTCATACCTTAGGAGTAAAACGGAACACATGTTGTTGACGTAGAAACGAGGCACAACAAACTCGGCATTTGATGAAGATTTAATCTTATCCGCTACATTTTCAACTAATATGTCATAGGCTTGAATGGATAAATTGAACACTATCCTATGACTCAAATGTTTTTGTCCGTAATTGAGCCAACACAACATTAAGACTCAATCGAAAACTTGTGTCCTTACAAATCTCCCCCTTTGGCTATTTCAGGATAAAAAAAAATCATAAAGGGCCGTCAATATCTGCTATACTTACAAAAATATCCCACCCAAAATAAAAATTACATATCTTGACTCAAAAATCCAAGGATCAATATCTTTGCCGATGAAGAAAGTTGCCATATTTAGAAGAATTCCTGCACACTTAAGCAAACTATCAAATGTATAGGGAATATGAAGAATAGTAAATGAAATTAAGATAAATACTCCCCCTAAATTAATTCTCCCCTTTATCAACTAAATGACCTACTAAGAAAGACGTCTCCCCCTAAGATAAATCACCCAAACTAAGATGCGATTACAATAGGAAACGATACCATTTCTCCCCCTATCATTCTCCACCTTTTTGTTCAGGAATAGAAAAATGATAAAAGCTAATTTAAACATGAAGCTTAGAGTGATAAGATCATGAAAGCATATGGGCAACAAAATCCTAACTAATCCAACAAATAATACCGGATACCAACTAAGATGCAAGTAAATGATACCAATATGATACATAAAGAATAAGCATGTGATATGAACAAAGAATGCAATAAGATAGATACCAATCATGAATTAAAGCATAAATGGACTAGATAGCAAGGCAAAGACTAAAAAACAAACACTATCAAATATATGTATACATAATATATACCAAATAGACACGGGTACAAATATATTGATATAAACACCAAAATGACACACACAAAAGATAATATGAGTCTTCACACTGTTATAGCATAAATGTGTCATATGGAAACGAAAGTGTTCGGGTGTGAACTAGTAACAATTAAATTTAGACCCAATCACTTAAAACATGTTCACGGAGTTCTCATTTGATTGAAAGCTTCATCACATTTGAATATAACCTCGCGTGACATTAAAAATTGAACTCAATGAACAAACATACACAATGCATACAAAGCTAGACTTTTGATGATTCTACAAACCAATAGAGTCATGACATTGAAAGTACAACTAGGATAAACGAACATTGTGCAAACCGTTGATATACCATCCAATCTCCCTCAATAAACATATATATTTTTGAATAAATATATCAATTAAAATAGGCCTTGGCAATTATTTTTCTTTTTAATGCCATATTTTATTTTTAGGCCTTTGGAGCACGTATTTCTTTTAGGTCCATTCCAAACGTTGTCTTACTCGCAAAGGATGATAGTTCCTTTCGGATCCCTTCCCCATGCACATTTATATATATTATTTTATATCTCACACAAATTTCACGTGCAATGGATTTTAACATGCACTAGTCCTCCTAGATCATATAATATGTACATGACTAGATTGGTAGGAGAACACCTCACAAAGCTCAAATATACATATGAAGTTATAATTTCAAGTGAGCTCGTGCATGTGTGAATTCAGGTATATAAAAATAGAATCCATTATAACAACACAAAATCCAACTACTCCATGTAAGCATGGTAAAGAAAATTTAAAGGATTGACAATCTTAACCAAAATTTCTAGCCACATGGGAGCGAAAAAGATGGGATTCAAACACAAGTATATGCCACATAGAGTGTGTCAAACTAAAATACACACACAAAAAAAATCTTTTTGAGTTTTTAAATTTTTTTTAACCAAAAATAAAAATATGTACTCAAAAGACAAACAAAAATCATTTGTATTTTTCATAATCTTAAATTACTAAAAAGGTGAAACACAAATGATAAACAAAAATCTTTTTGTATTTTTTTTATTTAATGCAAACTAAACTGAAAGAAGTATAATACAAAAGATAAACAAAAATCGTTATTCTAGCATGTGAATAAGCATGAAGCATAGACTAGAAGATGATTAAGAAGCATACAATTAGCATGATAAATATATCATGAAGCACAAAAGCTAAAGTATGCAAACAACTAACACATTCAACCTTTATATTTAGCAAGTGAGGAATCATGTGAAAGTAAATGATAATAAAAAAATCCTCTTTTGCAAAGATACCAAGTCGGATCTCCTAACCCAAACTAGTGATGAATGATGATCTTGGGGTGTAGGAATCTTGGCTACCTTAGTTGACTCATGTTGGGATTTTCTAGGACCTCATTTAAGATCAAAACAAAATTTACTAAGATGACCTTTTTGACCACAATGTGAACAAGTAAAAACATGTCAGAAGTGGGTATCTAAGGATTGATCTCTAAATGCTTTCCTAGGTGATTCTCAAAAAACATTGGTTTTGTCTTTATGAGTTGGTTCACTACAAGTATCGAAGCCTAAACCACATGTGTCATTTTTAATTTGGACTGTTTCTAATATTTTATTTAATTTCTCCGAACGACACTCCAAATTAAATTTGACTTTACTAGAGTCTTTTAATTTATTTTCTAATTCTAAAATTTGAGACTCTAATAAAATATTGCGCTCTTCAAATGCGAGAATCTCCTTTTTCAAGGATTCCATTAAACCTTTAAGTCTATCTCTCTCACCTTCTACATATTCAATCTTCTCACGAAGAGCTCGCTCACGTGTTCTAAGGTCTTCCACTAACACACTTCCATCAATGACCTTAACACGCTCTCTTAAACTCGTTTCTAACTTCAAATTCGCTCTTTTTAATTTAATAGATTCTTCATATAGTTCTTGAAAAGCATTTTGAAGCTCAATCACATTAACATCTTCTTCATTTTCATTCTCTCTCTCTTTTTCACTCTCCCTACCATAAAAAAAGGGAATCATAAACTTTGACCTTGGAAGTGTCATGTGTTAACATTTCATCAATAGAAGATTGATCACTGCCACTCACATGACTAGCCATAAAAGCCACAAAGTTGGGCTCAGTGGGGGAATCGGGTCCCTCTTCATTATCACTATCACTAAGGGTTGCATTAAAAGAAATTGGTTGCTTACCCTCTCTCCTTAGTTTAGTGGGGCACTCTTTTTCCCTATAGACATACCCTTCACAACCATAACACCTATTTGACTCGTCCCTATTTAAATTTTCATTAAACGTTTTAGGGATCTTCTCGGATTTGTCATGCTTAGATTTTTCAAATTTCTTAAAATCATTTTTAAATTTATCTTTGTTAAATTTAAGAAAATTTTGAAACTTCCTAGCAAACAAAGCCATATCTTCCGAGTCACTCTCATTTTCACTCTCTACTACTTGTTTTTCCTCCTTTCGGGCTTTCAAAGCAACGCCTTTATCTATTTTCTTTTCAGTTTTAGAGGGAAAAATGTCTAGTTCATAGGCTTGTAAATCACCTACGAGCTTTTCTAATTTCTTAGAGGCTAAAGTGGGTAAAGAATTTAACACAGTCACCTTAGGAATAAATCTATCGAGTAGGGACCTTAAAATTTTCTTTACTAATCGATTTTCGAGTATTCTCTCTCCAAAATTAAAAGATGAATTAACAATATTAGAAAGTCTAGCATAAAATTCATCAAAAGTTTCTTTTCATTCATTTTGATGGTTTCAAATTGAGTTGTGAGGTTTTGGAGTTTCGATGCTTTTACGACACTAGTTACTTCATGAGTGAGTTGAAAAATATCCCAAGCTTCTTTAGCGGTTTCACACGTAATAATACAACGAAGTTCGACCGGTGTGACCGCACTAAATAAGGCATTTATACCTCGGGAATTAAAATTAGATAGTTTAAATTCATTCTCACTCCATCTATCGGTGGGTTCGGGAACACGCTCATTATCTACTAAATGTGTAGGTGGAAACCACCCGTTAACAACAAACAACCAAACCCTCTCGTCGATTGATTTTAGTGTCGATTTCATCCGTGCTTTCCAATACGCGTAGTTAGAACCATCGAAAATAGGAAATTTTGAAAATGAAAAAAATTCCATTTTAGCCAAAAATAGTTAAAAAGATCTTAACGAAGTAATTTATCGTTTTGGATTTGATACCAATTTGAAAACGTTAGTTTTTCTCAATTAATGCTCTGATACCACTTGTTGGAACACGAGGCCACCAATCTTTAAAAATATTACTACAAAAAGTAAAATTCAATTTCCTTTTAAGACGCGAAAGCGAGATGGTTCACATAAACAAGTACACACCAAATTTTAATTTCTTTCAAATTAAAATTAAACCAAGTGAAATTAGATTAAACCTACAGATATTTTAATTTCACTTAAACCAAATTAATTTAACTTAAGTCCTAGAAATTTGCCTAACAATATTAATTCATTTTTGCAAATTAGGCAAAACCAAATTTTATCAAATTAAAGTTAAGGATGACTTGAATTAAACTAATATCAATTTTAACCAAAATATTAGTTAGCACCAAATTAAACAAGAATAGTGATTTAAACAAATTTTATCTTTTTACTAAAGAATGCATCTAATATGAAATAGCAAGATAAAATAAAACACAAACCATTACGCCGCGATATACGAGAAAAAACCCACAACGGAAAAAAACTTCGAACGGCCCTAGCCTCAAATTCACTAAGTACGGTTATACAAATACAAGATATTAAGACTTACAACACTCGACTTGACTCCATCCAAGCCCCGACGCTCCTTCTTGTATACACCTCTGCCTAGCGAATAACCACGGAGCTCCACCGAAATCTCAGAATCCACTGATCGGACTTTTAGGAACCCATCAACCACACACGGTGCCTTTCATCGTATGAGAATGTCACAGCAATAAACGAATCTTCTTCTTTGTGGAATGTAGAAGTAAACCCAAATGAACTCTTCAACACGGTAGAGTAAACCCGGTGCCAAACACTCCAAGCAAGATATTTATATGGAAACTTGGAATACACAAACTATGGGTGTAAAAAACAAAAATGTCTAAAGATTTTATCTTGAAAGATAAACACTCAAAACTTGAACTCTTCTTTTTAGAATTTTACTCTCAAAATCTCTCTTGGAGATTGTAGTATGTGAAAAAGTTACTTTGAAAAAGTTGGTTCCCGCACTAGATAAGTCTGTCAAACGTTAGTGGGGAAAAAGTAGTGGGATAGAGTTGCCCAAAATTGCCAATTGTGGATTTTTCGTGTATAATACAAATATGAAGTCGTAGTGGTGATTCGGATAATTTTTGGATATAATTTTAAGTATTTTTAAAACAGGACTACAATTGTGGATTTTGACTATGTTTGGCTGCCCTACTACGTACAGTTTGGCTTATTTGATGAAAAATATTCGCAAGTTAAATTTTGGGATTAAATAATGATGTTCGGAGATAATTTAGAATTTATGGAAAAATTATATTAATTGATATTATGTCTTAAATAAATTGGTATTTTTATTCGGGGTGAAATTTAGGGTATTTGAGGGGAATTATACTCGGGGATTTATTAGTGAATTTGTGATGAAAAATTCAGGAAAATAGGGATGTGGGCTGATTGAGAGTCGTATGTGTCCGTACATAATATTATGAGAATAAATTAATTAATTAAGTGGATAATTAATTAAATTGAGAATGGAAATGATATTCGAAAAATGTTGGGCTAGTTCCACGAATAATAGGCATGGTTAGCCGAAATTACTGAGAAAATATATACGGGTGTATATATATATCTCTGTGTGTGTGTGTGTGTGTGTGTGTGTGTGTGCATGATATAAATATGTGAACATACCCCTCTAGTGCTATCATCAGAGGTTACACGATGTGGGTTATTTTCCCTGGAAAAAAATAGCAGGCTAAGTATGGACCCCAGGTCATAGCACCACCCTTGTGCCCTTCGAGGTTTAAGTTCGAAGTGAGGTAATTTGGGTATGGTTATGACTCACTATCAAAGACCTCAGGACCGCCTCCAATACGTTTAAGATTTTATCAAAGTTCAGTGTGAGAGTGTGACTCGGTGGCCCAAGATGATATGTGTATGTCCTAGTGCATGATAACATTTTAGATATTTGCATCAAGTGAGTTATTACTCTGAGGGATGACAGTTATATGTATATAGCGAGAGATATATATTTATGCTTGATGTGATATTGAACTACGTATATATGTGTTCAGAAAAATATATACGGGCATGAGATATTAGAATGTGAATATTAATTTAATAACTAGTGAAAATTATTTGGAATGAAATGATAAATTATAACTAAGAATTGTAATTGTTGAAAGTTATATGATATTAATGAATTGGTTATAATTGAGAATTATATTTTAAATGGATGGGAAAATTAATTTTAAAATACACATGACAAAGGGTAGCGTATGGACTTAGGGATATTGGTAACTAGTTAGGCGGGATAGCATAACTAGGGGTTAAAATGCATACATTAGGTGCGAAATATAGTTGAGGGGTGAGTATTATCTCATGTGAATGCGACCCCAATTTAAATATGAAAGAATGCACACATATTTATTTATGCGTTCTAATTACTTGCAAAATATTTTTAAAACATTTTGGTCCCTGACTCATGTCAAAATATTTTGAAAATTTTGTTTTAGGTGTCTAACTACAGGGACGCCAAGCATGATTATCACTTTTAGGTCATCGGATCTGCAGCAGTTGTGGAGAATGTTGTAGGGATTGTTTAGTCGTTTTTATCTTTGAGATTTTAGCTAGGATTCAATTAGTTATTATCCGGGAATGTCGTCCGATGTCAGTTTTTATTCAGCTTTATTTAAATAAGTTGTATTGGATTGTAAACCGATGGTTTATTTGGTTAATATATTTTATTATATTCCAGTATTCAAATATGATAATGTGATTGTGGATTTAATTATTTATTTGGCATAATTGATGGTGAATGGTTTTAATTATGTTAAGTAAATCTTAAAATTGACACATGACTTGATTAAATAATAGGTGGTTAGAAATTGACTAGATTTTTGACAGTGATGCTAAGAATGAGCCATTTGAGTTTCCTGTTTTATTTTAGGACAGGATTGGCCACCCATTATTTTAATAGGCGAGGTGTCATAATATTCTCCTAGAAGTTGTAGTCTTAAAACTGAAGGAGGGAAAGATCCCGATACCTTTGATTCTTGTTGAGACCATCAATTAACTTTCCTCTTTTCTCTTTTGGTAATGCCTTGGGGTAACCCCTTGCTTTTATATATGTGGATGCTAAAGACGTTGATTCTGATTGGGGTTCCTTATTCTCTCCCCTACCATCCAATTTCGTATGTCTTTCGTGATCCGTTGATCCTTATGAGAGAGAGCATAAGAGAATGGAAAAAATGGTTGTTTTATTCTTGGCATTCTTATATATGTTGGTATTTTACATCGAGGTCGATTGTAACTCATCACCTTTTTTGAGTCATTCCCCTAAATTCATATGTTTTCTCTGTGCTGTACCTCTTTCTACCTCCCGAGGAGAGTAATCCGTCAATTACAAAGAAATAAGAAGATCCCACCCCCGTTGGGTCAGCTGTATCTAATTGCGCCTTTGTCCCTATACCCTGTGACCATGATCTCTGACCTTTGGAAGAGTGAGGTTATATTGTTCCTCCCTATTCCACCTTCTTTATTCGTTATTCCACTAATTTTATCTAAGTAGTACTTGATCTAGATTTTGGCAGAAATTAAAGGATGTTATTGTCATTAGAGAAATTGGCATTTGCTGTCTTTTCGGATTAAATCTTCCTACATCCATGGATGTTCAAGAAATAGCTTTATTGTAGGGTAGGGAGACCTTATATGATACAAAGCTCGGCATTGGTTATTAAGACATGAGTATTTCTAGAGAAGAAGTGGATAGTTTTGAGTCCTTTAACATCAGAGGTAGTAACTCGCCTTGAATGGCCTTGCGTAATCTTTTTTATTTCATGATGATAAATGAGTATGTTGTAATGAAAGTGTTTTACTATTAATGGAAAAATGAGTTCCCGTATGGTCTCCAAACCTTTCTCTATCATCTTGATGACATTGTGACCAATTCTTAGGAATCTAAAAGACAAGATACAAATATAAAGACTTCATTCCGTCGAAGGGGTGTGGTGTTGTTGATGGACCCCGAGGGGTTGCCTACGTGTCTCCATCATGTGATTGAATTGGTTTGGTAATGATTTTGATGTATTTCTTTATTTTATGGAGGATTTGGTCATACTTAGTTCTTGCTGGATATTAGATGACTTTCTGTTACACATAGTACTTCTTCAAACGATCTTGATTAATTGTATTGGATAAATCTATTCCATCAATATCGACGAGGTGGGCCATGCCTCCTGAAAGGATTTCCTTTACCACATATGGCCTAGTCTAGTTAGGACTAAACTTTCCTTAGGGGTACCATATGGGTTTAATTACTTCCTTAAGAACTAGGTCTCCTTCTTTTACCATTTTATTCTTGACTTTCTTGTTAAAGGATTTAGTGTCCCATTTATGATATACCTGCAAATGCTACATTATTGTAATCGTCGTTCGTCTATAAGTACCAGTTATTTGTATTTTCTTCATACCCAATCTACTTCAGATATTTCATTCTCTAGTAATACCCTTAACGAGGGTATTTCTATTTCGATCGGCAGTTCAATTTCCATTCCATATATGAGTGATAATAGAGTGACCACTGTGGACGTCCTGACAGTCGTCATGTTTCACATAGTGCGTACGGAATGTGATCAACCCAGTCTCGGCATCCCGCGATCATTTTGCTCAATATTGCTTTCATGTTATTGTTTGTTAATTCCATGGAACCATTAGTCTGAGGACGATATTAAGATGATTTTTTTCCTCTTGATTCCATACTCCTCGACAAGATCTGTAACCTCCGTGTTAAAATGCATTCCATTATCAGTTGTCGATTCAAACGACACCCCATGCCTATAGATGATATTCCTCTTTATGAATTGAGCCACCTTTTCGTATTCAGCATGATGTAGGATTCCGCTTCGACCCATTTGGTAAAATAGTACATGGCAACCAAGAAGAATCCATGGCCATTCCATGCTTTTGGTGTTACTTTCCTAATGATATCGATCCACAGTGTTAAAAATGGCCATGATGATGTCATGATGTGGAGTTCCCTCGGAGGTAAATGCTGTAAATTCACAAGTAATTGTCATTTTGGACATCTTTGGACATATTTTCTACACTCGTGATGAAAAGTACTCTAATAATATCCTTGGCGGATAATCTTTTTTATCAGTATATGGACATTCATAAGAGAGATGCATTCTCCACCATGGATATCTTCCACACTCTTTCTACTTCACCTTTGTCAATACACTGCAGATAGATGTCGTCAAGGTGCCTCTTGTACAGGTGTCTTGAGCATGCATTTTGTGAAGCTGTTGGGAGCCCTAGGAAGATAGAAGAGTTGAACATCATCAAATAGGGTAAATTTTTTCTCCAAGTACTTGTGGTATGGTAGGATTTTTTCCTCTCTGATATTTTAGTGTCCCAGAACCTGGAATATTATAAGGGATGAATAACCGTACACATCGATCATTTGGATTTATTTATTGAGCACCATCTTCATCCCCATTATAAAAACTTTGTATTCAGCGATGTTGTTGGTATATTCATAAATAAGCTTGATGGTCATAGATTGGTGTAATACCTGCCACTTTTATTTTGTTCTCATCATCTTGTGGTAATCGAATTATTCAATAATATTAATTCGTTGTGATCTATTTTCGCATTGCACGAGTTCATATGAATATTTATTCGTAATCCCCGTATTATTCTAGAACTATTATAATTGTCTGAACGAATATTGGTTAGATGTAACATAAGTTGTAGAATTGTAACATGAATAGTACCGACACGTAAACTACAACTTGCGTGATTTTTGTAGGATATTTTATTGAGGTTAAAAATAATTTGACCATATTTCTGGGATGCTAAAAATAGGCCTAAGAGTTTCATGGGGTCAAAAGTCAAAAAAATGAATAAATAAATAAAATATTATTATTTTTCTCAAAAAATAAAAGTGCTCCGAAAATTCTAAAAATCACCATACCGACTTGAAATTTAATTTTGAGCAACTTTATCCTCTTGGACATCTCCAAAATAATTCATATAATACCTTTTTTGGGGTAATTTCTACTCGGTCAGCCATGAAAAAATATGATTTTCCACTTCACTTTGTTTGCTTGATTCTTATTCCCACTAGCCCTCTTTTGAGATGGTGTGTGATTATCATCCATGGAGTGTTATGAAGAGTGGGAAACATATTTTGGGTTGACATTATGGGTGTGAGTTGTAGTGTGATTATAAGAGAGAAGTAAGGGATGCCAAACAAAAATCAACTCAGCAGATATTTGTCTAAGTTTCACTACCTCCTACACACTCCCTCTTAACCCATACATGATTCCAAACCCGTAACCCCCTTCTCTACCCTCCATAAAACCACCCAATTACTTTATTTTTGGCATATAATTACCTTAGAATAATCACATAAGGGTGAAAAAGCTTGAAAAAATATTTTCAGCAAGTTTTTGGAGCTTAACATTACAAGTTTGGAGCTTACTTTGGTGTTATTTTTGGAGCTTATTCTTGGACTTATTTCTTTATTATATTCATCCTCCATATTATCCAAGTAGGGTTCTCCTCTCAACTCTTTTCTAAAGCTAAAAATCATGTATTAAAGTAGTAAAAATCATGCTTTAAAATGGAAGGTATTTTGCCTTATTGAAAATTATGATTTTCATGCTAGAATTAGTTTTGAATTTGAAATAATTAAAAATGATGTTATTATATTTATAATGAATCATTATAGCATGAAATATTGATAAAATAATTATGGTGAAAGACTTCATAATTATGAGTATGTTAGTAGCATTTTGGAGGATTTCTTAGGTAGAAATCCATGGAACTTGTGTAAAATGTTGAAGTAATTCATGGGTTCACTAATTAAGATGATTAAAGATGGAGTATACTGTTTTTAAGATGTTTTTAGAAATATGAAAAATGCAGCCCTATTTTATTAATTTCAGAAATAAAGATTAAAGGCTTAAATATAGGTTTTCTAGCTATTTAAAATGTTTATTTATGAAATTTGAAATTTATTATTGAAATTATGTTGGAAAAATCATAAATATATTTTTTAGAAGTTAAAAAATGATTTTTGGTGAAATTAGTATGATTAAAGCCATTTAAAAGGATAATATTTGTGTAAAACTAATAGTAGTGGGTGGCATTGTCGTAAATACAGTGAATAGTATGCTGTCAAGATTTTATTTTGCAATTAAATGTATAAAGTGAGTTTGGTAAAAGAAAAGAAATTAATGATATATTTTTGCTAAGAGAAAATAATGAGTTCCAGGGACATAATATTCTAAAATGGCTTAAGTGTGTGTTGGGGCATCTAGCCCAGAAGCGTTGCATTCATTTGCATAAATTGAATAAATTGTTTTCTTAAAATATTAAAAGATACTGTATATGTATAGAATTTTAATACAAATTATTACTTAGTATCTCCCACCCTACTGGGCATTCCGCTCATACCTACTTTCCAAAACCCACAGGTACTTCAGGTAAGGACACAAAGGCTTGCATTAGTAAGGTTCCCGAGAGTTCCGATCGTTGTTAGATCTTTGATTACTGCTATCCCGTAGAGGCAATATTCGATATTTAATTATGTATCAGTTGTACTATTTAAATTTGGACTTGAACTTGGAACTTTGGTTTGTAATAATACAGGACATTTTCTATTAATTATGGTTTAATGATATTTTAACTGGACTCTTTTACAAAATAATTAAATGAGATTTATTCAAATTAATGAACTGAAATTATTGTTGAATAATTTGATGATAAATGGTTTTTCTTTAATATGACAATTTTTAATAAACATTTTCTTAAATAAATTAAAAGTAATTTCCCGCTCCCTCGTGACCCTCGGACTTGGATGCGAGTTAAGATCGACAATTACTCTAAATCCGATTCGGGGCATCATAACTTGGTATCAGAGCATTAGGTTCGACGTGTATGGCGATACAAATTCACATTGTTATTCCCTAGTACGATTTCCCTTTTTACCGTTGTGCTAAACTCACCTAATCTCCTTCAGGATGCCTCCCAAGCGTACTAGCATTTAAGCCGAGAACAGCGAACTTAAACGTATGGAAGATGTCGTACATCTATTAGCTGACACTTTATGCCAAAGTGAAAGGGGTAACCATAGTGGTTCCATTGAATGTTCCACAGTGGCATCCATATTTAAGGAGTTCAGGCGGTTAAACCCTCCTACCTTCAATGGTTCTACCAGCCCCAATGCCGCAGAAGAATGGCTCGAGGAAGTTACCCGAGTCATGGATGTTCTTGATGTTCCATCTAGACATAAAGTTAAGTTGACCACCTTCCTACTCACAGAACAGGCTCAACGATGGTGGGTCACTCACCTTGCCAGTGTAATGGGATAAGTTCAAAACAGTATTCCTTGACCGGTATTTTACCCAAGCGTATAAAGACGCTAAGAAAGATGAGTTCACCCAACTTATTCAAGGAAAGTTATCAGTGAATGAATATTAGGCTCAGTTTGAAAGCCTAGTCAAGCACGTAAAGTCTGTCTGATTCGATGACATCGAGAAGAAGAGATAATTTGTGAAAGGATTAAATCCTCACATCCATAAGCTTGTGGTGGGTTTTGATCATCTAGATTTCGGGATGGCAGTAAATAAGAAGATCCGCCTAGATCTCAAGGCTTAAGACTCCCGAGTCATTAGGGATAAGAAAAGAACTTCTGGAGGGACCCAACCAAAGCTGAATGGTGGATCTTCTGCTAATGGGAAGAAATTCAGATACGGAAACATGGGTTTCATTTCTAGCATCAGAACAGGAGAAGGAGAGATAAGTAACAACCAGAGACCAACATCCCCTAGGGCTTGCTTTATTTGCGGGTCCATGGATCATATAATGCGAGAGTGTCCTCAGCGGGATAATAAGGGACATCAGGAAAGCTATCAAAATGGCAATATCTTATCTGGAAGAAATCCCAGTCAGTCTCTCCCTTCACAATAGCAACAACAGCCCATCTCAGGACCTCGATAATAACCTATGCATAGTTATGGTATGCCTCATCCAAATCAGGGCAATCGGGGACAGAGTAAGACTAACGGTGGCCAGGCTAGTAGATTCAATCCAGGTCGTGCTTATTCTATTACCCAAAACAACACCTCCCCAGAATCCTTCAGTCATGGAAGGTATTATTTTATTGTTCAGTACATGGGTTAAAGCATTATTCAATTCGGGTGCATCTCTTTCCTTTATATCGAGTTCTTTATCATTCTGTTTAGGTCTTGACATAAAGAATTTTAGTCCCCCGATCTTCGTAGGATTACCAGTAGGTGGTGGTGTTATTATGAACAAGATTTGTAGAAGTTACGGGAGATTTTATTCTGGAATATGACTTAATACTGATGGATATGGATGGCTTTGAGGTGATACTCGGTATGGATTGGCTTTCATGTTTCGGTGCCATTATTGAGTGCCACCGACATAGTGTCTCAGTACTAATTCCAAACGGATCTCGTTATCGTTTCAACAGTGAACAAAGTGTCGACTATCCCTGTAAGTTCTCTACGGTTCGAGAGAAACAACAATTCTTTGGTTGGTTGAGTAGTATTGTTGCTCAAGAAGAGCCTAGTCACATGTTATCAGACCTTTTAGTTGTCCGAGAATTTCCTGATGTTTTTCCTGAAGACCTCTCTAGTTTGCCTCCGTGTCGGGAGATTGATTTCGCCATTGATGTTCATCACGGCGTTTCACCCATTTCTATTCCTCCTCATAGAATGGCTCCGGTAGAGTTACGATAATTAAAGACCCAGTTAGAAGATTTATCGAGCAAAGGGTTTATACGACTAAGTGTGTTTTCGTGGGGAGCACCATTATTACTTGCCAAGAAGAAAGATAATTCTCTCTGACTTTGCATCGATTACAGACAACTGAATAGGGTAACTATAAAGAATAAGTATCCTATGCCACGGACTGATGACTTATTTGGCCAACTTCGAGGAGCAAGAAGATTTTCCAAATTTGACCTTCGATCTGGTTACCATCAATTACGAGTCAAGGAAGAAGATATTCCCAAAATAGATTTTCGCACTCGATATGGTCATTACGAGTTTTTTAATTATGCTTTTTGGCCTAACTAATGCCCCACTATCTTTCATGGACCTTATGAACCGTATCTACCATCCGTACTTAGATCGATTTGTAGTGGTCTTTGTTGACGACATTCTGGTGTACTCATCCTCTGATGTCGATCACGAGGATCATCTTCAAACTACTCTTCAGGTGCTTAGAGGGAATCAGTTATTTGCAAAATTCAGCAAGTGCGAGTTTGGATGGATGAATTTAGATTCCTCGGCCACGTGGTATCTGGAGAAGGAATTTCGGTCGACCCATCCAAGGTTAAAGTAGTTCTTGGTTGGGACAAACCTAAGTCAGTTACTGAGGTGAGAAGTTTCCTCGGATTAGCCGATTATTATCGGAGATTCGTTCTGGACTTCTCCAAGATTGCTTTGCCTCTTACTCAGCTGACACAAAAGGATGTTCGGTCTGAGTGGTCAGGTGAATGTGAAGCTGCCTTTCAAGAGTTGAAAGTTAGACTCACATCGGCACCAGTTCTCATTCTTCCTGAGCGAAGGAAAGGCTATATAGTGTATTGCAATGCTTCTAGATCAGGACTTGGCACAGTGCTCATGCAATTGGGTAAAGTAATTTCTTATGCATCCTGACAGATCAAGATACATGAAAGGAACTACCCCACCCATGACTTGGAGTTAGCAGCTATAGTGTTTGCTCTCAAGATTTGAAGATACGATCTATATGGTGAACAATTCGAAGTATTCTCAGATCACAAGAGACTCAAGTACATCTTCACTAAGCGACATCTCAATTTGCAACAATGAAGATGGATTGATCTCCTAGAAGATTATGACTTTACCTTATAGTATCATCCCGGAAAGGCCACCGTAGTGGCTGATGCTCTAAGTAGTAAGTCAGAACCTTCCTTAGCTGCGATGAAGTGCTATCGACAACGTATGTATGGTGAACTGCAAAATTTTGGATTGCATGCTCAAAGGAGGAACGATAGGGCCTGCTTGTGGGGAATAATATCCAGGCCTCTTGTTCATCAGAAAGTCCTCGATGCTCAGTCACTCGACAAAGAGATTGTGCAGTTCAGGGATCGTATTCGGGCCAGTGGTGAGTTTGATACTCTCACGATGGACAAGGATGGTGGTGTACATCATAAGGGTAGGTTGATTATTCCGGCTATTAGAGAACTACGAGAAGAGGTTCTGGCAAAATTCCACAAGTCCAGGTTTAGTATACACCCCGGGGCAACAAAGATGTATAAGGACCTTTATAGGGATTTCGGGTGGTCTGGTATGAAGAGATATGTGGCTGAATTTGTTGCAAGGTGCTATACTTGTCAGCAGGTAAAAGCTGAGCACAAGAAATTAGCAGGGTTGCTGCAACCACTCCCTATAATCGAGTGGAAATGGGAACATATCACGATGGACATCGTCATTGCTCTACCTCGATCTGAATAGGGTCACGATGCAGTTTGGGTTATTGTAGACCGTCTCACTAAGTTAGATCATTTCCTCCCGATGTAGGTTACGAATAATATAGCCAAGTTATCAAGGTTGTATATTCGAGAGATAATCCGACTTCATGGAATCCCTCTCACGATTGTTTCAGATAGAAATCCACGATTTGTTTCTCAATTTTGGAAAAAGGTTCAGCAAGAGTTGGGTACAAAACTGAATTTGAGTATAGCATACCATCTAGAGACATATGGACAATCAGAACGTACGATTCAGACTTTAGAAGACTTTTTGAGAGCTTGTGTGCTAGATTTCTAAGGGAGTTGGGATGAGAATTTGCATCTGGCAGAGTTCTCTTACAACAACAGTTATCAGGCGAGCATTGAGATGGATCCTTTTGAGGCTTTGTATGGAAGGCCATGTCGTTCTCCCGTCTGTTGGGCAGAGGTTGGCGAGAAGCACCTAACTAGTTCTGATCTAATCAAGGAGATGACGGACGAGGTTCAGTTGATTCGACAGAGACTTATCACGGCTCAAGTTCGATAAAAGAATTATGCCGATAATTGACATACACTTTGGAGTTTTTGATAGGTGACCGTGTGTTGTAAAAGTTAAGGCACGAACCGAAAGTCAAAGATTTGGGCAGAAGGGTAAACTCGCTCCACATTTTATTGGTCCTTTTGAGATTTTAGAACGAATTGGGAACCTCTCATATTGTTTAGCATTACCTCCGTAGTTAGATCATGTTCATAATGTATTCCATGTTTCGATGCTGAAGAAGTATCTTCACGATCCACGACATGTCATCAACTGCAAATAACATCGAGCTGGAAGAAGATATCACTTTCTTGACACGTTCTATATCCATCTTAGATCGTGAGGACAAGGTCCTACGTAACAAGGTCATCCCGTTGGTGAAAGTCCTTTGGGAATCCCATGGTGTCGAAGGAGCAACTTGGGAACGAGAATCCGAAATGTGAGCAAAACATCCTCATCTTTTCGAATGATTTGGTTTTAATTTCGGGGACGAAATCTCCTAAGGAGGGGAGAATGTAATAGCCGCCACTTTTATTTTGTTCTCATCATCCTGTGGTAATCGAATTATTCGGTAATATTAATTCGTTGTGATCTATTTTCACATTGCACGAGTTCATATGAATATTTATTCGTATTCCCCATATTATTCTAGAACTATTTGAATTGTCTGAACGAATATTGATTAGATGTAACATAAGTTGTAGAATTGTGACATGAATAGTACCGACACGTAAACTACAACTTGCGTGATTTTTGTAGGATGTTTTATTGGGGTTAAAAATAATTTGACCATATTTATGGGATGCTAAAAATAGGCCTAAGAGTGCCATGGGGTCAAAAGTCAAAAAATGAATAAATAAATAAAATATTATTATTTTTGTCAACAAATAAAAGTGCTCCGAAACTTCTGAAAATCAACATAATGACTTGAAATTCAATTTTGAGTAACTTTCTCTTCTTTTACATCTCCAAAATAATTCATCTAATACCTTTTTTGGGGTAATTTCTACTCGGCCAGCCATGAAAAAATATGATTTTCCACCTCACTTTGTTGGCTTCATTCTTATTCCCGCTAGCCCCTCTTTTGAGATGGTGTGTGATGGTCATCCATGGAGTGTTATGAAGAGTGGGAAACATCTTTTGGTTTGTCATTATGGGTGTGAGTTATACTGTGATTATAAGAGAGAGGTGAGGGATGTCAAACAAAAATCAACTCAGCAGATTTTTGTCTAAGTTTCACTACCTCCTACACACTCCCTCTTCACCCATACAATCTTCTAAACATGTAACCCCATTTTCTTCCCTCCATAAAACCACCAAAATACTTTATTTTGGGCATATAAACACCTTAGAACAACCACATAAGGGTGAAAAAGCTTGAAAAATTATTTTCAACAAGTTTTTGGAGCGTAATATTACAAGTTTGGAGCATACTTTGGAGTTATTTTTGGATCTTATTCTTGGACTTCTTTCTTGATTATATTCTTCCTCCATATTATCCAAGTAGGGTTCTCCTCTCAACTCTTTTCTAAAGCTTAAAATCGTGTGTTAAATTAGTGAAAATCATGCTTAAAAATGGAAGTATTTTGCCTTATTGAAAATTATGATTTTCATGCTAGAATTTGTTTTGAAGTTGAAATAATTATAAATGATGTTATTATATTTATAATGAATCATTATAGCATGAAATATTGATAAAATAATTATGGCGAAAAACTTCATAATTATGAGTATGTTAGTAGCATTTTGGAGGATTTCTTAGGTAGAAATCCATGGAACTTGTGTAAAATGTTGAAGTAATTCATGGGTTCACTAATTAAGATGATTAAAGATGGAGTATAATATTTTTATTACATTTTGAGAAATATGAAAAATGCAGCCCTATTTTATTAATTTCAGAAATAAAGATTAAAGGCTTAAATATAGGTTTCTAGCTATTTAAAATGAAAATAAACTCTTTTATGAAATTTGGAATTTATTATTGAAATTATGTTGGAAATATCATAAATATATTTTTGAGAAGTTATAAAATATTTTTTGGTGAAATTAGTCTGATTAAAGCCATTTATATGGATAATATTTGTGTAAAACCAATAGTAGTGGCATTGTTGTAAATACAGTGAATAATATGTTGTCAATATTTTATTTTGCAATTAAATGTATAAAGTGAGTTTGATAAAAATAAATAAATTAATGATATATTTTTTCTAAGAGAAAATAATGAGTTCCACGGAAATAATATTCCAAAACGGTGTTGCATTTATGGCCTCCTTGACTGAGTTTAATTGAAGAAATTGAGAAAGTGATAAATAATAAAGTGTGACACCAGTGAAATTGAAAAGAATAAAGAACTTTGAAAATGATGAGAATAATGAAATATATGAAATGTGAAACATGTGGAAAATATAAGAAAGGATACTTGGATGATGCCAATAATTAAGTTGGGCATGATGTCCCTAGTGGTGAAAGACCCCAAAGCCTGTACAGAAGAGCATATAGCAACTAGAGATCGATGGTGTAGAGACCGTGAAGTCCAGGACTGATGTCTACACTCTAAGGCAAAGATTGATAAATCTTGCAATAAATAATTAAGAATGAGAATATTCTTAAGTTAAAGCCACTTAACTCAATAAATTGTTAAGGACTAATATTCAACTAAATAAGTCTCTGGCACGAGACATGAAATGGCTTAAGTGTGAGTTTGGGCATCTAGCCCCCGAGCATTGCATATAGTTGCATTCATTTGCATAAATTGAATAAGTTTTTTTCTTGAAATATTAAAAGCTATTGTATATGTATAGTATTTTAGTACAAATTATTTCTTAGTATCTCCCACCCTACTGGGCATTTCGCTCATACCTACTTTCCAAAACCCACAAGTACTTCAGGTAAGGATGCAAAGGCTTGTATCAGTAAGGTTCCCGAGAGTTCCGGTCGTTGTTAGAGCTCTGATTACCGCTATCCCGTAGCGGCAATATTCGATATTTAATTATGTATCAGTTGTACTATTTAAATTTGGACTTGAACTTGGAACTTTGGTTTGTAATAATACAGGGCATTTTCTATTAATTGTGGTTTAATGATATTTTAGCTGGACTCTTTTACAAAATAATTAAATGAGATTTATTCAAATTAATGGACTGAAATTATTGTTGAATAATTTGATGATAAATGGTTTTTCTTTAATATGACAATTTTTAATAAACATTTTCTTAAATAAATTAAAAGTAATTTCCCCCTCCCCCGTGACCCTCGGACTTGGATGCGAATTAAGACCAACTATTACTTTAAATCCGATTCGGGGGGTCACAATTGGCGCCTCCCATCTGGTGAAATCAGTAACATGTCAATGCTGAACCCCTTTTGTTTACATCTCCATCAAAATAAAAATGCCATTTATATTCTTCTTGACTCTCTATTACCATAGTTTCTTCATTTCGAAAATAGGTAGCGATCTCATCTTATTCGTCCAAAGGGGATTATGTTAAGTAGTTTGCAATGTCCTTCCCTCTGATGGCTTTATGATACACATACTTAATGTCAATTTCTGAAAGCATAAATATCCATTGTCCATTCTTCTTGTTAATAAAGGTTTTTCGAGTAGGTATTTTAGGGGATCCATGCGGGAAATTAGTTTGATTTTAAATGCATCCATGTAATGCCTTAGCTTCCGTATTTCCCAAACTAGAGGTAGGAAAGATTTTTTCAAGGACGTATATCATTCTTCACATGAATTGGAGTTTCGTTTGGAATAGTGTATAGCTTGTTTCTCATGGGATATTTGGCTTACTAAGATAACATGGATCCCGCTGCTGTGTCCGTAATTGTGACATATAAGAGAATAGGATGTCCGAGCCATGGTGGAGCCCATATGAGTGGGTTGGTCAAGTAGTGCTTAATTCTATCAAAGTCTTCTTAACAATAGGAGTTCCATATGTGAGTAGAGTCTTTGCAGATCAACTTGAAAATTAGATCGCATATAGAGGTCATTTAAGAGAAAAACCTACTGATATATTATAGCCTTCCTACGAAGCCTCCCACTTTATTCTCGGTGTGCGATGATGGCATTTCCAAGATGGCCATGACCTTGGATGGGTCAACTTTGATAACTTTTTTGCTGAAAATTATTCCCAGTTATTTCCCTTTAATCACTCTAAAGACATACTTTTGGGGGTTTAAGCGCATTTGGTACATCCTCTGCCTTTCAATGCATTTCCATAATGCTAGAACATGTCCTTCCCATGTTTTGGATTTAAAAATCATGTCATCCACATAAACTTGGGCCTTATCGATCACTAGCATTCTTAAGTCAGAACGACATTACTGTCTAGCAAAAAGTCCCCCTAGTGGAGCAGTAAAGGCCATTTTTCTTGGTCTTTTAGGTGCTTTTTAAACTGATTATAACTGAAGAATCCATCCATGAACGACTTAAGAGTGTGATCCTCCGTGTTATTTATGATCATGTCGATGTTTTATAGTGGGTACTAGTCTTTAGGACTAGCTTTGTTCAAATTTCTATAATCGACACACATCATGAGATTTCCTCCTATTTTTGAGACAGGGATGATGTTAGCTAACCACGTGGTGTGGCCATCCTCGATCCTCGTGATGGTAGGGTTGAAGAATAAGGTATCTTCGTATGGAGAGGATCTTGGTCCCGCGCATCCCTCTCAGGAGCGCTTCGATCTGCGTCGGTGATGAGGTGAAAAATGTAGAGAGATGGACTCGCCAGTCTATTTTACTCAAAATAGACAAAAGAAAAGGGAGCCATCCCAAAGGACAACATCTAAAAACATACTGATACATACGAAACCAAAATGATTCGAAAAGGGTACGAAGGCTAAGTTCCCGAATGGAAAGGTGTTAGTCACCCATTCCGCCCTTGCGGTCTCTCATGGATTATTGTTATTTTCCTTTATTTCCCCGTGATATGTGTACATGTGTATACGTAGTGGAGATAGGATCATCGACTTGTATCATGGAAGAGATAAAGCGAGTCATCCGTAGGAGTGTTCCTAAAAGTTATATAAGAAAATAGGATATACGCGATTATCCTAGCGTTGATCGTTATAATGGGACGATAACGCATATGGAATAATATGCCACTAAGAACAAATATATGTATATATACGTATAATATAAGAGAGTTAAGTTTAAAGAATATAAAAAGAGAAGAAAATGAGAGAAAAGTAGGAATAAGACTCGAGTCTCAGGTTTTACCCGAGACGCCTACGTAGCCTATAGAGGCATCAAAGTCCATGTAGTTCGTATGCAAAATGAGGGGGTGGGATTTATCCCATAAATCCAATCGGGGACTTCTCTTATGTGTGTGTGTGTGTGTGTGTGTGTGTGTGTAAAAAAGTGTTTTAGTTGTAAAAAAGGTGTGAGAAAAGTATGAGAATTCCCGTTTGGAATTTATGAGAAAACCCTATTTTTCTTATTTTTTTTGTGTTTTACTTATATGAAAATAAGGGATGTGAAATAATACTAAATAAAAAGTATATTAGGATATGTGAGATGAGAGAATAAAAGTGCTAAGCAATGAAACAAATTAATGCGAATTTGAAGAGAGAGTTAAAAAAGTTGGACCTTCTTAAAGATCTTGAGCTTGATCATGAATGTTGGAGAGAAGGCCTTGCACTTGGATGATGATCAAGGGTAGTTAATTCACCAAGTTTGATGAAATGGATGATGAAAAGTTATGGTTTGAAAAGGATTTGGATGTGGAAATCACGCTGACATCGAGAGAGGTTTTCTGAGTTCACTGAGAGTGATGGATTTCAGATCTTGGCCTCCTTTGCAATGAGGTCAGGCCCTCCTTTTTATAGTCTTATGGCATTGCCGATCGGCATAGTCCTGGTCCTTCCAATCGGTAGGTGTTTTTAAGCACACTGGAACCTACCGTTTGGCAGTCTCTTTCAAGTTCCTTCGAAAAAACGGTCGTAAAATGCAAACCATTGATCCGAATCGACACGGGGTCAACCGATGGAAAGGTAATTCATAGACATTCAAAATTCCTTTGGACTACTCCTAAGTCTGAGAGTTGACTTTGGGTCAAATGTGGCTTAGAAGCACTCACCGCTCCTTTGGACAGGGGATTGTCGGACGCAAACGAATCGTTTGTCCGTATGGTAAGTCGAAATCGCGCACGAGGCAGGTCGTTGGGAAGTTTAGGAGATGTACTTTGACATCCCAAAAAGTTTGACTCAATTTGTGGAGTTGACTTTGTTCACTCGGGGCCTGGAAGAGTTTGATGACCTTCCGGAGTAAAATAGGTCGTTCGTCCATACCGTAAGTCAAAATCACACACGGGGCGGACCGTTGGAAAGGGGTTTCAGTGCCCTTTGAAGCTTCATTCAGTCTCGATCGAGATTAAGAGTTTAATTTGGTCAAACGGAGTCTAGGAGCATCCGGTGGCCTCTAGGTCAGGTTTCAAGGGAAAATGAGTTGTTCGTCTGCACCGTAAGTCAGAATCGCGCACACGGCCGACTGTTGGAAAAGGGATTCAATGACCTTTAAAGATTCATTAAACCTCGGTCGAGCTGAAGAGTTTGAATTTTCGGTCGAACGGAGCCTGGGGGCGTCCGATGGCCTCTTGGTAAGTATTCAGAACATGACCTAATTTTGTAGTGATGAAGGTAGGTTCTAAGGACCTAGGGAGAGTTTAGGGGGTACTAGAATGGGGTGCCTATAGAGCCCCTCGACGGGTGAGTTTGGAATAAACGATAGTCGTCGAATAAAGATCGCATGATGCCTTTGAAAGAACATTACCAATTCAGAGGGTTGAGGCCGATTCTGCGGGTTGAGGCCTATTCTGAGGGCTTGAACATGAGGGTGACCGATTCTGTGGGTCGAAGCCAATTCTGAGGGCTTGAAGATGAGGGTGACCAATTCTGCGAGTTGAAGCCAATTCTGAGGGTTTGAAGATGAGGGTAATCGATTCTGTGGATCGAAGCCAATTCTGAGGGCTTGAAGATGAGGGTGACCGATTTGGTGGGTCAAAGCCAATTTTGAGGTCTTAAAGATAAGGGTGACTGATTCAGCGAGTCAAAGCCAATTTTAAGGGCTTAAATTGTGATGACCAATTCAGCGGGTCGAAGCCAATTCTGAGGGCTTTAGTTGAGATGACCAATTCTGAGGGCTTAAGTTATGATGACCAATTCTACGGGTCGAAGCCAATTCTGAGGGCTTAAGTTGTGATTACCAATTCTGCAGGTTGAAACCAATTCTGAGGGTTTATGTTGTGATGACCAATTCTACGGGTCGAAGCCAATTCTGAGGGCTTAAGTTGTGATGACCAATTCAGTGGGTCGAAGCCAATTTTGAGGGCTTAAGTTGAGATGACCAATTCCACGGGTCGAAGCCAATTCTGAGGGCTTAAATTGTGATGACCAATTCTATGGGTCGAAGGCAATTCTGAGGCCTTAAGTTGAGATGACCAATTCTGCGGGTCGAAGCCAATTCTGAGGGCTTAAGTTCTGATGACCAATTTTGCGGGTCAAAGCCAATTCTGAGGTCTTAAGTTAATATGACAAATTCTACAGGTCGAAGCCAATTCTGAGGGCTTAAGTTGAGATGACCAATTCTGAGGGCTTAAGTGGAGATGACCAATTCTACGGGTTGAAGCTAATTCTGAGAGCTTAAGTCGAGATGAATAATTCTACGGGTCGAAGCCAATTCTGAGGGCTTAAGTTGTGATGACCAATTCTGTGGGTCGAAGCCAATTCTGAGGGCTTAAGTTGGGATGAGCAATTCTGCGGGTCGAAGGCAATTTTGAGGGCTTAAATTGAGATGACCAATTCTGCGGGGTCGAAGAAAATTCTGAGGGCTTAAGTTGAGATGACCAATTCTGTGGGTCGAATCCAATTCTGAGGGCTGAAATTGAGATGAAAAATTCTGCGGGTTGAAGCCAATTTTGAGGGCTTAAATTGAGATAACCAATTCTGTGGGTTGAAGCCAATTCCGAGGTCTTAGTTTGAGATGAACAATTCTGCGGGTCGAAGACAATTCTGAGGACTTATGTTGAGATTACCAATTCTGTGGGTCGAAACCAATTCTGAGGGCTTAAATTAAGATGGCCAATTCTGCGGGTCGAAGCCAATTATGAGGGCTTAGGTTAAGATGACAAATTCTGCGGGTCGAAGTAAATTCTAAGGGCTTAGGTTGTGATGTTCTCGGGGAACTCTGTCGGGGAAATTACCTCGTTATTTTAATTTGAGCTGGGGAGCCGATTGTTGGGCAAATCCTCGTATCTTTTGGAGACTTTGTGGAGGAATAGCCAATCTGATGCTATAAATTCCACTGGGGAAGTGATTAGGCGGTACAGGGTTTGAACGTATTGCTCGGTGAAATTTGAGACCTTTGGGGAATAGGAGATTATCCTGAAGTTTGGGATGCTTTAGGGGTCCTCCGTGGACGTTTTCGGGAGGAGATTCACTTGACTTTTGAGAGTTCCGCTAGGGAAAGAGGGGTTCTGCTTGAGGAAGTGCAAAATTTTCTTGGTGAAAATGTTCTAAATCCTCTCCGAAATTTTCAGGAATTTCCTGAGTTTTTTTTCAGGGTTTTCTGGTATTTTTTGGGAGTTTTTGTATGAAAATTTAAGGGCGGTGCCAGTCGGCATGGCATGGAGGGTGCCATTCAGTAGTGGCATTAACTTATGGACTGCCTCGAGAAGATAAAGGGGCAGTGCTCTGATTCCAAATTGCCTTTTATCTTACTGGGGATTTTTCAGGTGACCTTTTACCCTTGGGGGATGACTGTTCAGGACACGGGGGTGACTGGGGTGAATGCACAGATGGGGAATTTACTGGCGTATGAGTTTGGCCAATCTTGGTGTCATGGGAAGAGGGTGGTCTGAAAGATTGCTGAGGAGGAGGTGGTGGTGCCACTTTCGAGGCCCCCAATGTCTATGAGGCGGGAGAAGTTATTGCCAGACGATGCGAGGATTGTGGCGATGATTGGCGAGTCTTATCTGTTATACACTGATATATCTATGCCATATGATTATATGGACTTCATGACGAGTTGGCTGATGGATCCCAGCATATATGATGCACTTCCTTTCCCTCTTGTGGGTTCGAGTCGGCCAGTGGGGTCCTCCCAAGCTGTGGTGGTCGGTCGACATCTGCGATGATGGAGACTTCGGAGGTTCCCTTTATGCGGTTGCATACCCCTTCATACAACATTCAACGGGCTAATGGAGGGATGGTGCCTATATTGCATCGTGCTCATGCGATGGACTCGGAGGAGTTGGGCTTGATAGAGGAGGTTATTCGTCCTTTGGTATACCTTTTGGTTCTTTTCTCTTAGTTTCTTTTTGATTTATTTTGACATTCTCTAGTTGATACTGATTCTGCCTTTTCTTGCAGTAAGTTCGGGTGTCCACCATTTGGCTGAGGGACATTAGGGACTGGATATCTTCGACGACTGCCCATATTCAGGACGCGGTTCCTGTTCCTTCTTTCTTGGTGCTGTCTACCTTATCCGGGGACGAGTCTCATTTGGGTAGTGGTGGTACGTCATCTCGCCGTAGGGGAAAGATAGCGCGTCATATGGGTGGGAGTTCTTAGAGAGAGAGGTGAAGGTTAGGTGAGAGAGAGAGAGAGATAGAGAGAGAGAATGTGGGTTTGGGACGAGTCCCGTTATTTTTCTTCTTTTCTTTACTTCTTGAAAAATTGATGTAACACAAGAAAATATCTATGCAATGCAATGGAGTTTTTTATTATCTTCTATTAGTAATGAATGAATTCATGCACATGCGCTTTTTACTTTGCTGCTAAGATCGTAAAAAGAAATATTTTTGATATTTTGAAGGAAAGGTTTATTTATAAAGATGAAAGGGGATTTTGAAATTCTGTTGAGAATATCAATTTATTTTTATTAGTTTTTCTAATTTTGAAAAAAAAGGAAAAAGTTAAGTTTCTAAAAATAGGGGGTTACTGATCTACAAGCACCTTGTCCTGCCTATCGGCAGGTCAGTCCAGTCCCGTCAATTCAAAGTTTTGATTGGTACACTATTTAGGCTTTGGTACCTTATGGGGCAGGGTTCCCTCTAATTTCTGCAGGGGTTATGTCTTTTCTGAGGGTTTTTAAGTATAAAAAAGGGTATGGGTGGAGTGTTTTCATCACACCTTTACATCCCAACTTTCCTATTCTGTGAGATGGCTTTCCCTAGTAGTGTTGAGTTTGCCAACTACCTAGAGACTTTGGAGGCGATGTGCTCCTATAACATCGACTACTATGCTTTCAATATGCGTCGAGTCTCTTTATGGTGTAATCGGCCCATAGAATGGAATATTCTGATGGCGGTGGTACAATTTTGGTACCCCGAAGACCATGTATTCCGCTTTGGCATGGAAAAAGTTTGTCCTATTCATGAGGAATTTTCTGCCATGTTGGGAGTAAATCCTATTGTGGCGACTTCTATGCTTGAGTTTTCTCAGTCTCCCCAGGAGTTATTGGCCGGACTTCTCCACGTCTCAGCCTCGGAGGGTAGATCTTTGGTCATTTTAGTAATGATTTCTATTCCGGCGGTGTTGCGATATGTGCATTTGCAGGAGGTTGGTGATGCTGGATATACCGGAGCCGTCATTCTGGGCTTGGTTTCAAAATTGCTACTGGTGACTGGGGAACTTCTGGTGGACCCATAACTTGCATCCATCACTTCATGGATGTCATACCATCGCAATCCTGCGACGGTGATACTGGCAGAGACTTTGAATTGCTTGGATGCCTGGCGAAAAGGTCGTTCTGACTTTCTCAGGAGTATCCTTGTGATGTTCTTCATGTGGTTGTCTGAAAGACTCCGCCTAGTGACTCCTTCGAAATATCCTTTGTCGGCTGTACCCGACTTCTTTTCGTGCCATTTAATCAGTGTTGGCCTGGATATCGAGAGTTGGGAGAATTGGTTTGTGGAGCATGGGGCTCTAAATCTGCGCTGGTTAGTGCCTTGGTGTGGATAGTAGCTGCCAATTCTGGAGCTAGGGGAATACCCATATGTTCTTCTAGTTGGTCTTAGACAAACCTATTTTGATTTCCCTTGGCGTCTTCTGTGCCAATTTGGATGGGAGCAGGTCGTGCCACCTCGGACACTAGATTTCTTTCCATTAAAAGATCTAACAAAGCGTCTGAGCATGCGTCTTGGTTCTTTATAGAAGAGTCGGCGTCCACCGACCCACCCCTCTCAGTCTGTTGGAAGAGTTTGTCACATCCCTAGAGATTATATAAGGTGTTTGTGGAAAAGAGTGGTAATCTAGATGTTGGTGGTGGAGACTGGACAAAGGTGGCTTGTCTTATCTGATACCATGGAGGGAGGTGTTGTAGTTTTTCCGAGGCTGGTTCAAGCTTATTGTTCCATGGAGCGTTTGTGGTACTCTATTCAGGCAGGGGGAGCTTGGAGACCCCAATATGTAGATGACGATGATGGAGCGGGCTCCTTTGGTAGTTGTGGGTAGGACTCTTGGAGAGTTTGTTTTGTAATGGGGAGTAAATTTGGGGATTTTATTTGGCTTTCTAGGAAGGTAGGGGGAAGGGAGTTATCCATTCCTTTTCTTATGTAAATGTATCGTAATTTCTTATTAGTGAAATAAACAAGTGTTTGATCATGTAGCCGTGCCTTTTGATGAATTTTGTATTTTGAATTATCTATACCGATCACTAAGGCATGCATAATTCTTTTGTTCAAATATATGTTAGAATGAACTGTCGTTCTCAGAGATAAGAAAAGAATAGTTTTTTATGAAAAATAAAAGGCCGTGCTCATGTAAGATGTATGAGCTGCATATGTACCTCTGGGGTTTTTTTTAAATTTTTTAATTGTTTTTAGAATGGTTTTTGGAGAGGATCAGGCTTACATAGTTCTGGGTAGAGGGAAATAAAGAGATTTTTTTAAGAATAGAAGCGAGATGAGAAGAGTCGTAGCGCGCTGAGATTTCGGACTAGGGGTAAAATTTATTGAGATGGTCTACGTTGACTGCACGAGCCATCTCTTCTCCATCTAGGTCGGTGAGCATGGCGGCACCGCCGAAAATGATTTTCTTCACAATGTTTGGGCCGCTCCAATTGGGGTTTAATTTCCCTCTGGGGTCCCAGATGGGTTCTACTATTTCTTTGAGGGATAAATCCCCTTCTTGGAAACCGCGGTCCTTGACTCTCTTATTAAATGAACGCGCTGTTCAGTGATGGTACCCTTGTATGTGATACATCACTTTCAGTCTCTTTTCATCCAAGAGTGACAGCTCGTCGAGACGGCTTTGATGCCAGTCCTCCTCACTGATTTAGCTTTCGAGCATGACACAAAGTGAAGGGATTTTTAGATCCACGGGTAGGACTTCTTCCATGCCGTAGACTAGAGAGTAAGGGGTAGCCCCAGTAGAGGGTTGTATTGAGGTTCGGTAGCCCCAGAGGGCGTAAGGGATTTGGTCGGCCCAATCTCGACAGCTTTCGTCATCTTACTGATGATGTCTTTGAGTTTTTTATCGGTGGATTCGACTGCACCATTGGTTTGAGGTCGGTAGGGAGAAGATTTGTGTCTCTGAATCCCATACTCATTGACCATTTCTGTGACTGTTGCCTCAAAGTGCAACTCGTTATATGACACTAGCTCGTGCAGGACCCCATATCGGCCGATGATGTTCTTCCTGATGAATTTGGCCACTGTCTTAGCGTTCAGAAATGCGTATGACTCAGATTGGACCCATTTGGTGAAGAAAACAATGGAAAATAGGATGAACTCATGCATGTTGGAAGCCTTTGGTATAACCTTTCCTATAATGTCGATGCCCCAGGTGGAGAACGGCCAGGGAAAAGTAATGTTGTACAATTCTCATGGAGGCACGTGTTAAAGGTTGGAAAATAATTGGCATTTGAGGAATCTTCGGACATATATGGTGCAATCCTGGATCATGGTGGTCCAGTACTAGCCTTGTCGGATGATCTTCTTGGTAAGCATGTTATCGTTAATGTGGGTCCCGCATTCCCCGCTGTGCATTACCTCTTCAATGTCAGCCCCTGCGATGCAGTGTAGACGGGTTCCATTGAAGTTTCTTTTGAACAATGCTTTGTGACAGATGATATACTGGGCGGCCAGTCTTTAGAGGGTTGCCCGGTCTTACTTGTTAGAACCCTCGGGATACCTACCATGTTTGAGGAGGTGCCAGATATCATAGTACCAATAATTAGCTATCTTGGGATTTTTTGTGGTGATGAGATCAATGTGGTGGCAGTGGGTTGGTTTGTCTTTCTTTTGAACTAGGAAGGGGGCCATTGTTATTCCTTTGGGCATGTCGACCATGGAGGCCAAGGTAGCAAGGGCATCGGCTAGATTATTCTTTGCTCGAGGTAGGTAGTGGAAGGTGATATCCTGGAATTAGGAGGCTAGTTCTTCTAAGTGGGCATGGAAGTGTTGGAGTTTCTCGTCCTTGACTTCCCATTTTCTGAGCACTTGACCGATGATGAGGGCGGAATCCCCGTAGACATATATTCATTGAATTACTTTCTTGAGAGAAACTTTGAGTCCTACTGTACACGCCTTGTATTAAGTCATGTTGTTGGTGCAAGGGAAATCAAATTTGATAGCGATGGGAGTGTGGGAGTCATCTTGGGTGATGATAAGTATCCCAATCCCATATCCCTTTTCGTTGGCAGTGCCATATAAGGTTATCTCGAGAAGCGCATAGGATGTTTTCATCTGGGAATTCGGAGATCCAGTCTTCAGTTTCTTCCATGGGGTAGTCAGAGATGGATCTTCCTTTCATGGCTTTTTGCGTGATGTACACGATATCAAACTCGGCTAGGATCATCAACCATCAAGCCATTCGACTGGATAAAGCGGGTTTCTCAAGAAGGTACTTGATGGGGTCCATTCGGGATACAAGTTTTATGGGGAAGGAGAGCATGTAGTGTCGAAACTTTTGGGTGACCCAAATAAGCGCGACACATGCCTTTTCCAAAGCAATGTAGTTGACTTCGTACCCAACCAATTTGTTATTGGCGCGATAGATGGATCTTTCTTTGTAGGAATCTTCAAGGTATTGGGCTAGAAAATTTCCAACTGTAGTGTCGGTTATGGTTTGGTATAAAAGCAAGGGGGACCAGGTTGTGGTGGCATGAGTACCGGAGGTTGGGTCAGATATTATTTAATTCGATCAAAAGCTTCTTGGCAGGACTCATTCCAAACTTTGGTTGAATCCTTTTTGAGGAGTTTGAAAATTGGTTCACAGATGGAGGTTAGCTGGCTGATGAACCGGCTGATGTATTGCAATTTCCCTAGGAAACCACAGACTTCTTTTTTCCGTTTGGGGAGGTGTTATCTCAGGTATGGCTTTTATCTTAGCAAGGTTTGCTTCTTTCTCCTTCTCACTGACCATGAATCCCAAGAGTTTTCCTTTTGTAACAACGAAAACATATTTTTGTGGATTGAGTCTCATCTGATATCGTCCTAATCATTCGAAGAACTTTTGGAGAGAGGGAACATGACCTTTTCTAGTTTTGGATTTGATAATCATATCATCCACACAGACCTCGACTTCTTTGTGAATCAGATCGTGCAGAATGGTTGTGGCAGCCCTCTGGTAGGCATAACACTATAGTAAAAGGTTCCCCATGGGGTGATAAAAGCGGGTTTTTCTTGGTGATCTGGGTGCATTTTGATTTGGTTGTACCCGACAAACCGGTCGACGAATGACTTGAGAGTATGAATAACTGTGTTATCCACGATCATGTCGATATTGGTTAGCGAGTAATCATCCTTCGAAGAGGCTTTGTTCAGGTCCCAGTAGTCTACAAACAATCGAACTTTCCCTCCTGATTTTGGTACAGGCACTATGTTGGCTAGCCATGTGGGATATTCGATCACGCGAATTAAGCCCACGTTCAACTGTTTGACCACCTCTTCTTTGACTCTGAGCGACCATTCGGTGCGGAGCTTTCTCAACTTTTATTTAACCGGATTATAATCTAGAAGAGTGGAGATCTAATGTTGAGCTATTTCAGGATCAATGTCGGGCATATCGTCATAGGACCATGCGAAGACAACCATGAATTCCTTCAATAATTCTTCGAGTCGTGCGCGCTCATGCTCATCGAGGGTAGCCCATATCCTAATCTCACGCAGTTAGCTACTAGAACTGAGGTTAATAATAACAGTTTCTTCTTCATTAACTTGAACGCGGTTATGTTGTTTGTTATTAACCTTATTTAGATCAGTTAAGAATTGTGCATTTACAAAATCATCATCATCAAAAGTTTGATTAGAATCTAAACAGTTAATGTAAGGCACGACAAGATACTCAAAATCTAAATTTATTTCATTAATAGTAAAAACGATATTGAGAACCTCATCAAAGGAGGTCTCGATTACATTAGAGCAAGGATGTACAACATAAGAAGAGATGGGGTAAACATTGGGGTTAGGTGGGATTTCAACAGGTAGAACCGGCGCAACATGCCAGTTGAGAAGAGGCATATCAACAACTTTAATCAGGTGGGATGAATCCAGTGATGTAGTGCTTGAATGAACCATGTAGAGTGTCAGCCCCAGTGTCTGTAAGTTGAAGGAATCTTCGGAGTCACCTGGGATAGTCTGGATGCAGTCTAGTCATCTCTTTAGTTGAGACTGGCGGATCATTCTGAGCTCTTATTCTGATGGTTGATACCCCAAACCACAAGGAGGTAAATCCTTTTTCAGCATAATGGGTTCAAGTATCCCTTGTTGTCTTTTCCCTAGCCCCAGTCCGGTCATGAAGTGAATGTTTCTGAACATTTGAATCAGATTGACGTTGCCATGAGGATCGTATTCCGACCAAACCCTTTTTATGAAACAGTCCCCTACTGGGAGTAGAAGTGTCTCAACTCGGAATCCTGATAGGAGCATATCATTTGACTCATGTTATATCTCAAGGATTGGATTGCTGGTACTTTCACCCTCGGTATTATCGTCGTCGCCCAAAATGGTGATGACTCGTCCATCGGCGAAGAACTTTAATTTCTGATAGAGCGAGGAAGACACACCCTTGATACTGTGGAGCCAAGTTCATCGAAGAAACAGGTTAAAACATGATGGGATGTCAATAACTTGGAATTCGATGATAAGGTTTATAGGGCCAACCCCTATTACAAGTTTTATGGATCCCATCACCTCCCGATGGGTATTGTTGTAGGCATGTACAACAGCGAAGGTTAGAGCGAGGTCACTTTACTGCAGTCCTAAGAATTTGAAGGTTCTTAATGGGAAGACATTCCAGGCGTATCCATTATCGACTAGAGAGAGTGGTACGATCTTCCCCATAACTTCGATGGAGATGTTGAGTGCATGATTGTGGTTTGGCCCAATTCTGGGGATTTCTTCTTCGAAAAAGGATAGCGTTTGGGTAGAGTTCAAGGATCCGACTAAATTTATCGCTTCTTCTGGTGTGGTAGAAGGAGGAACTGTGAGTCCAGTGAGCAACTTGATCAAGGCATTTCTGTGTAGTTGGGAAGATATGAAAACCCTCCATAGAGTAATATTAGCTTGAGTTTTCTTCAGTTGATCGAGGTCATTGCTTTCCTAGAGGGTCATTTCTGGCATAGGAAGGTTTTCAACGCCCTTCCCTTTGTCATTGGTTGGTAGTGAGCTTGGGATCTGGTAATGCCTCCCTGATCTGGTCATGCGATTTACTGAAGAAGGGAAGACCATGAACCCCATTTCTTCATCGATCTCGGGTTGCTCTGCCACCTTATTTATTTCTCGGAGGAGTTCTTCAAATAATATCATCCCACACATGTCGGCTATTGGGCCAGTTTTCTCATAAGCTTGCTCTTTATTTGAATCTTCAAATCCTTCCCCCCATTTGGTGGCAACAATTTTGTCTTTCCATGTAAAGTCAATGCATTTTACAACTTCAATGGCTTCTTCGTACAGGTCCTCCCATTCCACGGGGATATGTAAGGGTGAAGGGACCAGGCGCCCTTGCAGCTTCAGAGTATCAAGTAACTCAGTCATACTGCAAATATTATTAGTTTGCCTGAATAATTCTTCCATAATCAAGGCAACGTCATCTAGGCTAACTTCATCGGTTGGTACCACCCAACTGTCTGACTCTCGGGCCCATTTTCGTGCTTCCAAGAATAGCGTACTGAACCTCTGGCAATCAATGATCATCTATTAGGGAAATTTCAGCCCAAACTCTAGGAGTTGGTTTAACACTTCTGATAATTCCATACTTCCATTTTCAGAACGGGTACAGACAACGATGCATGCTCTGGTGAGGAGTGACAATGCCTGATCAGCGAGGCTAATAGGGTGTGGGAGGAAATATGGGATAGCTTGGACAGGATTGTGAAAGTGTATGGGTGTGATTTGAGTTAAGGGATCAAACTCTGGGTTCTCTTCTAGGAAGATGGAATTGGCATGATTTAGGAGTGGGTTGTGGGTAGTATTTGGCTTAGGATTGGCTGGAGAGGCAATGGTACGCCAATCAATTAGACCTTGGATTATGTTTTAAAGGTGAAAGAATTGGTCGATGGTATGGCCAGCAGTTTGAGGAAAGGCGCAATGGGCATCTGCCTTGATGTTTCTTCGGAGTGGATTTGGCAATGAATTGGGATCCAAGGGTTTGATAAGGTTTCGGCTTAATAGGGCCTGATAAACTTTGGAGAGGGCAGCATGGAGCTCGGTGTATTCCTTTTGGACTAGGACAGGGTGACTTTCGGGTGCCCTCGAGGTGGTTGGTTCAGAGATGTTGTTGATGGTTAAGACTGCAGCACTGACAGGTTTGTCATATTTTTTGGGGGTGAACTGTCTAGACACTTTCTTTGGCTCAACTTATATTTTAGCAAAACCTTCCTCGATTTCTACTCCTGCTTCTCTGAGAGCCCGGAAGTGGGGATAGTATTGTCCTCCCATTGTTGCTCGGACATTGGGTAAGAAGTTCTTCTTCACTATGTTGACTTGTTCTTCGTCGGATGGCCGATTAGTCATGGTGGCTGCTTTTTTCATCCATCGCGCTATGAAGTTACTGACTGATACCCCAGAGTTCTATTTGAGCAGCTCTAAATCATGGAGGGTGACCTCAAGCTCTTCATTGTATTTGTACTACGACATGAATTCTCGGGCTACATCCTCCCAGCTACGGATTCTAGACTCTTCGAGAGACGAAAACCATCAGAGGGCGCTATCCTTCAAAGTTTGCTGAAATAATTGGGCCATCACTTTTTCAGAAGCCCCTAAGAGGGTCATAAAATGGTGATAACTACGAAGATGAACAATCGGGTGCCCACTTCCTCCAAATTTCTCGATATTTAGCATCTTGAACTTCTCGGGTAAACTTACCCTAGGATAATGAGACATGTGGGTGTAGTCCATATAATTCGCAGAGATTCTGACTTGGTCGAACTTCTTAGTTAGCATCTTGAGATCTTATCTAACCTTGTTTAACTCTTCCTCTTTTGGATCAATGATCATAAGCAAGTTAGCCCCATGCTGGGCAAGGTTTGGCATAGGAAGCTTGGTAGGCAACGACCCATTAGCAGGAGGGGAATGTGGAGCGTGCTGAAACTCTTCGGGAACCCAAATAGGCTCGGGTGGACCCATAGCATGAGGGAATAGGGCCTCAATCTCTTGAGGAACAGGAACCTGGTTTCTTTGCATCTCTCGGACCTCAGTCTGGAGGTTGTCAATCATGGACACGGGATGAGCTAAGATTACCGCCAGATCTGGCTGCACAACTGGTACTTGATCTGTGTCCTCCTTGGAAAGCAAATGGTTACCGAACTCGAAAGAAGTAGCAGGGTAACGGACGGAACTCTGGGGTGATTTGACTGAAGATCGAAGCCAATAAGGAGCCAGGCCAAGGGCGTGAGATCGACGTGAGAAGGCATAAAATGGGATTTATTTTTGACAAAAAAGGATGAAAATATTTTTGACATTTTTTCTTTTTGAGATTGAAAGACAAAATAATTTTGGATTTTTGATAAAGAAAGGAGAAATATTTTTGGATTTTTGATAAATAAAGGAGAAATGTTTTTGGATTTTTGATAAAGAAGGGAGAAATATTTTTGGAAGATGGGTCTCGGCATGATTATTATAATTATTATGTTCTCACTTGTAATAAATTTTCCTAAATGCAAAAATGAAATGCCGGATGGGACCCGAGCCTGGAAAAGTTGGGTTTGTAACTGCAAAGCTATGGTTGGACTGGTAACCAGGCTCACGGGCAGGGTCCCGTTTTAAAAATGTGTGAAGATTTTGGGCAGTAGATCGATCCAGAATTTTGGTAGAGTTTCGGTTCGAAACCACAATCTAAAATGTGTGTCCTAGGCTGGACACCTATATGTGGGTATGCAGTTGGTTGGGTGCATTGGAAAGGGCTCCCCCCTTGGCGTGACTTCCACGATATACGTCTTGCTCTTGAGGGAAATCGGTACGTGTGGACAAGCCATTTGATATACCTGAGTGTACGTGAATTGCCTCACTATATACCTCGTGGGGACGGTACGTGTGAGAGAGAATTCGATATACTCGGCGTACGTGAACGAGTTACCTGCAATATACCTCCCGTCATAACTTTGGTCAAGCGGTACGATGCGGGGGAATCGTTCGATATACGTCGAAGGTACTTAGCCAATGGAAGGTGAGAGTCATATCTCTTAGGCTAACTCCGCCCTACCGGACCAGCGCCCATCACCAAGTGACCCTCCAGTTACTGGACAAAATTTGGTCAATAACAATGCTCTTTGGTGATGTCGTGTGAATCATGCATGATTCTCTCATTAGAATCTTATGATGAGAGTATCTTTCTTAATTATGCCAAACGGGGAGAAAAGTACAAGTACCAATGGTATACCATGTATGGACTGGTGATGCGTGCAACATGTGGATATATGTGATCCTAGGTGCACGTGGTGCGAAGTGTACATGGAGAATCTTCTACAAGTGTGTGAATAGAAGCATAAGCATGAGATACACATGAATAGTAAAGGGGGCATGAAAAATAGGGGAAAATATAAGCAAATATAACACCCATGTAAATAGAGTCTAGCCCTCAAAATAAGTGTCCCCAGCGAAGTCTCCATTGTGGCCATCCTCGATCCTCGTGATGGGAGGGATGAAGAAGAGGGTATCTTCATGTCAAAAAGATCTTGGTCCCATGCATCCCTCTCAGGAGCGCTTCGGCTAGCGTCGGTGATGAGGTGAAAAATGTAGAGAGATGGAGTCGCCAGTCTATTTTACTCAAAACAGACAAAAGAAAAGGGACCCACCCCGAAGGAAAGCATCCAAAGACATACTAATACATACAAAACCAAAATGATTCGAAAAGGGTCCGGAGGCTAAGTTACGAAATGGGAAGGTATTAGGCACCCATTCCGCCCTTGTCTTCTCTCATGGATTGTTGCTATTTCCCTTTATTTCCCCGTCATATGTGTGCATGTGTATATGTAGTGGAGACATGAATCATCGACTTGTATCATGGAAGATATAAAGCGAGTCATCCGTAGGAATGTTCCTAAAAGTAATATTAGAAAATAGGATATACGCGATTATCCTAGCGTTGATCATTATAATGGGACGATAACCCAAATGGAATAATACGCAACTAAGAACAAATATATGTAGAATCTAAGAGAGTTAAGTTTAAAGAATATAGAAAGAAAAGAAAATGAGAAAAAAGTAGGAATAGGACTCGAATCTCGAGTTTTACCCCGAGATGCTTACGTAGCCTATAGAGGCTTCAAAGTCCACGTAGTTTGTATGCAAAACGAGGGGGTGGGATTTATCCCATAAATCCAACTGGAGACTTCTCTTATGTGTGTGTGTGTGTGTGTGTAAAAAAGTGTTCTAATTGTAAAAAAGGTGTGAGAAAAGTATGAGAATTCCCATTTGGAATTTATGAGCAAGCCCTCTCTTTCTTATTTTTTGGGGTTTTATTATATGAAAATAAGGGATTTGCAATAATGCTAAATAAAAAGTATATTAGGATATGTGAGATGAGAGAATAAAAGTTCTAAGCAATGAAACAAATTAATGCGAATTTAGGAGAATTTGAAGAGTGGGTTGAGAAAGTTGGACCTTATTGAAGATCTTGAGCTTGATCTTGAATGTTGGAGAGTAGCCCTTGCACTTGGATGATGATGAAGGGGAGTTAATTCACCAAGTTTGATGAAAAGGATGATAAAAAGTGATGGTTGGAAAAGGATTTGGATGTGGAAATCAGGCTGACTTCAAGAGAGGTTTTCTGAGTTCGCTGAGAGTGATGAATTTCAGATCTTGGCCTCCTTTGCAATGAGGTCAGGCGCACCTTTTTATATGCCCAGGGAATTACCGATCGGTATAGTCCTGGTCCTACCAATTGGCTGGTGTTTTTAGGCACACTACCGATAGGCAGGGTTTGGAACCTGCTGTTTAGCAGTATCTTATAGGTTCCTTCGAAAAATGGTCTTAAAACGCAAACCGTTGATCCTATTCGCGCACGGGTGAACCACTAGAAAGGTAATTTAGATACCTTAGAAATTCCTTGGATTTATCTCGGGTTCGGGAGTTGACTTTGGGTCATATGTGGCTTGGAACAGCTCACCATTCTTTTGGACAGGGGATTATCGGACGCAAACAGATCGTTCGTCCATATGGTAAGTCGAAATCGCGCACGGGGTGGACTGTTGAAAAGGTTAGGAGATGTACTTTGACATTCCAAAGAGTTTGACTCAGTTTGGGGAGTTTACTTTGGTCAACCGGGGCCTGGAAGCATTTGATGACCTTTTGGAGTAAAATGAATCATTCATCTGTACCGTAAGTCAGAATCACACAAGGGGCGGACCGTTGGAAAGGGGTTTCAGTCACCTTTGAAAATTCATTCGGTCTCGGTCAAGATGAAGAGTTGAATTTGGTCGAACAGAGCCTGGGAGTGTTCGGTGGCCTCTAGGTCAGGTTTCGAGGGAAAATAGGTCACTCGTCCGCACCGTAAGTCAGAATCACACACAGGATGGACCATTCGAAAGGGTATTCTATGCCCTTTGAAGATTCATTTTGTCTCGGTCGAGCTGAAGAGTTTGATCTTTTGGTGAAACGGAGCCTAGGGGCTTCCGATGGCCTCTAGTTAAGTATTCGGAACATGAGCTAGGTTTGTCGTGATGAAGGGAGGTGCTATAGACCTAAAGAGACTTTAGGGGGTACTAGAATGGGGTGTCTACACGTGGGGTATTTGACTACCCTTCAAAATCCCAAGATGAGTTGTTTCATGAACTTATTCTTTGACCTTTAGGGACCATTTTGGCCTGGGATTCCCCAGTTTTGTCTTGATTGGTTTAACTACTGTATACGTAGGTATATGGTGAAGAGAAATCTCAGGGTAGATCCCTAGCATATTAACATAAGACTAAGGAAAGATGTCGATGTATTTTTTGAGGAGTTGGATGAGTCTAGAGCTTTATAAATTGTCTAAAGAGGATATTATTTTGATTTCTCTTATCTCATCAAAAGACCCTAAGTCAACCATGGTCGTTTTGTTAATAGGTTGTGAGAGATTATATTATCTATTATTAAGCTCTTTTAGGTGTTCTTCTAGTTCTTCATTACGTAAATTTAGTTCATTACTTTGATTTTCACACATAAATAATGTTTTATGTACAATGATACTCAAAGGGAAAGTTTATTTCATTAGCAAATGTGTTAGCATGATAAAGTACATCAAAATAGTTTGTTGTAATGGCCTTCTCCTCAAAAGGAAAATTACACATAGTAAGAAGGAGCTCTTCTTGAAGCATATAGGTGATATCATCTTTAAAAGGGTTCTTAGTCTCCAGTAGGTGGCAGAAGGTCCATTTTTTGTTATCTTCTTCCATCACTTCTCTGAAAATTTTAGTGTTCCTGATATCTTAAAGAGAGTCCCAGTTAGCAAGAGGTTTGTATGATTTTTTGATAAGATCTACCGTCTCATATACTTCCTCTTGAATCCACGAGGGAGGATCGTCGAAGATATCCTTTCCCAAAATTTGTTTTCTAATGTTGGTATTTACCCACGATTCTAGAATTCCATAGAAAGGTAACTTTACCATTCCTTGGTAAAGTGCCCATTGAGGTTAGAGTGATTGTTTGTGAAGGCAACCCCTGGTTTCTTCACTTTTAGAGCTCTAGAAATGAGATCTTCACTTTTCCCTTTGTATCCCAAACTGTTATGGTGTCGTGAAGGGTTCACTGATTCCTTGTTGGTTTCCCCAAGCTCCATTCTTGGAAAGAATTTCATTCTCTTCATCATGTGGGTAAATTACAGCACCTATATTTAGAATATGGAGGTGGGATCTATTCCTTCGTGTCTGCCGAGATGGTCTGTACTGACGGGTCTATCTGGAAACAACTAATATATATATATATATATATAGAGAGAGAGAGAGAGAGAGATTCATGAAAGCAATCAAGAAAAAGAGTATAAAGTAAATGAAATCACACACTACAACGATGTATGTGGTTCGAAAATTTGCCTACGTCCATGAAGAGGTTACTTATTTTTCTTAATCTCAACAATTACAGTTTTTTCCTCTCTTTGCCCTCGGTCGCGATTACAATTTATACCACATCCTTGTTACATATTTTGAGTTGTTTAAGGAACTCCCTTGTACGTGGATTGTCCATGAGGCTCTTGAATATTTCGACCGAGATTATTGGCACCTGATTTGACCCTATCCACGAGTATCCTCATCTAACTAAACTTCACACGAAGAAGTTAAGTCATGATTTGGGCCGAACCAATATAACTCAAGTTATATTTGTCGACTACTCTCATGGGCTTGTAAAAAATGGACTTCCACAATTGCCTCTGAAATCTTTGGGTAATTAACTACGGGCCAACAGATTTCAAATGGTCCAGAGGTCTAAATCCTTAATGGCATAATTGCAATAACAGAGTTTGCAACAAGGGTAGGTTTGTCCAAGAGGTGGAAATGGAGCGTCAAAATCTTCTTAGGAAATTGAAACAAAATATTTGAGTGTACTGGTGATCAGTCAAGACTTACCCAAGCGTCTGTTCACTACACTTGGCCATTATTTCACATCTCCCATTCCTAAGATCCTCTCTTGCTTCAAAAGTAGAAGTTCTTCTTCTGTGCTTTCTTAAATCTTTCTACTACATGTAAGTTACAGTCTCTATTTATTCGTTTGTTCTTCTTCTTGTATTAGCTAGATACTGTAGCTAGAGTTTCTTCAATTATGGGAATATTAAGTGGTAAATTTGTAGATGAATTTAAGCGATATCCCTAATTGGGTGATCATCGACTGTGCCCCCTTCCCCATAACATTCGTAGGGTTGATGGGAGACACTGGATTCACATGCTCTTAATAACTCAAGGGGGTTTGCATTTCCCCCAAGCGAGCTGTTTCTTAGATTCTTTAGGTACTTTGCCATTGTTCCTTCTTAGTGTGCCCCCAATGTATGGAAGATTTATAATGGTGTCCATAGGATAAATATGCTCTATGGGATAAACTTAGGTCTTCCTGATGTAGACACCCCATTCGAATACCCCCTAAACTCTCCTTATGTCCCTAGCACCTCCCTTCATCGTTGAAAATCCAAGTCATACCCCGGGTACTGACCTAAAGGCCATCGGGGACTCCCAGACTCTATTTGACCAAAATTCAAACTCTTCATCTCGAACAAGACTGAATGAATCTTCGAAGGGAACTGAAACCCCTTTTTAATGGTCCGTCCCGTGCCCAATTCTGACTTATTATGCGGACGAACGACCCATTTTTCCCCAAACTCGATCAAGAGGTCATCGGATGCTCCCAGGCTCTGTTTGACCAAATTCAACTCTTCATCTCTATCGAGACTGAATGAATCTTTGAAGGGCACTGAAACCCCTTTCTAATGGTCCGCCCCGTGCACGATTCTGACTTACAGTACGGACGAACGATCCATTTTACTTCGAAAGGTCACCAAATGCTTCCAGGCCCCGATCGACCAAAATCAACTACCCGAACCAGGTCAAACTCTTTGGAAAGTCGAATTACATCTACTTACCTTTCTAACGGTCCTCCCCGTGTGCAATTCTGACTTACAATGCGGACGAACGATCCGTTTGAGTCCGAAGTTTCCTCGTCCAAAGGACCAACGAGAAATTTTGAGCCACATTTGACCTAAAGTCAACTCCCTAGCCCGGGAGCAGTACCAAGGACTTTCTAAGGTCTCTAAAATACCTTTCCAATGGTTTTCCCCATGCATGATTCGGATCAATAGTTCGCGCTCTATGACTGATTTTCTGAAGGAACTTGAAAGTCACTGCCAAACGCAGGTCCCAAGCCTTGCCTATAAGCAGTGTGCCTAAACACAATTTCCAATTGGCAGGACCAAGGATATGCCAATCAGTAATGCCCTGGGCCTATAAAAAGGAGTTCCTAACCTCATTTCAAAAAAAGGAGGAAAAATCAGAGATCCATCACTCTCAGCAAGCTCAGAAAACCCCTCTCGAAGTCAGCGTGATTTCCACATCCAAATCCCTTTTCAACCTTCACCTTTCATCACATTTTTCATCAAACTTGGTGAATTAAGTAATCTCCATCATCATCCAAGTGCAAGGGCTTCTCCCCAACATCCAAGATCAAGCTCAAGAGCTTCAAGAAGGTCCAACTTTCTCAACTCTCTCTTTAAATTCCCCTAAATTCGCATTAACTTGTTTTATTACTTAGCACTTGTATTCTCTCATCTCACAAATATTAATATACTTTTTATCTAGCATTATTGCACATCTCTTATTTTCATATAAATAAAACCCAAAACAAGAAAAAGAGGATTTACTCATAAATTCCAAACGGGAATTCTCACACTTTTCTCACAACAAAAACACTTTTTTTACACACACGCATACAAGAGAAGTGCCTGATTGGATTTATGGGATAAATCCCACCCCTCGTTTTGCATATGAACTATGTGTACTTTGATGCCTCTATAGGCTATGTAGGCGTCTCAGGGTAAAACCCGAGCCTCGAGTCCTTTTTCTACTTTTTTCCTATTTTTCTATATTCTTTAAACCTAACTCTCTTAAATTCTATGTATTTACATATATATATATATATATATTCTTAATGGCGTATTATTCTACATGTGTTATCATTCTCTTATAATGATTGACGCTAGGATAATCGCATAAATTCTATTTTCTAATATTACTTTTAGGAACATTCCTATAGATGACTCGCTTTATCTCATCCATGATACAAGTCGATGGTTCCTATCTCCACTACGTATACACATGCACACATATTTCGTGGAAATAAAGGAAAATAGCAACAACCCATGAGAGACCGTAAGGGTGGAATGGGTGCCTAACATATTCCCATTTCGTAACTTAGCCTCCGAAGGCCCTTATGAATCATTTTGGTTTCGTATCTATCAGTATGTCTTTGGATGCTATCCTTCGGGATGGCTCCCTTTTCTTTTTTCTGTTTTGAGTAAAATAAATGGCCCTTTCGAGTCATTTTGGTTTCGTATGTATCAGTAGACTGGTGACTCTGTCTCTCTACATTTTTCACCTCATTCACTGATGCCGGCCGAAGCACTCCCGGGAGGGACGCGTAGGACCTAGAGGGATCCTCTCCCACCGCGAGGGGATATATCCGGGGATGGCCAAAGTGCTGACTCCACTGGGGATTATAGTTTTTGAGGGCTAGACTCTATTTACATGGATATTTTGATTTCTTATATATCCCCCTATTTTCCCCTTTACTATTCATGTGTACCTCATGATTATGCTTCTATTCACACACTTATAGAAAATTTCCATGAAGACTTCACACCACGTGCACCTAGGATAATATATATCCTCATGTTGTACGCATCACCCGTACTTGGCATACCATTGGTACTCATACTTTGCTCCCTATTGGGCATGATCAAGAAAGACACTCTCATCATAAGATACTAATAAGAGAATCATGCATGATTCACACAATATCACCAAAGAGCATTATTATTGACCAAATTTTGTCCCATAACTGGAGGGTCACTTCGTGATGGGTGCTAGTCCGGCAGGGCGCAGTTAGCCTAAGCGATATGACTCTCACCTTCCATTGGCCAAGTACCTTTGACATATATCGAACGGTTCCCCCGTATCGTACCGCTTGACTGAAGTCATGAAGGGAGGTATATCACATGGAACTCGTTCACGTACGCCGAGTATATCGAATTCACTCTCACACGTACCGTCCCCACGCAGTATATAGTGAGGCAATTCACGTACACTCAGGTATATCAAATGGCTTGTCCACAAGTATCAGTTGATCTCAAAAGCAAGATGTATATGGTGGAAGCCACTCCGAAGGGGGGAACCCATTCCGATTCACCTAACCAACTGCATACCCTCATATAGGTGTCAAGCCTAGGACACACATATTAGGTTGTCGGCTTCAAACCGAAACTCTGCCAAAATTCTGGGTCGGCCTTCAGCCCAAATTTTTGCGCTTTTTTAAAACGGGACCCTTCCCGTGATCCTGGTTACAGGTCTAACCATAGCTTTTCATATATTACAAACCCAGCTTTTCCAGGCTCAGGTCCCGTCCGGCATTTCATTTTGCATTTAGGAGAATTTAATACAAGTGAAAACATAATAATAATAATCATGCTAAGACCCGTCTTCCAAAAACATTTCTCCTTTCTTTACCAAAAATCCAAAAATATTTTGTCTACCAATCTCAAAAAGAAAAAAATGTCAAAAATATTTTCATCCTTTTTTATCAAAAATAAATCCGATTTTACGCCTTCTTAGGTCGATCGCACGCCCTTGGCCTGGCTCCTTATTGGCTCGAGTCTTCAGATAAATCACCTCGGAGTTCCGTCCATTCCCTTGCTATTGTATTCATCCAATTTCCATGGAAAACACAGATCAAGTACCAGTTGCGCAACTAGATCTGACAGCAATTTTAGCTCAGCTCGTGTCCAAGATTGACAACCTTCAGACTAAGGTCCAGGAGATGAAAAGAAACCAAGTTACTGTTCGTCAAGAACCTGAGGCCCTATTACCTTGCACTATGGGTCCACCTGAGCGTATCTAGATTCCCGAAGAATATCAACATGCTCCATGTGTCCCTCCTGTTAATGGGCCGTCGCCTGCCCAGCTTCATATGCCAAACCCTTCCTAGCCTGGGGCTAACTTGCCTATGATCATTGATCTGAAAGAGGAAGAATTGAACAAGGTCAAAGAAGATCTCAAGATGCTAACTAAGAAGTTTGACCAAGTCAGAATGTCCAGAAATTACATGGACTACACTCACATGTCCCTTTATCCTAAGGCAAGGTTACCCGAGAAGTTCAAGATGCCGAATATCGAGAAATTCAGAGGAAGTGGACCATCGATTGTCCATCTTCGTAGGTATAACCGTGCTATGACTCTCCTAGGGGATTCAAAAAAAGTGATGGCACAATTGTTTCAGCAAACTTTGAAGGATAGCACCATCCGATGGTTTTTGTCTCTCGAGGAGTCCAAAATCCGTAGCTAGGAGGATGTAGCCCATGAATTCATGTCGTAGTACAAATATAACGAAGAGCTTGAGGTCACCCGTCGTGATTTAGAGCTGCTCAAATAGAACTCTGGGGAATTAGTCAGTAACTTCATAGCCCGATGGAGGGAAAAAACAGCTACCATGACCAATCGACCTTCCGAGGAGGAACAAGTCAGCATAGTGAAGAAGAACTTCTTACCCCATGTTAGAGAAACCATGGGAGGACAATACTATCCCCACATTCGAGCTCTCAGAGAGGTAGGAGTATAAATCGAGGAAGGTCTTGCTAAAACAGAGGTTGAACCAAAGAAAGTGTCCAGACAGTTCACCCCCAGAAAATATGACAAACCTGCCAATAGTGCAATCTCAACCATCAACAACATATCTCAACCAACCACTTCGTGGGAACCAGAAAGCCGCTCAGGCCCAGTCTGAAAGGAATACACTGAGCTCCATACTCCTCGCTCCAAAGTCTATCAAGCCATGTTAAGCCGAAACCTTATCAAACCCTTGGATCCCCGTCCATTGCCCAATCCACTTCCAAGAAACTTCAAGGAAGATGCCCATTGCACCTTTCACCAAGCTATTGGCCATACCAGTGACCAATGCTTTCACCTCCAAAACATAATCCAAGGTCTAATTGAGCAGGGTACTATTACCCCACCAGCCAATCCTAAGCCAAACACTACTCATAACCCACTCCCAAATCATACCAATGCTATATTCCTAGAAATGAACCCATAATTTAATCGCTCAACTCAAATCACACCCATACACTCTCCCAAACCTCTCCAAACCTTCCCATATTTCCTCCTACACCCTACTAGCTTCACTGATCAGGCACTATCACTCCTTACTAGAGCATGCATCGCTGTCCGTACCCGTTCTAAAAATGGAGGTATGAAATTAACAGATGTGTTAAACTAACTCCTAGAGTTTGGACTGAAATTGCCCTCATAGATGATCATTGTTTACGAGAGGTTCAGCACGTTGTTCTTGGAATCACGGAAATGGTCTCGAGAATTAGACAGTTGGGTGGTACCAATCGATGAAGTCAGCCTAGATGATGTTGTCCAGATCATGGAAAGATTATTCAGGGAAAACAACAATATATGTAGTATGACTGAGTTACTTGATACTCTGAAATTGCAAGGGTGCCTGGTCCCCTCACCCTTACATATCCCCACAAAATGGGAAGACCTATATGAAGAAGCCATTAAAGTCGTGGAATGCATTGACATTACATGGAAAGACAGAATTATTGCCACCGGATGGGGGGAAGAATTCGTAGATTCGAATGAAGAACAAGATTTCGAGAAAACTGGCCCGGTAGTCGACATATGTGGGATGATATAATTTGAGGAGATCCTCGGAGAAATAAACAAAGTGGCAGAACAACCCGAGGTTGACGAAGAAACAAGGTTCATATTCTTCCCTTCTTCAGTAAATTACATGACCCGATTAGGGAGGCATTACCATATCCCAAGCTCACTACCAACCAATAACAAAGGGAAGGGTGCTGAAAACCTTCCTATGCCAGAAATGACCCTCGAGGAAATGAAAGTTATATGTTAAGTAATTTCCTTTTGAATATAAAACTCAATGGATGATGCGGAAGCGTTTATAAGAGATGGTTCAACAAATAAACAAAGCCGAATTTTAATTTCTTCAAAACAAATTAAAATAAGTTAATCCAAGTCCTAGAATTTGCCTAAGTCATAATTTTCAATTATCCAAAGTTAGGCGAAACCAATTTTAGCAAATGACTTGAATAAACCAAATTTACCCAATATTTAATTTAGTCCCAAATTAAATGAGTGTGATAATTAAACCAAATTTTATCTTGAATTTATTCTAAGCATGCGTTCTAAATTATGATGCAAGATAAAATAAACAATATCACACTACGCCGAGATGTACGAGGAAAACCCCAAGACGGGAAACAACCTCGGACGGCCCTAGCCACAAGTCCACTAGATATGGAATTACAATTACAAGACAGATAGACTTACAACGAATGACTCGATCCCTCTCAAGCCTCGACGCTTCTTCTCGTAGAAACCTCTTCCTAGCGAACAACCTCGGAACACCACCGCGGTCTCGGAATCCACCGATGGGATTTTATATGGTCACCGTTACCCAAGCATGAAGCCTTTCTCCAAGTGGGTAGAATCTTCAACAAAAAGTCTTCTTCTTTGATGGATGTAGAAGCAAACCAAAACTTCTCTTCTTGAATTCGGTAGAGATAAACCGGTGCCAAAACTCCAAGTAAAGATATGTATATAGAACTTGGATAAACAACTATTGGGTGTAAACACTAGAGTGTGTAGGATTTTTCATTAAAGAATAACACTCAAAACTTGATCTTTTTCCTTAAACAAATTTTCTCTCAAAACACTCTCTAGGAGTTTGTATGGTATGAAAAAGATACTCCTTCAAAAATGATTCCCGACCTTAATAAAGTCTTAAAAAATCAGTTAAGAAACAAGTGGGGAAATGGGGTGAAAACTACCAAAAACTGCTCAAAACTGTTCCCGCCTGGCATCTCGTTCGAACGAACTTGACTCTCGTTCGAAGGAGACTTCTAACGAGCGACCAGACTGGGCTCGTTAGAAACTCGTTAGATATCTCGTTAGAATGACCAAACTCGTTCGAACGACATATCGAACGACTGACCAGTTTAGGTTCGTTGGCAAACTCGTTCGAACGAAACCTCGTTAGAACGAAAAACTCGTTTGAACGACATATCGAATGACTGACCAGATTAGGTTCGTTGGCAGTCTCGTTCGAACGAAACCTGGTTCGAACGAAAAACTCGTTCGAACAAGACTTCGAACGACTTCCAGAATTTTTTGATAAATTCAATTTTTGGCCCATAAACTTTATGTACTTTATTTTAAAGTTTCAATAAAATTATTCTAAAAGTAAAACATGGTTTTTATTAAACCTAACACCCAATAAATATTGTTCCAAGCTCCTATATAAATATAATTACATTCATACCTTGGGAGCATGGAACCTTAGTTGATGACGTAGAAACGAGGCACGCAAACCGGCATTTTGATGAAGCTTTAAATTCTTTGCCGCTACGTCTTCAATACATACTTCATAGGCTTGAGAATATTACAAATAAATACTATCCTATGAATAAATGTTTTTGTCCGGAATTGAGCCAAAACTACATATGGACTCAATTGGAAATTTGTGTCCTTACAGGAAATCAAGATCCTCGATCAACTGAATAAAAGTCAAGCTCACATCACTCTATGGGGGCTTTTTATGCCTTCCCAGCTGCACATAAATGTTTTGATCAAGTTGCTCACTGGACCCATAGTTCCTCCTTTTACCACCCCAGAAGAAGCGGTAAATTTGGTCGGATCCTTGACCTCTACCCGAATGTTATCCTTTTCCAAAAAAGAAATCCCAAGAATTGGGCCAAACCACAATCATGTACTCAACATCTCCGTCGAAGTTATGGGCAAAATCTCACCACTCTCTCTTGTCGATAACGGATTCGAGTTGAATGTCTCCCCATTAAGAACCTTCAAATGCTTAGGATTGAAAGAAAGTGACCTCGCTCCTACTTCTGATGCTGTACGTGCCTATGATAATAGCCATCGGGAGGTAATGGGATCCATAAAACTTGTAATAGGGGCTGACCCTATAAACCCCATCGTTGAATTCCAAGTTATTGACATTCCACATTATTTCAACCTGTTACTCAAACGACCTTGGCTCCACAGTATCAAAAGTGTGTCTTCCTCACTCCATCAGAAATTGAAGTTCTTCACCGATGGACGAGTCAGCACCATTTTTGGGCGACGACGATAATACCGAGTGTGCAAGTATTAGCAATCCAATCCTTGAGATACAACACCGGTCAAATGATATGATCCTATTAGGATTCTGAGTTGACCCACTCCTACTCTCGGCAGGGGATGATTTCAAAGAAAGGGATTGATCAAAATACGACCCCCATGGTAATGTCAATGTGATTCAGATGTTTAGAAACACGCACTTCATGCCCGGACTGGGGCTAGGGAAGAGACAGCAAGGGATACTTGATCCCATTGAACTGGAGAAAGATTTCCCTCCTTGTGGTTTGGGGTATCAACCATCAGAATAAGAGATCAGAAGGATCTGCCAGTCTCAACCAAAGAGAACACTAGACTGTATCCAAACCATCTCAAGTGACTCCTTGAATGGATGATTCATCAAAGAGGGCGATGACTTCCCCTTTTTCGGATTTTTGGAACTATGGTATGACCATACAGATAAGAAGATAAAACTCGAAATGGATATCTTTTTCTAAGATAGCTACCCATGGGCCGAAAGTCCCCAACAACATGTACAACCGTTCATAAAAGATAACGAAGAGACTGAGGAAAGTGACTCCGAAGACTCGTTCAACTGACAGACACTAGGGCTAACACTCTGCATGGTTCATTCAAGCACTACAACACCTGATCCATCCCACTTGATTAAAGCTGCTGATACACCTCTTCTCAATTGGCATGCTGCGCCGGTTCTACCTGTTAAAATCCCACCTAACCCTAATATTTACCCCCATTTCTTCTTCTGTTGTCTATCCCTGCTCAAATTTAATCAAGACCTCCTTTGATGAGGTTCTCAATGCTGTTTTTCCTATCAATGAAATAAATGAAGATTTTGAGTATCTTGTTGTGCCTTACATTAATTGTTTAGATTCTAATCAAACTTTTGATGACGATTTTGCAAATTAACAATTCTTAACTAATCTAAATAAGGTTAATAACAAACAACATAACTGCGTTCAAGTTAATGAAGAAGAGACTATTATTATTAACCTCAGTTCTAGTAGATAATTGCGCGAGATTAGGATAGGGGCTACCCTTGACGAGCATGAGCGTGCATAACTCGAAGAATTATTAAAGGAATTCATGGATACCTTCACATGTACATATGATGATATGCCCAGCATTGATCCTAAAATTACTCAGCATGAGATCCTCACTCTTCCAGATTACAAGCCGGTTAAACAAAAGCTGATAAAGCTCCGCACCGAATGGTCGCTCAAAGTCAAAGAAGAGGTGGTCAAACAGCTGAACGTGGGTTTCATTCGTGTGATCAAATATCCCACATGACTATCCAACATAGTGCCTGTGCCAAAATCAGGAGGGAAAGTTCGGATGTGCGTAGACTATCGGGACTTGAACAAAGCCTCCCCGAAGGATGATTACCCGCTACCCAATATCGATATGATCGTGGACAACACAACTAGTTATGATCTCAAGTCATTCATCAAAGGGTTTCCCGGATACAACCAAATCAAAATGCACCCAGATCATCAGGAAAAAAATGCATTCATCACCCCATGGGGAACCGTTTGCTACACTGTTATGCCATTTGGTCTCAATAATGTTGGGGATACCTACCAGAGGGATGCCACGACCATCTTGCACGATCTGATTCATAAATAACTCGAGGTTTATGTGGATGATATGATTATCAAATCCAAAATTAGAGAAGGTCATGTTACCTCTCTCCTAAAGTTCTTCGAACGACTGCGACGGTATCATATGAGTCTTAATCCATAGAAATGTGTCTTCAGCGTTACAAAGGGAAAACTCTTGGGATTCATGGTCAGTGAAAAAGGATAGAAGAAGATCCTGCCAAGCTAAAAGACATACTTGAGATGACACCTCCCCAAATAGAGAAAGAAGTCCGAACCTTCCTTGGGAAATTGCAATACATCAGTTGGTTCATCAGCCAACTCACTTCCATCCGTGAACCAATTTTCAAAATCCTCCGAAAGGATTCAACCAAAGTTTGGAACGAGTCATGTCAAAAAGCTTTTGACCGAATCAAACAATACCTGACTCAACCTGTAATGACCCATTCTTATATGTTTATATATAGTTTTAAATGTTATAATATTTCATATGTGATATGGATAATGTCAATATATTTATTTTTGTCAAATCCTCCATTCATAAAACATGAAATATCAAATAAGTTACAAACATAAAATTTAAAAGTTTTTGATAGGAATGTTCATATTAGAGACTAGTTTTGATCATTATAATATAGCAATTGAATTAAGGTAAAAAAATAAAAAGTTATGAATATATGAATTAGGTTTGTAACACAACAAACGATGTGTTAAACGGAGGTCCGAGCAGGATGTTATACTGAAATTACGAAATAAGGGAAAATCTATCCATCCTTTAAGTCATATTTTGTCTTATTACCACACCATGTGTTATATTTTGATTGGTTGGAATGGGAGTCTAATTAGGCCGACTTAAACACTTTAAAATAACCCCCTTCTTCATCAAAATGGATTAAATCAAAGTCTTATAGCATATCCTAAACTAAATGATAAGTTTTGGGGTAGAAAATGAAATTTTATGAAACTTTAAGGACTTAATTTTTAAATAAAGAAAGTTTCAGGGACAAAAAAGGAAAATATAAAAACAACCATTTTGTAAATAAAATAATTTCAAGTACCTCTAAGAAATATTGAAAATGTATGGTGTAAAATTAGTAAAATACCCTTTACGTGTAAAATGACCCTTATACCCTTAATAACTTTCCACCTCGTATTTCCACCTCGTCCATTCTTTTGGACACATCCACCGCACACGTGTCGCCTCTATAGGAAAGGATAAAATTCATGTCAATCCTCTAGAAAAAGGAAAAACACGTGTCGTCGTTTGGTAAACCAAGACTGCAAGGCTGATCCGTTGCGTGACACGTGAACGACGACTCACCAAAGTGAAAGCCTTATCACCCAGACACATGTCAACACCTAAATCCATCCCAAATATCAAAGATAAATAGTCAGAGAAAGTGTGAGGAAGTTTAAGAAGAAGTTTCATCTCAAGATTAACGAGCGATCCAAGACTCTGTTTCTATAACTTCGAACTTCTGTTTTAGGTGAGTACTTTGACATTCCTTGTGTATTTTGATTATATGATATTATGCAAACTATATATATTTTGTGAACTGCTTTTATTCTCAAAACTCATGTGATACCGATGATCGATTCATTTTTGATACGTTTATATTTGTCCATATAAACATACCGATTAAAATGATTATTGAAAATGATATTGAATATTGAAAATATGATTTGGCCTAAGGGACCTCTTTAGTGACTGACCTTCCCAGTTGGGTTATCGCTGGTGTGCCCTAAATAAGGCGTTGTGATGAACAAGTTCGATTGAACCTCAACTACAGGGGAATAATACGGTAGAAGAATAAGGTATTAGAGTGTACTTGGCCATTAAAATTATATGATTGAAAGAAAAAGTTATTGAATTTGATTTGTCGCCTCCGTTCTATTATGAGCTATTCATTTCTACATACTATCATTCACATATAAATATTTTACTGCAAATTCCTGTCCATATATGTATATGCCTTCTGTTGTAACTTGAACAGGTATCAATTTTCTGAAAAGCCATGGAATGTCTAGAGATTGAACCTCACTCGGCCTTTAGCTGATGTTGTATAACTAACCATTTTTCAGGAAATAAGTAGGTTTGGAGGGAACGTAAAAAGGACGATATGGAAGATTCAGCTTTTAGAGTTCTTTTGGTTATTTTAAGTAAAAAGTTTGTTATATCATATAGAGCATGTTTATCTCTCTTGTAATAAGTTTTAAATTTCTTCTTAAGTTGTTACCTGTAATATAAATGAAGTTTCCTTTTAGAAAGATCTGATGACGTAATTCATTTAATTTCAGTATTTTACGATTCATAACCATGAAATTGAATTTCCGTTGCATTTAATTAAGGAAACAATTTAAGTCAGAATATTGAATGCCTTGGTGGCATGTCAAGACACTCGTTCCCCACTACTATTTTGGGACGGGAACGTGACAAAGGTGGTATCAGAGCATAGGTTATCAAACCGTAGACTACTGAACATAAGTTTCGAACGTTATCAACTTTAAGTTTCCATACATAGGATATAGGATTAAATATCCGACTTATGTGATCACCCTCTATATGACTTATAGTACACATATAATTGTTTTTATATAATTGTTCTTCTAATTTGCAATCTTAAGCAAGTATATACGTCTTATGTTTGGGCATGACTGTAGAAAATGACCAAGACGAGACTAACCGAGGGAACTAGTGGTTCAAATATGGAAGGACTGGAAGGTGCATACAAGGCAATTGAAAGTCTATTTAGGATCGTGGAGCATCAGGTGAATAATGAAGAACCAAGGAATCTTGAACTGAGTAGCTGTACTATTGAATAGTTCAAGAAGTTGAACACGCCATCTTTTAAAGGTACTCCTAACCCCATTGAAGCAGAAAATTGGGTGATGCAAATGGAAAAGATGTTCGATGTTCTTAACTGTACAGATGAACAACGGGTTTCATTTGGAACATTCATGTTAGAAGGTGAAGTCGAACATTGGTGGAGAATGACTAAGAGAATACACGGGGAAAGGAATAATCCCATAGGTTGGAATGACTTCTTAGTGATCTTCTACGAGAAATACTTTCCCGAAATGGTGCAAGACCAAAAAGCAGCTGACTTCATGAGTCTGGTTCAAGGAAGTATGACGGTTAGTCAATATGAGGCAAAGTTTACTGAGTTATCCCATTTTCCACCTCATGTTGTGATAACCGATGTTTTGAAAGCCAAGAAGTTTGAACGTGGGTTGAGGTTGAATATTCGTAGTCGAATTTCCATCTTGAAATTGACCTCATATAATGACGTGGTGGCTAGGGCAACGATAGCTGAGAAGGATAGTGAAGAATATAATAAATTTAGAGAGGGAAAGAGGAAGTTTGGAGAACAAAGAGGAAGGAACCCCGGTAACAAACCCTTTAGGACTATACCTAATATAGGACAACCTTTAGTAAACAACCCCTTTAATGTTGATAAATGCCAACGATGTGGTAATATTCATAGAGGGTAGCCATGTTACTTGGAGACGGGAAGTTGCTTTGGGTGTGGCCAAAAGGGACATAAAATGAAAGATTGCCCTAATAAAGGGAAGGTGCCAACAAAGACCTTTAATGACAACAAGGATCATGGCAGACAAGGTAGAGTTTTAACCTTTCTGATGCAAAAGCTTCTAATGCAGTAGTGTTAGGTACACTTTCTATATGTGCAAAACCTTTTCAAGTTTTAATTGATCCTAGTTCTACCCATTCATTTGTGTCTGTACGTTTTGTTAATCGCTTCCCTAATATTCCTGAACCCTTGAATCATAGTATACACGTTTCTACTCCTTCGGGTGAGTTATTGATGGGAACACTAGTATATAAGTCTTGCCCTATAAATGTTAGTAGTCGTAAACTATTTTCCGATTTGAGAATTTTAGATATAAAAGATTTTGAAGTCATTTTGGGGATGTATTGGTTAGCATCGTACCATGCTAAGGTATATTGTTTCGAGAAGAGAGTTACTTTCCAAATTCCTAACCATCCAGAATTTAGTTTTGAAGGAACTGGCATCCTATCTCCAATACATATTATCTATGAAATGCAGGCCTGTAGTTTTCTTAAGAAGGTATGTCAAGGATTCCTTGCAAGTGTTATTGATTTGAAAACAAAAGACCTTAGTTTAGAAGATATTCTCATAGCTAAACATTTTCCAGATGTTTTTCCAGATGATTTACCCAGTCTACCACTTAGTAGAGAAATAGAGTTCACGATTGACCTTATTTTCGGAACTATGCCAATCTCAAAACCCCCATATCGTATTGCACCCTTAGAGTTAAGGGAGTTAAAGGTTCAATTACAAGATTTGTTAGATAAGGGTTTTATTAGACCAAGTGTATCCCCTTGGGGTGCTCCAGTGTTATTTGTTAAAAAGAAGGATGGGACGATGAGGTTATGTATAGATTATCGTGAACTAAATAAGGTGACCATTAAGAATAAATACCCCTTAACTCGTATAGATGATTTGTTTGACCAACTACAAGGAGCACAAGTATTTTCTAAGATTGACCTTAGGTCAGGCTATCACCAATTGAAGATTAGGGAGGATGATCTTTCCAAATCAGCTTTTCGTACTAGATATGGTCACTATGAATTTCTTGTGATGCCATTTGGACTAACTAATGCACCAGTCGCTTTTATGGATATGATGAATAGAGTGTTTAGGAAGTATTTGGATCAATGTGTGGTTATTTTCATTGATGACATCCTTATTTATTCCAAGAGTATTGAAGAACACGAAAAGCATTTAGAGATAGTGTTGCAAATCCTTAGGAAGGAGAAATTATATGCGAAATTAAAGAAGTGTGAGTTTTGGTTTCCTAGTGTCTCTTTTCTAGGACATGTCATTTCCAAGGAGGGAGTGTCAGTTGACCCTCAAAAGATTGAGGGTATACTAGGTTGGCCTAGACCAACTAATGTGACAGAGATTCGTAGTTTTCTTGCATTAGCAGGATATTATCGAAGATTTGTTGAAGGATTTTCTAGTATTGCCAAACCTCTATCTAGGTTAACCCAAAAGAAGGTGAAAAATGAATGGTTTAAGGAAGTGGAGAATAGTTTTCAAGAACCTAAGAATCGATTAGTAGCTGCCCCAATTTTGACTATTCCTTCCGAGATAGGGGGATTTGTGATTTATAGTGATGCTTATAAAAATTGTTTGGGATGTGTCCTAATGCAAAGTGGAAAAGTAGTAGCTTATGCCTCAAGACATTTAAAACCCATGAGCAGAATTATCCAACCCATGACCTTGAATTAGCAGCAGTAATTTTTGCTCTTAAGATTTGGAGACACTATTTGTATGGTGAGACTTGTGAGATTTATACCGATCATAATAGTTTGAAGTATATATTTACTCAGAAATAGTTGAATATGAGACAAAGGAGGTGGTTAGAATTGATGAAGGATTATGATGTAAATATTCACTATCACCCGGGGAAAGCTAATGTAGTAGCCGACGCTTTAAGTTGGAAGTCTACAACAAATTTAGCATGCCTCAATACAAATCAGGAACCTTTGTTAAGGAATTTGAGAAGTATGGAAATAGATGCACGTATCTATAGCAAAGGAGGAATAATTGCAAACTTACAAGTACAACCTATGTTGATGGAAAGAATTAAAGTTGCATAAGTAAATGACCCACAACTGAAGAAGATTAGAGAAGAAGTTATCGAAGGGAAGAGAACTGAATTTGCGATACGGGATAATATATTGAGGTTCGAAAATAGAGTGTGTGTGCCACATGATGCCTAACTAAAGAGGCAAATTTTGGAGGAAAGTCATTACTCGAGATTCACATTTCATCCCGGATGTACAAAAATGTATAGGGATCTTCGAGAAGTATTTTGGTGGAATAACATGAAAAGGGAGATAGCAGAATTTATATCTTAGTGTTTGATTTGTCAACAAGTAAAGGCAGAACATCAAAAGCCATCAGGATTACTGCAACCCCTACCTATCCCTGAGTGGAAATGGGAACATATTACTATGGATTTTGTGACAGGTTTACAGAGGAGGTCCAGTGGTAATGATTCTATTTGGGTAATTATTGATAGGTTAACTAAATCTACTCATTTTCTTGCCATTGAGATTACTCATTCATTAGAAAAGTTAGCTAAGTTGTATGTGTGGGAAATTATTAGGCTTCATGGAACCCCAGTTTCAATTGTTTCTGATCGTGACCCTAGATTTGTGTCTCGCTTTTGGAAAAGCCTACAAGCAGCCGTGGGAACACAATTGAATTTCAGCACCGCTTTTCACCCTCAAACAGATGGACAATCTGAGAGAACAATTCAAACCTTAGAGGATATGCTTAGGGCATGTACGCTTGATTTGAAGGGGAATTGGAATGATCATTTACCGTTAGTAGAATCTGCATATAATAATAGTTATCAAGTAAGTATTCAAATGGATCCGTATGAGTCACTCTATGGTAGAAGGTGTCGTTCCCCTGCATGTTGGATAGAAGTTGGAGAAAGAAAATTATTGGGACCAGAATTGATCCAGATCATAACAGAGAAAGTGAAATTGATACAAGACCGACTTAGAACAGCTCAAAGCCGTCAAAAGAGTTATGTTGACAATCGTCGACGAGAGTTGGAATTCCAAAAAGGATATTATGTGTTCTTGCGAGTATCACCAGCAAAGGGAGTAATGCGATTTGGAAAGAAAGGGAAATTGAGTCCAATATACATAGGACCTTTTGAAATCCTTGAAAAGATAGGAGCTGTTGCATATAGAATAGCTTTACCCCATGAACTCTCTAGTGTGCATAATGTGTTCCACGTGTCAATGATGAAGAAATACGCCCCAGATTCAACGCATATCCTAAATCACGAACCTCTTCAAGTTAGAGAAGATTTGTCATACATTGAGCATCCAGTAGAGATTTTGGAAAATAAGGATCAAATATTATGAACCAAGGTAATTCCGTTATTCAAAGTGTTATGGAATAATCATTCCATTGAAGAAGAAACATGGGAACGGGAAGATTAAATAAAGGAGAAATATCCCTACCTGTTTGGAAATTAATGTAAGGGAAATTAATGTAAGTAAAGTTTGGGGACCAAACTTTTTATAAGCAGGGTAGGATGTAATGACCCATTCTTATATGTTTATATATAGTTTTAAATGTTATATTATTTTATATGTGATATGGATAATGTCAATTTATTTATTTTAGTCAAATCCTCCCTTCATAAATCATGAAATATCAAATTAGTTACAAACATAAAATTTTAACGTTTTCGGTAGGAATGTTCATAGTAGACAGTAGTTTTGATCATTATAATATAGCAATTTACTTATGGTAAAAAAACTATAAATTTATAGATATATGAATTAGGTTTGTAACACAACAAACGTTGTGTTAAACGGAGGTCCGAGCAGGAAGTTATACCAAAATTACGAAATAAGGGCAAATCTATCCATCCTTTAAGTCATATTTTGTCTTATTACCACACCATGTGTTATATTTTGATTGGTTGGAAGGGGAGTCTAATTAGGCCGACTCAAACACTTTAAAATAACCCCCTTATTCATCCAAATGGATTAAATCAAATTCTTATAGCATATCCTAAACTAAATGATAAGTTTTGGGGTTAAAAATGAAATTTTATTAAACTTTAGGGACTTAGTTTTCAAATAAAGAAAGTTTCAGGGACAAAAAAGGAAAATATAAAAAGAACCATTTTGTAAATAAAATAATTTCAAGTACCTCTAAGAAATATTGAAAATGTATGGTGTAAAATTACTAAAATACCCTTCACGTGTAAAATGACCCTTATACCCTTAATAACTTTACACCTCGTACTTTCCACCTCGTCCTTTCTTTTGGACACATCGCCTGCACACGTGTCGCCTCTATAGGAAAGGATAAAACTCATGTCAATCCTTTAGAAAAAGGCAAAACACATGTCGCCGTTTGGTAAACCAAGACTACAAGGCTGATCCGTTGCGCGACATGTGAACGACGACTCACCAAAGTGAAAGCCTTATCACCCAGACACATGTCAACACCTAAATAACTTTGGGAAACTATAAATAGAAGGTTTAGGATCAGTCTTACATGAAATCCATCCCAAATATCAAAGATAAATAGTGAGAGAAAGTGTGAGGAAGTTTAAGAAGAAGTTTCGTCTCAAGATTAACGAGTGATCCAAGACTCTGTTTCTATAACTTCGAACTTCTGTTTTCAGTGAGTACTCTGACATTCCCTGTGTATTTTGATTATATGATACTATGCAAACTATATATATTTTTTGAACTGCTTTTATTCTCAAAATTCATGTGATACCGATGATCGATTCATTTGTGATATATTTATATTTGTCCATATAAACATACCGATTAAAATGATTATTGAAAATGATATTGAATATTGAAAATATGATTCGGCCTAAGGGGCCTCTTTACTGAATGACCTTCCCAGCTGGGTTATCGCTGGTGTGCCCTAAATAAGGTGTTGTGACGAACAAGTTTAATTGACCCTCAACTACCGGGGAATAATACAGTAGAAGAATACGGTATTAGAGTGTACTTGGCCATTAAAATTATATGATTGAAAGAAAAAGTTATTGAATTTAATTTGTCGCATCCGTTCTATTCTGAGCTATTCATTCCTACATACTGTCATTCACATATAAATATTTTACTGCAAATTCCTGTCCATATATGTATATGCCTTCTGTTGTAACGTGAACAGGTATCAATTTTCTGAAAAACCATGGAATGTCTAGAGATTGAACCTCACTCGGCCTTTAGCTGATGTTGTGTAACTAACCATTTTTCAGGAAATAAGTAGGCTTGGAGGGAACGTAAAAAGGATGATATGGAAGATTCATCTTTTAGAGCTCTTTTGGTTATTTTAAGTAAAATTTTTGTTATATCATATAAAGCATGTTTGGCTCTCTTGTAATAAGTTTTAAATTTCTTCTTAAGTTGTTACTTGTAATATAAATCAAGTTTCCTTTTAGAAACCTCTGATGACGTAATTCCTTTAATTTTAGTATTTTATGATTCATAACCATGAAATTGTATTTCAGTTGCATTTAATTAACGAAACAATTTAAGTCAGAATATTGAATGCCTTGGTGGCATGTCAAGACACTCGTTCCCCACTACTATTTTGGGACGGGGACGTGACACAACCTCTGGTACTCATGCCACCACAGCCTGGTCTCCCCTTGCTCCTATACCTAACCATAACTAACACTGCAGCTAGGGCTTTGCTAGCTCAATACCTTGAAGATTCCATCAAGGAAAGAGCCATCTATTACGCCAGTCGCAAATTCACCAGGTACGAAGTCAACTACACTGCTTTGGAAAAATCATACGTCGTGCTTGTTTGGGTCACCCAAAAGTTGTGACACTACATGCTCACCTTCCCCATTAAACTTGTATCTCGAATGGACCCCATCAAGCACCTGCTTGAGAAACTCGTCTTATCCAGCCGAATGTCTCAATGGTTGATGCACTTAGACTAGTTTGATAATGTATATGTCACACAAAAATCCATGAAAGGAATAGCCTTCTCTAACTACCTCGCTGACAACCCCATGGAAGAGGCTGATGATTAGATCTCCAAATTCCCAGATTAAAACATCTTCTATGCTTATCAAGATTACCTTTGATGGAAAATGTTCTTTGATGGCGCACTCAACAAAAAGGGATTTGGTATTGGGATACGTTTGATCGCCCCAGACAACTCCCACACTCCCATCAGCATCAAAATGGATTTCCCCTTCACCAACAACATGACTGAAAACGAGGCATGCACGGTAGGCCTCAAATTTGCTCTCTAGAAAGGTATTCAATGCCTAGATGTCTACGGGGATTCTTCCCTCATCATTGGTCGAGTGCTCAAAAAATGGAAAGTCAAGGATGAGAAACTCCAACCCTTTCATGCCTACCTAAAAGAACTAGTTTCCCAATTCCAAGACATCACCTTCCATTACCTACCTCGAGTAAAGAATAACCTAGCCGATGCCCTTGCTACCTTAGCCTCCATGGTCAACATGCCCGAAGGAATAACAATGTCCCCCTTAGTGGTCCAAAAGCAACACAAACCCACACATTGCTACCACATTGGGCGCATCACCAAAGAATATCCCGATCTATCCGATCACTGGTATTATGATATATGACACCTCCTCAAGCATGGTAAGTATCCCTAGGGTTCTAATAAGAAAGACCGATAAACCCTCCAAAGACTGGCTGCCCAATACATCATCTGTCACAAAGCACTATTCAAGAGAAACTTCGATGGAACCCATCTACACTGCATCGCAGGGGTTGACATCGAAGAGGTAATGCAAAAAATCCACAGCGGGGATTGCAAACCCCACATGAACGGTCACATGCTTACTAAGAAGATCATCTGACAAGGCTACTACAAGACCACATGACCCAGGATTGCACCGCCTATGTCCGGAAATACCTCCAATGCCAAAAGTTCTCCCACCTTCAACACCTGCCTTCGTGAGAATTATACAACATGACTTCTCCCTAGACGTTCTTCACCTGGGGCATCGACATCGTAGGGAAGTTTACACCCAAGGCCTCTAATAGGCATGAGTTCATCCTGGTTTCCATTGATTACTTCACCAAATGGGTCGAAGCCGAGTCATACGCAGTCCTGAATGCCAAGAAAGTAGCTAAATTCATCAAGAAAAACATCATATGCCGATATGGGGTCCCGCACGAGCTAGTGTTAGATAATGGGTTGCACTTCGAGGCAGAAGTCACAGAGGTGGTCAACGAGTATGGGATCAAGAGACACAAATTCTCCTTACCGACCTCAAAACAATGGTGCAGTCGAAGCCGCCAATAAGAACCTTAAAGCCATCATAGTAAGATGACTGAAAGTTGTCGAGATTGGGATGATCGAATCCTATACGCCCTCTGGTGCTACCGAACCTTAATCTGAATCTCTATTGGGGCTACCCCTTACTCTCTAGTATACGACATAGATAAAGTCCTACCCGTGGAGCTAGAAATCCCTTCCCTTCGTGTCATGCTTGAAAACAAAGTCAGTGAGGATGACTGGCTTCAAAGCCGCCTCGATAAGCTATCACTCTGGGACGAGAGGAGACAAAAAGCTCTATATTACATACAAGGGTACCATCGCCGAATAGCGTGCTCATTCAATAAGAGAGTCATGTATCGCGGTGTCCGAGAAGGGGATTTAGCCATAAAAAAAATAGTAGATCCCATTTGGAACCCCAGAGGCAAATTGAAGCCCAATTGGAGCGGCCCATACATTGTCAAGAAGATCTTATCTGGCGGTGCCTCCATGCTCACCGACTTAGATGGAGAATAGATGGCTCGTCCAGTCAACCTGGACCATCTCAAGAAATTTTACCCCTAGTCCAAAATCTCTGCGCGCTACGACTCTTCTCATCTCCCTTTTATTCAAAAAAAAATCCCTTCATTTCCCTCTACCCAGAAATACGTGGGCCTGATCCTTTGTAAAAAATCATTACCATAAAAATTGAAAATTTTCAAAACCCCGAGAGGTACATAGGCAGCTCATACGTCTTATATGAGCACGACCCTTTCTTTTTCACAAAAAAACTATTCTTTTCTTACCTCCGAGAAAGATAGGCCATTCTAACATATATTTGAACAAAAGGATTATGCATGCCTTAGTGATTGGTATAGATAATTCAAAATACAGAATTCATCAAAAGGCATAACTGGATGATCAAAAACTTATTTATTTCATTAATAAGAAATTACAGCACAATTACATAAGAAAAAGAACGGATGACTCCCTTCCCCCTACCTTCCTAAAGAGACAAATAAATTCCCAAATTTATTCCCCATAAACTCTCTAAGAGTCCTACCCACAGCTACCAGAGGATCCCGCTCCATTGTCATCATCTACATCCTGGGGTACCCAAGATTCCCCTGCCTCAATGGAGTACCACAGACGCTCCATGGACCGATAAGCTCAAACAAGCCTCAGAAAAACAACCACACATCCCTCCATGGTATCAGATAAGGCAAGTCATCTTTGTCCAGTCTCCACTTCCAAAATCTTGATAACCACTCTTCTCCACAATCACTTCATATAATCCCCAGGGATTTTCCAAACTCTCCCTGCAGACTGAGAGGGACGGGTCGACGGACGCCGACTCTCCCACAAAGAGCCAAGCCGTATGTGCATATGCTCTATCAAATATTCTATCGAAAAGAAGTTTAGTGTCCAAGGTGGCACGATCTATTCCCAGCTAAATTGGTGCAGAAGCCGCCAAGGGAAATAAAAAGAGGTGTGTCTGAGACCAACCAGCCGAATATACGGGTATTCTCCCAGTTCTAGAATAGGCAGCAGTTGTCCCCACCAAGGTACTGACCAGTACAGATTTAGAGCCCTGTGCTCCACGAAACAATTCTCCTAGCTCTCAATATCTAGGCCAATAGCGATAAAATGATGTGAAAAGAAATTGGGTACAGCCGACAAAGGGTATTCCGGAGGAGTCACCAAGCAGAATCTTTCAGACAACCACATGAACAGCATCACAGGGCTACCCCTCAAAAACTCAGAACGACCTTCTCGCCAAGCATCCAGGCCATTTAGAGTCTTCGCTAGTATCACTGCCACGTGATTGTGATGGTAGGACATCCATGAGGTAATAGATTCAAGTTCTGAGTCCACCAGCAGTTCCCCGGTCACCAGTAACAATTTTGAAACCAAGCCCAAAATGACAACTCCGACATATCCATCATCACCAACCTCCTACAAATGCACATAATGAAACATCAACGGAAGAGAAATCATACCTCCAGCCACCAGTGATCTGGCCGTCAAGGATGAAACACAAAGAAGCCCAACCAACAACTCCCGGGGAGAATGGGAAAAATCAGGCAGAGTTGCGGCAACGTCGGTATTTATCCCTAACATGGAAAAAAATTCCTCATAAGTTGGACAGACTTCTTCCAAGACAAAACGGAATACATGGTCTTCAGGACACCATAATTGTACCTCCGTCATTAGCATGTTCCACTCTATGGGCCTATTACGCCATAAAGAAACTCGACGCATGTTGTACGCATCGTAGTCGACGTTATAGGATCACATTGCCTCCAAGGTCTCGAGGTAGTTAGCAAACTCAATGCTACGATAGAGGGCCATCTTATAGAACAAGAAAGTAAGGATGTGAAGGTGTGAGAAAAACACTTCACTCTTACCCCTCTTTTATACTTAAAAACCCCCACAAAGAACATAACTTCTGCAGAAATTGGAAGAAATCATTCCCCACGAGGTACCAAAGGCTGAAGAGGGTACTAATCAAAGCATTGAATTGATGGGACTAGACTGACCTACCGATAGGCAGGACAAAGTGCTTGCCGATCGGCAACCCCCTACTTTTGGAAATTTCCCTTTTTCCTCTTTTGTCAAAGTTCAGAAAACTCAAAATAAATTGATATTCTCAACAAAATTTCAAAAATCCCCTTTTCATCTTTATATAAATTCTCATTTTGAATAAAAATTTCTTTCAAAATCCCAAAAATATTTCTTTTTACGATCTCAGCAACAAAGTAAAAAGCGTGCATGCATTCATTCATCATTAACAGAAGATAATAAAAAACTTCATTACATTGCATAGATATATGTTTCTGTGTTACATCATTTTTGCTTGAAAATAAAGAAAAGAAAAAAACAAAACGGGACTCAGCCCGAACCCACATTCTCTCTCTCTCTCTCACTTGCCCTTTCCCCTCTCTCCTGAGATCTTCCACCCCTACGATGCGCTCTCTTTCCCCGACAGCGAGATGACTCACCACCGCTACCTGAACTAGAATCCTCCCCAGATGAGGCAGATGCCACCAAGCAAGAAGGAACAGGAACTGCATCCCGAATATGGGTAGTCGACAAAGATATCCAGTCCCTAATATCCCTCATCCAAGTGGTGGACACCCGGATGTGCTACAAGAAAAGGAATAATCACTATCAAGCAAAAAGGATCAAAAGAAACCAAAAGAAAAAAGCCGAAAAGATATACCTCGGGACGAAGAACCTCCTCTGTCAAGCCCAACTTCTCTGGGTCCATCGCATGAGGATGATGCAGCATAGGCACCATCCCTCCATCAGCCTGTCGGATATTGTATGAAGGAGTATGCAGTCGCACAAAGGAAACCTCTAAAGTCGTCGTTGCTGCAGATGTCGAAGGACCGCCACCACTGTGGGAGGACCCCACTAGCGGACTCGAACCCACAGGAGGGAAGGGAAATGCATCATATATGCTAGGAGCCATGAGCCAGCTCATCACAAAGTCCATATAATCATACGACACAACTGTATCGGTGTACAACATGTAGGAATCGCCAATTATTGTCGCGATCCTCGCATCCTCTGGCAGCAGTCGCTCCTGCCTCATTGACATAGGGGGCCTCGCAGGTGGCACCACCACCTCCCCCTCAGCAATCTGTCGAACCAACCTCTCCCCAAGATACCAAGAGTGGCCAAACTCGCGCGCCAGCAAATGCCTCATCTGCGCATTTACCCCAGTCAATCCCACGTCCTGAACGGTTGTCCCCCAAGGGTAAAAGGTCACCTGAAAAATCCTTAGCAGATATGAGTCAAATAAAAAATCAGAGCACCCAAAAGTCTTAGACTGAAGAAGAAATAAGTCTTACCCTGTCAGTGGTCAGGGCATTTAAGACCTGGCGCACCGCATCCAGAGAGAGATACCTCCTCGACTACCGATTGTCCTTACGCCATCGATGAAACCGATAAAAATCCCCAAGAGTCTCGTACTTTAAAGCGATCAGCTGAGTATTACACACAATCACCTCATAGAACCATGTCTGCCAAAGACAAAATTTTGCAACTAAAAAGAGATGTCTAAGGAAAATGCAAATGCATGAAAGGAAAATGCACAAAATTAAAGAATTCCTTAAGAAGATACATGGATCCAGTGAAACACTGCCGGCAGCACCGGGTGAATGCATCCTAAGAGAAATAAAGGGTTGCCAAAGTCAGGTTCCCCCAATCATAGAGAGGGATGTTCGAAAACATCCTCAAATATGGTAAAAACCATAAGTGGACAACGTCGCCACTCGATGCCACCAAAAATCCCCCCAACACCAGTAAAATGAACAACTGGGCCATTTGCCTCACCTGCAGCCCGTCCTCGACATCGATCACTCTATCCAATAAAATGTCCTTCAACAGCGACAGACGGATGGAGTCCCCACACACTATCCTCCTCACATCACCAAGCACCGCACACACCGCCTCCAGCCTCACCCGTAAAGAGCGATCCACCTCTATCTTCTCTCTATCACAATCTACCCCCAACAGCTGCTGCACATCTATGGGAGTCACAGTCATCTCCCCAAAACAAAAATGAAAGGTGTGGGTAGTGTCCCACCACCTCTCCCCCAGAGCGCATTAGACTGCCGTCGAATTAGGAGTCTCATCTAGCACAGACGCCAACCTCCCAAAACCTGCTGAGGATACCACCCAATGAACCGCAGGTGAAAGATGCTCCCAGATATCCTTAAGCCCCGTCGTCCCGTGGGCATGCATATTCGATAGAGAAACATCAGACTACCAAAAGATAAAAACCTTGTCAGAATCTAAGGAAAAAGGGAAAATCACACAAAAAAAGAATGCCAAAAGTCATTTACTTACATAACCGCCAGGGTTCACCACCCTCGAAGAGCGATGATGCGACGGCTTCCACAACAAGGTACGCTCATCTACAATCGGCTCGAATGCGTCAAAAGAGTTCTCGCTCCCCAAAGCAAGAGGTGCTGTGGCCCTCCACTCCATGTTGGCCCAGTCATCAATAGCCAACCATTCCCGATGAACTGCATTTCTCACAAAAGTGACCATTTTTCAGAGATCGAAATGCTAGAACGATTCGCAGAAGAAAATCGCAGAAATAGAGAAGGTAAGAAGCTGTGAAAAATGAGGGGAACTCTCCCCCTTTATATAGGATGACAAGGGTCATGCTGATCGACACTGCACCCCCACCTACCGATCGGCACTGACCTTTTACCTTCTCCAGGAAGTTCAAAAGTCCGTGCCATTGCCGAATGGCACCCTCCACACCATCCCGACCGACACCTCCCTTAAATTTTCGTACGAAAATTCCCAAAAAATACTAAAAATCCTCAGAAATTTCCTAAAAATCCCGGAAAGGATTTAGAGGATTTTCACCAAGAAAATTTTGCACTTGCTCAAGAAGAACCCCTATTTCCCTAGCGAAACTCACAAAAGACAAGCGAATCTCTCCCAGGCAACGTCCAAAAACTTCTGGATCATCTCCTATTTCCCAAAGGTCTCAATTTTTCTCGAGAAACGCATCCAAACCCTGGACCACCTAATCACTTCCCCAGCATCAAATTGGTTGTTCCCCCAGTAAAGTATCCAAAAGACACAAGGATTTCCCCAGCAATCGGATCCCCAGCTCAAATTAAAATCAAGAGGTAATTTTCCCGGCAGAGTTCCCCAAGAACTTCCCACCTTAAGCCCACAAAATTGGCTTCGATCCGTAGAATTGGTCATCTCAACTAAAGCTTGTACAATTGGCTTCGACCCGCGGAATCGTTCACTATCAACTTAAGCCCGCAGAATTGGTTTTGACCCACATAATTGGTCATTTCACCTTAAGCCCAAAAAATTGGCTTCGACCCCCAGAATTGGTCATCTGACCTTAAGCCCGCAGAACTGGCTTCGACCCTCAGAATTGGTTATGTCACCTAAAGCCTACAGAATTGGCTTCCACCCGCAGAATTGGTCATCTCAACTAAAGCCCACAAAATTTTCTTCGACCCACAGAATTGGTTATTTCACCTTAAGCCCGCAGAATTGGCTTCGACCCATCGAATTGGTCATCTCACCTAAAGCCCGTAGAATTGGTCATCTCACCTTAAGCCCATAGAATTGACTTCGACCCGCAGAATTGGTCATCTCACCTTAAGCCCGCAGAATTGTCTTCGACCTGCAGAATTCGTTATCTCACCTTAAGCGTGCAGAATTGGTCATGTCCCTTTTAAGCCCGCAGAATTGTCTTTGACCAGCAGAATTGGTCATCTCAACTAAAGCTCACAGAATTGGCTTCGACCCACAAAATCGGTCACCCTCACCTAAAGCCCTCAGAATTGGCTTCGACCCGCAGAATCGGTCACCCTCATCTCCAAGCCCGCAAAATTGGCTTCGACCCGCAGACTCGGTGATCACAACCTTAGCCCTCAGAATTGTCTTTGACCCACATAATTGGTCACCCCCATCATTACTTTGGTCATCACTTCCTTTAAGACCATCACCAGCATGTTCCTTCAACCTCACAGAATTGGCTTCGACCCACCGAATCGATCACCCTCATCCCTAAGCCCTCAGAATTGGCTTCGACCCACATAATTGGTCACCCTCATCTTCAAACCCTCAGAATTGGCTTCGACCCGCAAAAATGATCATCCTCATCCTTAGGTCCTCAGAATCAACCTCGACCCTCTCGTCATCCTCTTTTAAAGGTATCATGTGGTGTCTAGTCGACGGCTATCGTTTGTTCCAAACTCACCCGTCGAGGGGATCTGTAGACACCCCATTCTAATACCCCCTAACCTCTCCTTAGGTCCCTAGCACCTCCCTTCATCATTGCAAACCCATGGCATACCCTGGGTACTGACCTAAAGGCCATCGGGCACTCCCAGGCTCCATTTGACCGAAATTCAAACTCTTCAGCTCTAATGAGACTGAATAAATCTTTGAAGGGCACTGAAACCCCTTTCCAACAGTCCATCTCGTGCATAATTCAGACTTACTATGCGGACGAATGACCCATTTTTCCCCGAAAATTGATCAGGAGGTCACTGAATTCTCCCAGGCTCAATTTGACCAAAGTCAACTCTTCACTCTACAGAGACTGAATGAATTTTTAAAGGGAACTAAAGTCGCTTTCCAATGGTCCATCCCGTGCGCGATTCTGACTTACGGTGCGGATGAACGATCTATTTTACTCTGAAATGTCGCCAAACACTTCCAGGACCCGGTTGATCAAAGTCAACTCCCCGAACCAAGTCAAACTCTTTGGAAAGTTGAAGTACATCTCCTAACCTTTCTAACGGACTGCCCCATGTGTGATTCTGACTTACTATGTGGATGAATGATCCATTTGCGTCTGAAGTTTCCTCGTCCAAAGGACCGACGAGCGCTTCCGAGCCACATTTGACCTAAATTCAACTCCTGAACCCGGGAGAAGTACAAAGTACTTTCGAAGTTATCTGAAATACCTTTCCAACGGTTGGCCTCGTGCACGATTCGGATCAACGATTCGCGCTCTATGATCGATTTTCCGAAGGAACCTGAAAGACACTGCCAAACGGCAGATCCCAAGCCCTGCCTATCGGAAGTGTGCCTAAACACACCTGCCAATTTCCAGGACCAGGGCTATGCCAATCGAAAATTCCCTGGGCCTACAAAAAGGAGGGCCTAACCTCATTTCAAAAAAATGAGGAAAAATCAGAGATCCATCACTCTCAGCAAGCTCAGAAACCCCCCCTCGAAGTCAGCGTGATTTCCACATCCAAATCCCTTTTCAACCTTCACCTTTCATCACATTTTCATCAAACTTCATGAATTAAGTACTATCCATCATCCAAGTGCCATGGATGCTCCCCAACATCCAAGATCAAGCTCAATAGCTTCAAGAAGGTCCAACTTTCTCAACTCTCTCTTGAAATTCCTCTAAATTTGCATTAACTTGTTTTATTACTTAGCACTTATATTCTATCATCTCACATATCTTAATATACTTTTTATCTAGTATTATTGCACATCTCTTATTTTCATATAAATAAAACCCAAAAACAAGAAAAAGAGGATTTTCTCATAAATTCCAAACGGGAATTCTCACACTTTTCTCACACTTTTATCATAACTAAAACACTTTTTTACACGCACACACATACAAGAGATGTCCCTGATTGGATTTATGGGATAAATCCCACCCCTCATTTTGCATATGAACTATGTGGGCATTGATGCCTCTATAGGCTACGTAGGCGTCTCCGGGTAAAACCCCAGACTCGAGTCCTTTTTCTACTTTTTTTCCTATTTTTCTATATTCTTTAAACTTAACTCTCTTAAATTCTATGTAATCACACACACACACACACATATATATATATATAAACTAGGGTGTACCCGTGTCGATGGCACGGTGATAAATTTGTTTCCATGATACTTTGTACCCATGTCGAGGGCGCGACAATAAATTTGTTATCGTGATAAGTGTGTACCCGTGTGGATGGCATGATGAAATAAAAAATCAAATTAAAAATAATTGAACTCTACTGCATTCTACCACACCTCGTTTCATCCAGCCCGTGGATCATAATAATTATTTTCCTTACTCCACAATTCCTATAATTCTAAGATTAAGGTTTCACACCTCAACATATTATTTCCTAATAGTGTTAGGTCTCGCAAAATAAGAAAGGAACCAATTCACCAGCTAAAATACAAAATATGGAATATGATAAAAATGATTTACATTGATGATTTCTTACTTGAACTTTTATTTATAGTACGTTTTGGTTTATTATTCTCATGATTTCGTTTAATGTCAAATTATAAAAAAAAATGAGGCACTCCATATCTCCATACTTGTTTGCTTAAAATTTAATGACAAAATGTGTATGCGCCTCACATGTAAGTGAGCAACTAATTCTACCTAATATTAAAAATAATAAATTAGCCTCTAAATCTAAATATAAATTCCATTTACAAAGATAAGAAATTATGAGAAAGGCTTCGTTAAATAATTTTTCACCCATTTCATAACTTCTAAAATATTTGAAAAAATGATGTCACAAATTAAATGAACCTAATATAATAAGTGATGGTATTGATGAAACTCAGACATACATTATAATATAGAATCTCTAGATAAAAAAACGTACACTAAAACACCAAATAGATATGAAACTAAAAATTAAAAATAAAGCATGTGTTGGGAAATATGTATTTTGGTTTTACGCTGAAAATTATTAGATATCAAAAGTAAAATATAAATTGAGATAACCTTAGAATTTAATTATCTCATGTCCTTATTTATTTTCCATCTAATGATCCAAAAATAATAAATCTTATTTCCATCTCACCCTTCTTAGTCTAAAGATTATAATGGCATCAACTAACATATATATATGGAGAGAGAGAGAGAGACAGATGATCAAGTGAAGCCCCCAGTTTGATGACCCTGAATGAGATTTATTTTTAAAAAAAATAAAATTAAGAACAGATTTTTTTCTATGATTTTTAAACATTTCAAAAGGACCATAAAAAATTATTAAATCAAAATGAATTTTTTTACTATTTTAAAAAAATCGATCAAACTTTATCATTTTTTAACAACTTAAAAACTAACACAGTTTAACCGAATTTTTAAAAATGGCAAAAGAATTCTTTCTAAGTTGATTTTTTTTATGACCCTACTGATATGTTTAAAAATCATAAAAAAATCAACCCAAAAATTAGAATATCATCATCTCATGTTCTTATTTATTTTCCATCTAATGATCCAAAAGTAATAAGACTCCCTTGATAATTTGCCAACTCTGTCTTATGTGCATTAAGCCTTTCATACACACGTGCTGAATTTGACGGGACCTTTTGAATGGTATAAGATAAACTTCAAGTAGCAGCCTTAATTATTTCATTTATGAGGTCTTCTGTATTCATGATAACGATTGGATCTTTTCCCTCTTACACACCATCTCTCAACCTCAATAGAGTTACGCCTTACGCATAATACATTTTCATTTAATAGTTGTGAATAACCAATTGGAACACTTTTATTGACAGTTAGTAATTCACTTAAATATAAATTTAATTCTTTTGTAAGTATCACGTGAAAAATGTGTAAATTTTGGTTAATAGCCTAGAATTATTGTTCTTTTATTATTTAAAAAAAACACATGTATGCTACAATCGTTCCACACGCTTCTCTTTCGGTAGTGGGTTGTCCAGAGATATATTCCCTTGTGACAATGGTTAATCTAACTTTTTATCAGGATACGCTCTTATGCCTTTTGGGAATTCAGTTCCATTTCAGTCTCAATCCCCGTGTTGTCTTCTCTTTGTTAGATCCTGTCATTAGTTGAGATTGATATATGAGACGTCAAATCTTTAGGCAGTGAATCTTGAGCCACGCAAAATCTCTAACCAATCTTCATTTTCGAAACTACAGGCATCATATCTTCTCATTAGGCCAAGCGTTGTAAGACTGAAACGTCTAATATCACTTATTTTGCAAGTTGTTACATCTTAGCTGATGGTGTACAACATCCATAACAACCAAATCCATGAACAATAATACACTCTAATCCATGAACAATAAAAACTACTGGCATCATATCTTCTCATTAGGCCCAGATGTATCTAATGCTTCACCTAATATGAGTTGTAATTATTTTTACTATGTTTACAAATAAGAAATTAATCTAAAAAAATAAAAACCTAATATGAGGAACCTAAAAATGACTTCATTTGAATAATATTATATAATACACTCTAATTTAAGAGACAATTATTTTTATAAGTAGTAATTGAAAAAAAAAAGTAACAAAGAAAAACACAATCAGTTTGAGCCAAAATTTAAAAATCACGGGCCAGTTGCGCAAATTACACAAACGTACATTTTTTTAGAAAATAAAGTGGAAAAAAACATCTGCCCAAATAACGCAAGCGAGTATGAATTTCAGACAAATTATAATTAACATGAACAATAAAAAATGCAACCAAAACTAAACAATGTCATTTTAAAAAATCGGAGAAGGGTTATGTAAACTAATGTCATTTTAAAAAACGACAACATACACCACCTGTCATTTTAAATTTTTACACTGAATTGAAAACTACATATAAGGAAGCCCCTCTCGAAAATAAGGGATCAAATAACTGTTGGAAATTAATGTCAAGTAATGAAATTAATTATTTAATTTCAATTTTATTAAATTCCGAATTTCCCATAATTGTGGTCTTGATAAATATCAGATAATTAATTAGGAATGTGATAAATAAATATATTAAAAGATTTGGGTAAACCTTATCCGTTAGTCACATGATGGTTAGTGGCATTAGTGGGAGACTTGAAATAGTCCCACCTTGACTAGGATTTCGGCCCTCTTCCCCTTATAAATAGAGGAACCCTACACCATCTGGGGTCACATAACACACTATTTCTGAGGTGGGAGAGAAATTCTGAGATTCTATTTTGAGTGTAATTCTTTCAAGAATGGAGATTGATGGAGCAATTAATCAAGATTGATCAATGCATTGGACCAAGGTAAGTCTTATTTTTTATCTTTTAGACGTATTTTGTGAAAACATGAAGATCCAAGATCCTTTTATTAAGAACAATTGTATGTTAAAGTTTAATCATATTAATTTGTTCGTGATTAATATTAGGGTGTTCTTAAGAATGATTTTACATGTGGTATCAGAACTAAAGTTTAAGATCTCATGATTTTCCTTATTGATGTTCGTCTATAATGATATATGTGGCTGAGACTTTCTGCGATATTTTTATTTATGTCATTAAATTTCTTTTGTGCCTGAGACCTTCTTCGACGTTTTATTTCTGTCATTAAATCTGCTCTTAAAGTGTGTCTTAGATTTTCTGTGACGTTTTTTTTTTCTGTCGCCAATACTCACTGGTGAGAATGAAAGATCAAACCTTGCTCGGAATTTTACGAAACTGACATGGTCGACTGGAAACGTCGAAATAAACAAAACCCATTGTGTACAATGGGCACCACCTTACTTTTGCATTTTGACGTCGTTAAGACCCTTAAAATTACGTTTTTGCCATTTTTGGTAATAATGTTGACATCAATATCTCACTCCAGAAAATTGATTTTTGAATTCCGCAAATTGTTTTGAGATCCTGGAGTAATTATCTACATCTCTGTGGTGCTAACTAATATTTTCTTTTTTTGGCAAAAATTACGATTTTCTCAAATATTATGTATTTTTCCACCACAGGGATTATTTTTAATGTTCATGGTTGTTCTAATATTCATCTTATGTATTATTTGGTATTGATGAACGGGTTCAATATAAAATTTTGAATATTAGATGTATGATTATGTGTTTGACAATAACATTTCGATATATTAGGTTATTGTGCATAATCTATAATTGGTCGCCCAAAGGTCCTAATGTAATTATGAATTGATGTTTCGACAATAAGATTTATATGATATTGGATGGGGAAGACATGAAAGTGTATTAATCTATAATTGTAAATATTAGATTATTGTGTATGCATTTATACTTGGACCATTAATTATACATTAAGTTTTGAGTATAATATTTTTGGGGCATTGATTTTACATAAATAATGTTTATGACTTTCAGAAAAATTATTTTTGAATTCCATCGAATGTTTGAGTTTCTGGAGTAATTTTTTTACAGTTCCATGATGCTAACTCGTTTTTTGAGGGAAAAATTTATGTTTTCCCATATTTCATGTATATTTTATCTAGAACTCTGATAAAACATTGCTCTAATGATTCTATTTTAGTTGAATATTCGTGCCAAACACAGGTCAACATATCTCATATGGTAGGATATTAGACTTGCGTTTTTGTTAATATTCATATTTTGATGAGTCTCGTGCCAAACACAGGCCAATGATTCATATTGTTGAATATTATGATTTTTGTGTTTTAATGAGTCTCGTGCCAAACACAGGCCAACGATTCATGTGGTTGAAAATCAGAATTATTGTTTATTCTAAGGCTAGTACTCCCATTAAGTTGAATTAAATGCCAAACATAGGCTACAATTCATATGTGCGGATACTAGATTTATTCGTTGCATGCATGCATATTTGAATGTATGACTTGCAAATTTTGAGACTCATAAGTAGGTATTCATTCAGTTTAATCAAATGCCAAATACAGGCTAAGATTACATGTGAAGATACTATACTTGTAGTCATTTCAGATTATCCTAATGTTTGTTATAAGGTTAAATTGAAGCGCAACACATGCTAAAATTTGAATCAAATAAACATTAGAATTTTTAAATGTTAAATAATTGACATCAATGAGTCATATTTACATATGTCACTAGTATGATAATTGTGATTATAACCGTATTGTGCATTAGTATGACCATGAATGATTTGGGTCAATATTTCTGATTTGTTACTCATACATAAGTGATGAAGAGAAATTAAATGATTTATGTCTACTATTATTGTGTAATATCTCATGTAAACTCTTTGTCTATTTGATTTTCACATTATGTCTAATTTTTCGTGAATTTCAAGTTAGGGAATAGACAATAATATAATTATTCATGTATTACGGGGATTTTGAACATGTATGCGTATCTCTAATATTTATATAATATAAGGTTTGGTGTTCATTAAAGTGCTCCATACCAGAAGATATAAATATTGGACTAATGCATTAATATCATGCATATTTTGGTTGCCTACGGGTCCATGTATGATATTGAACGCTAGGATGATGATACTTTATGATGTTGCATACATATTATTGTTTATTCAATTATTGTGATTACAATAATTGAACAAAATGTTAGTGGTGATATATATTTTGGGAAGGTAATAATGGTCATCAAACACAGATACCATAGTTTCTTTCACTGTCATATCACCAATTAAGTTTATGAAAACCATAAACATGAATAATTTAGCTTATTGATCATGCGATATTTAATGAAAAGAAAAGAAAAATTTATTGAATTGTGTATGTAAGTCTTTACGTAATGTAATATTCATATTATGAAATGTTTGGTAGTCACTACAGTGACCCAACTAGAATGGCAATGAATATTAAATGTAAAGATGATGGTAGTAGTAACTCATGATGCTTATAATTGTAAAGATATTAATGGGGTATATTGAGTTTATTTCTTCAAGCAAGGTTATTCCTTATAGGGAATCAATTTTGAGTGATTGAATGAACATCATAGATCACATACATTATTATAGTATGTGAAAATAAGTTGTGCACAAATGTCGTGTACAATATAATGAAATAACATTATACCCAATAAAGTAATCTGCAAGCATCATATAATCGATATTTCACGGTTACTACTGACAAAAACTCACGGTTATGCACTCAATTTACCATGTAATCGATGTGTGTGTTGTTAAATCAAAGCATTAATGAAGTGAGCAATTTATCTCATTATCTTATCACATATTATTGTATCCCATTTTATTTCTCTGAAAATTTCATATTTAATTTGGTTAAACAAATTAAGTTTGTTTACATGTTGCACACTCGGACTAATAATGATAAAGATAATATGTATCTTGTATGATTTGAAATGAGTTTTTCATCTCAGTAGAGTTTTCAAGTTATACTTACTGTGTTATATAAAGTATTTACTTTTGATGCAAGGATTTCTTACAAAACAAACTAGAAATGCTAATAAGATTCTTTTCTTTTGTTCTTGGGAAATCAAATCGCCATTTGTTTTCATAAACCCTCAATTTCTTTTGGAAAATGTTTGTCTAGACTTGATCGTGAGGGATATGTTCTAAAGAATCTTTGGATGTATATATTTTTTTTTTCAAGGGTTATGATTTTAGTTTTGATGTTTTGTACAAAATAAAGTTTGGACATAGTTCTTTAAAGATTTGTTTGATCATGCATCATAATCGTAGCGTTTTTTATGAAACTCTTTAAATCTTGTACCAAATTAAATCTAGACTCTTTTTCATAATTTTCGTGGACAAGATTTTTGTAATGTCTCTTACAAATTTTGATAGTCGAGTTGTGCTCTTAAGGTATTACGATGTCTAATATAAGGATGACCTATGTGGCCCAAGTGGGATATTATGAGAAACTTCCCTTAAATGGACCTACATAGATCATATAATTGTCATTGACACGTATTTATTGCATTAAAGTCAAATTCATTATGAAAGGTGAAATTAGTGGTAGTAGAAAATCATGAAATATGGTTATAAAGGAAGGTAGGGTACTTATCCCATTATCGATAACCTTCTTGAGGTTATAAAGGAAGGTAGGGTACTTATCCCATTATCAATAACCTTCTTGAATCCTTGTTCTTTTAGTTGTTAGATTGTCTAAACAACAAAGAACAAATAAATGATCAACCACTAAATGATAGTATTGTCACCGTGAGATAAATGTAGATTATATCATAAGGAATAGTATTAAGAAGATCCTAAAAGGTCTACTATCCTCGATGATTATGTGGTGTATCTACATGAACATGAATTTGGCGTAGGGATAAATAATGACTTGGTTTTATTTTCAAAAGTCATAAGAAGTGAAACTAATGGACTACAACTAAGGTTGAAATCTCGTTGAATTACATAATTGATGCACTAAAGTCGCGTATGAAGGGCTCATCAAGACCAAACGCGACACTAACGGTAGTTTAACGAGATAAAGCTAAATTGTAGTAAAATATTTCACTATTAATGAAGAAAAGGTTATAAATGAACCTTCTCAATTATATGTAAGGACATGGAATTCTTATGACATTAGTAGCTCATTATGATTGAGAATTACATGAAGTGGATGTGAAAATTACTTTTTGAAGTCTTATAAATCATGCGTATATGTTTAGGAGATCATTATATAAACATAAGTTTCCCACATGACGTATTTTAAGAAATAATATCATTATTTTTGAATCGTTGTATATTTGTATACACCTTAAGATCAGTGGGAGTAAGTTTATATATTTTCTCTATATACAAGCACGGATTTAGAAAGTAGAGAATCAAAATAATTTTATGGGTTTAAAAGTTGTGTATGAAGTAATGAGATTCTTAAAGGACTATATGCTCACACTTATGATGTATGTGTTCATTTAAATATGAACAATTATTGTGACTCAGACTTACTAGTTGTGCGGATGGTACGAAGTTCGCTCTTGCTTAAGTATGTTTGTTTTGGTTTATCAACCAATATAATGAAGGAGTGCAACACAAACCATCCATTAACTATTGTGAAAGCTGAGTTTGTATCATGCTTGATGCTACAACTTATGTATTTTGGCAGTGTGACTTCATTTCGGGACTTGGAGCTGTCGACACTATTATCAAGTCGCTGAAATATTATGATAATGTCGCTGCAATCTTCTTTATGAAGAAATGTTAGGTATTCCTAAAGTAACTAAGCACGTTAGATGAAATACCTATCAGTTAAAGAAGAAATTCAGAAACAAAGAGTGTCAATTGATCACATCAGTACGCGTGATAACATAGCAAATCCTCTTACGAAAGGACTATCTCCGAAGACCTTTATAGAACATGTCAAAGAGATGGGTCTCGATTAGTTAGACTATGATTGCTATTTTGGCTTAGTTGTTTGACACCATTACTTGAATTCAATAAAAGTGTTTCTGATTTCTATTATTTCTGTCTTTTGAGAAAGCATGCATATAATTATGAATTATTGTTGAAAGAAATAGTCCTTATTGAAAAGGACATTATGAGGCCATTATGATACCCAATATTAAAGGCTCAGTTGAATGAAACATTGGTGTTGTGGTACATGGAAGGAACCATGCTCTTGAATAGCATGGAACCGCCATGACTCGCATCCATGAATCATTTGATTTAGCAAACTGAATTTATCAATAATTATGCACCTTATGATACCTAATTTAATTATACGAATTATTAAGACCAACTGGGAGACTGTTGGAAATTAATGTCAAGTAATGAAATTAATTATTTAATTTCAATTTTATTAAATTCCGAATTTCCCATAATTGTGGTCTTGATAAATATCAGATAATTAATTAGGAATGTGATAAATAAAGATATTAAAAGATTTGGGTAAACCTTATCCGTTAGTCACATGATGGTTAGTGGCATTAGTGGGAGACTTGAAATAGTCCCACCTTGACTAGGATTCCGGCCCTCTTCCCCTTATAAATAGAGGAGCCCTACACCATCTGGGGTCATCTCATAACACACTATTTCTGAGGTGGGAGAGAAATTCTGAGATTCTATTTTGAGTGTAATTCTTTCAAGAATGGAGATTGATGGAGCAATTAATCAAGATTGATCAATGCATTGGACCAAGGTAAGTCTTATTTTTTATCTTTTAGACGTATTTTGTGAAAACATGAAGATCCAAGATCCTTTTATTAAGAACAATTGTATGTTAAAGTTTAATCATATTAATGTGTTCGTGATTAATATTAGGGTGTTCTTAAGAATGATTTTACAATAACCATTCAAACCAACACATACATAGAAATCCCCTTAGAAGTTATTCATAAAAAATTTAGAAATGTAACATAATAGAAACATAGGGGTGGAGAAAGGAATGTAGAAACTTACAAAGAGAGATGTTAGGTCTTATTATGAATGCATGTGTTTAATACAACCTTCACCCATTTTCTAAAGGCATCATCTTAATAATATGTCATAAGATAGAAAAAAATGGTAAGGGAAAAAGATCACACCAAGACAAAAAAAAAGGCATCATCTTAATACCTCTCTTGAGATCTGAGATCTTTTATGGAGATGGCATTGGCATATGTAAAAAGACCACATAAAAAATCACCAGACAAGTCTTAAATAAAAATTCAATCTTTGAAAACTACAAAAATAATCGCAGTTTTTGATTTGATTCGATTGTATGAATAAAAAAGTAGTAGTACCCGAGTTGCATGTAACTGCAACTTGAAAACAGTTTTGATCTTCAGCCTTAGCTACACATCCTTATCAAAGCTCCGACAACTTCGTAAAAAAATCACAAACTCAACTCACAGATCACCATTGTTTCAATAACTTCCAAAAACCCAGTCCCACTTCAGAATATAAATGAAGTAAAAAAAAAGCAGCTCAATCCAAGGACTTGGAAACTCACTTATGCTGCCATGTCAAGAAACAAACGAAAAACTACAAATCAAGTAAGAGAAACATGAAAAAAAAACGTTGTACTTCCTTCAACTGAACAATAAAAACTACACTCTATATTTCGAGGGAGAGAGATTTAAAAAAATAAAAAATTACATTATAAAAATAGTAGAGAGAGAAAAATGCACTAAGCTACCTCACCAGATCTGAACCGTCAATGCCTGTATGGGCACCCAAAACCAAGAACCTTAACACAAAATATATACTCTAACAAAGAAAAAATTCTAAAAAGTATTCAAGTCTTTACAGTAAGAGAGAGGCTCTTTCGCTTGGGGGAGTTGTTACCGCGAGAGAGAAGCTCTGGGTTTGAGGAGTGGTGAGGTGAGTTGGTGTATAAAGTACATGTCATAGCCATACTCTAGCCATTCTACTCATCCCAAAATTTACACGGATCAATCCTTGTTAGATTCTAGGCCATTGGATTCAAACCCCTTTAATTTAATCTCAACCATTACTTGATAAAGACCAAATAGATAGATACAAAAATTATTTATATAGAATTTGTATACAAAATTATATGATGTGGCAAAAAGACCCTCCTCCTTTATTTCATATATATATATATATATATTTTCTTAATGGCGTATTATTCCACATGCGTTATCATTCCTTTATAATGATCGACACTAGGATAGTCGCATAAATCCTATTTTCTAATATTACTTTTAGGGACATTCCTATGGATGACTCGCTCTATCTCTTCCATGATACAAGTCCATGATTCCTATCTCCACTACGTATACACATGCACACATATCACGGGTAAATAAAGGAAAATAGCAACAACCCATGAGAGACCGTAAGGGTGGAATGGGTGCCTAACATCTTCCCATTTCGTAACTTAGCCTCCGGACCCCTTTCGAATAATTTTGGTTTCGTATGTATCAGGTCTTTGGATATTGTCCTTCGGGATGGCTCCCTTTTCTCTTGCCTGTTTTGAGTAAAATAGACTAGTGATTCTATCTGTCTATATTTTTCACCTCATTCACCGACGCCAGTCGAAGCGCTCCCGTGAGGGATGCGCAGGACCTAGTGGGATCCTCTCCCACCGGGAGGGGATATATCCGGGGATGACCACACCTGAGATATTCTACTGCTATGTGTTCTCGAAGACCAAAGATGGTCAATTGTATTTAAAAATTGGAAGAGCTTAGCGAGTTCTGGGTGTAAATCTCCCAGATTATGACAAAGACTATTGGGAAAGTGGATTCATTGCAAGGGATTGGCAGCACCACCACTGTCGTAAGGGAAGAGACCACATGATCTTCCCATTTTAGACTATGGCGTGGTCGAAATAGGTCGCTTCCTCTTTTTTCCTTTCTGCTAACTTCTTGTAGATTCCTCTCTGAGAAAGATAGGACCCCGATTTTAAAATTCTTATAAAAATATAATATTTCCTTTTTATGAAATAGATGCGAAAGCGTTGTGATGGTTCCACAAAAAACAAATTTTAATTTCTTAATAAATTAAAATTAAACCAAGTGACATTAAATTAATCCATTAAAAAAACACTTTCACTTAAACGTAATTGATTCATCAAAGTCCTAGAATTTGCCTAAGTCATATTTATCAATATTTCCAAATTAGGCCAAACCAGTTTTAACAAAAGACTTGAAATAAATAAACATTACCCAAATTAAATTATGCACCCAATTAAATTAAGTGTGATAATTAAAACCAATTTTATCTTGAATTATCCTAAGCATGAGTTCTAAGTCATTATGCAAGATAAAATAAATCAATCACACTATGTCGCGATGTACGAGGAAAAACCCACAACGGGAAACAACCTCGTACGGCCCTAGCCTCAAATCCACTAAGTACAGAATTACATTTACAAGACAGATGACTTACTTCCTCAACTCGAACCCTCTCAAGCCTTGACGCGTCTTCTTGTAACCACCTCTTCCTAGCGGATAACCACGGAGCTCCACCGCGATCTTGGACTCACCAATCGGACAATAGGTACACCGTCAACCACACATGGTGTCTTGTACCACATGAGAAAGCCGCAGCTAAACAATTCTTCTTCTTTAAAGGATTTAGAAGAAAACTCAAACTTCTCTTATTCAATGGTGTAGAGAAAACAAGTGCCAAAACTCCAAGCAAGATGTATATATATATGAACTTGGATAAATTAAACTATGGGTGTAAACTAGAGTGGTAAACAATTTTCTCTTTTAAACTTAACACTCAAAACCAATGAACTTTTTCTAAAAAAAATTTTTGCTCTCAAACACTCTCTAAAGGTTGGTAGGATATGAAAAGGTTTAGATAGAAAAAGTTATTCCCGCACATAGATATTCAGCAAAAAGATAGTAGGGTAAAACAAGTGGAAAAGTGGGCAAAACTGCTCAAAACTGCCAAAAAACCTGTTCCTGCCAAATCTCGTTCGAACTACATTACGTTCGAACGACATTCTCATTCGAACAAGTATTTTAACGAAGTTCTAGTATGAACTCGTTAGAAGCTCGTTAGAAATCTCGTTAGAATGACCATCTCGTTCGAACGACATTTCGAGCGAAGTTCCAGTATGCCATAATGGGGAGTGGTTTGCAATCTCGTTCGAAGGACTTGTGGTTCGAATGACGATCTCATTCGAACGACACTTCGAACGAACTCACAGAATGTTCAAAAATTCTTTTTAAGCCCAGAAACTTTATATACTTTATATATATAGTTTTAATAGAAAAACATCTGAAAATAAAACCTAACACCCAATATAAACTTATTCCAAGCTCCTATATATATATGTAATGCATTCATACCTTAGGAGTATGGAACTACTGGTGATGACGTACAAACAAGGCACATAAACCATGGCTTTTGATGAAGCTATATACTCTTTGCCGCTACGTCTTCAACTAAACACATTATAGGCTTGAGTAGGATCACTTGAACACTCTCCTATGACATAAACATTTTTTTCCGCCAAAACTACAATGAACTCAATTGGAAATTTGTGTCCTTACAAATCTCCCCCTTTGGCTATTTCGGGAAAAAAACCAAACAAAAATCCTAAAGGGCCGTCAAGCTCACTAGACTCAAAAACATCCCATCCAAAATAAAGAGTACAATGCTTGACTCGAATACCACTTTAGAATAAAACGCTTTGCCACTTGAAAGTTGTCGCTTTAGAAGAATTCCTGCACACTTAAGCAAACTATCAAACACATAGGGAATATCAAAGTATTTAATGCAATGAAAATAAATACTCCCCCTAAATTAATTTTTCCTTTATCAAAACAATGACCAACTAAGAAAGACATGTCCCCCTAAGATAAATCTCCCCCAAACTACGATACAATATAATAAGAAAGATATGATATAATAGGAAAGATAATAGGATTTCTTTCCCTAACATCATTCTCCCCCTTTTTGTTCAGTAATAGACAAAGGGTAAAACTAATTTAAACATGATGCATAAAGTGATGAGACCATTAAAGAATATGGGCAACAAAAGTCATAACTAATCCAACAAATAGTAACGGATACCAATTAGGATGCAAGAAAATGATACAAATAAGATACATAGAGAATTAAGCATGTGATATCAACAAAGAGTGCAACAAGATAGATACCAATTATGAATTAGAGCATATATGGACTAGAAGACAAGGCAAAGACTAATAAAAAATATCAAATATATGTATACATAAGATATAACTAATAGACGTAAGTACACATATATAGATATAGACACACAAATGACACACACAAAATATAATAGGAGTTTCTCACACTCATAAGGCAAAAAATGTGTCATATGGAAACGAAAGTGTTGGGGTGTGAACTAGTAACAATTAAATTTAGACCCAATCACTTATGTAACGTTCACGGAGTTCTCATTTGATTGCAAATTTCATCACATTTGAATATAACCTCATGTGACAATATAAATTGAACTCAATGAACAAACATACACAATGCATACAAGCCTAGCATGTTGATGATTCTACAAACCAAATAGAGTCGTGACAATAAAGATCACTAGGATAAACGGACATTGTGCAAACCGTTGATATACCATCCAATCTCCCTCATTAAGCATATATATGTAAGGACATTTTTGTCAATTATCAATTTATATGTCGTACGCCATTACACCGTTGAAGAAACTCAAGATCGCATCTACATCAACGGATCCGAATATCAAAGTGTCTTCAACATCATAGCCTCTGCGAGAATGAACTTGGTAAAATTTTGTTTTTACGTTCCTAAAAGTTCATATTTAGTATTGGGAAATTTTTATAAAATGTTTTTTATAAAAATAAGAAGTAAGTTTTTTCAAGCAAAATGAGGCTTTTAAAAGGATTTTATTTTTCTGGGAAAACCGGACCGATCCGTCCCTCAACCGGACCGATCCGCTTGCTGCAGATCCAGTATACCCCGGATCGCAAGCGAACCGATGAAGGCCAAAATAAAACAATCGATTCGCTTGACCGGACCGGTCCGACTGGGATAAATTCGGCCAGATTCGCTGCAGATTTTTTAGGCTCAAAGTTTTCCTATTTAAAGCCAACTTCGGGGAGTTATTTTTTAAGACTTTTCAAGACGATTTTCAGAGTCCTAAATACTCTAAGTCTTCACCTTTTTGAGTCCCAAGACTCTTTTTGATTCACACAAAAAATCCTAATTACTTTTGTGAATCTTTTGGAACCCTAGAACGCAAACTTTGTTGTTGTTCATCTTTGTGGAGAGATCTTTGCAACCGAGGGCTGCGTGTCATTGCTGAGGGAGTCTCTACAAAGTTTTATGGTTGTGTGTCATTGAGGAGAGCTGCGGTTCTTCCTTCGTTGTTTGGGTTGCGAGTCCTTGGAGGGTGCTGCGTGTATTCTCTTGCTGAGTTCAAGACTGCGTGTCTTTGTGGGTTGGCTGCGTGTTGATCCATTGCAGATTTCTCTATGTAATTGTAAGTTGTGGCTTGTATATTCATAGTGAAATAAAGGTTTTACCCGAAAGGGGTTTTTTCCTGAATTCTGTGTCTCAGCATATTTTTGTGTCACATGGGCTGAAATTAAATAAGTGTGCTATATTAGAAAGTTGCGAAGTTAATCAATTATCACACATAATTCTCGTGTTCTCAGTATATTATTTTTATATTGAATGAATATATCAATCAAATATAGGCCTTGGCAATTATTGTTCTTTTAGTGCCATTTTTTCTGTTTTTAGGCCTTTGGACCACATATTTCTTTTAGGTCCATTTCAAACGGTGGCTTACAATCACAAAGGATTATTATTCCTTTCGGAGCCCTTCCCCGTGCACATTTATATATCATTTTTTATTTCTCACAAATCTCACGTGCAACGGATTTTAACATGCACTAGTCCTCCTAGGTCATAAATATGTAGATGACTAGATTGATAGGAGAACATCTCACAAAGCTCAAATATAACATGTGACATTAAAATTTCAAATGAGCTCGTGCATGTGTGAATAGAGGCATATAAAAATAGAATCCATTTAATCAATACAAAATCCAACTACTCCATAAAAATATGGTAAAGAACATTTTAAGGATTGACAATCTAAACCAAAAGTTCTAGCCACATGAGAGCGTTAAAGGAGGGATTCAAACACAAGTATATGCCACATAAAGTGTGTCAAACTAAAATACACACAAAATAAAATCTTTTTGAGTTTTTGAGATTTTTAACCAAAAATAAAAATATGTACTCAAAAGACAAACAAAAATCATTTGAACTTTTCATTAAGCTTAAATTATCAAGAGATAAAAACCCAAATGATAAACAAGAATCTTTTTGTATTTTTCATTTAATGCAAACACAACGAAGAAATAAAATACAAAAGATAAACAAAAATCATTATTCTAGCATGTGATTAAGCATGGGGCATAGACTAGAAAATGATTAAATATGCATACATTTAGCATGATAAAATAGCATGAAACACAAAAGCTAAAGTATGCAAGCACTAACACGTTCATCCTTTAGATTTAGTAAGGGATGAAGCATGTGAAAGTAAATGAGAATCAAAAACCCTATTTTGTAAGGCAACCAAGTCGGATTTCCTAACCCAAATAAATGAAGAATGACTATCTTGGGGTGTAGGAACTTTAACTATCGTAGTTACTTTACGTTGGGATTTTCTAGGAATTCGTTTAATATCAAAACAAAATTTTCTAAGATGACCTTTTCGACCACAATGTGTATAAGTAAAATTACATCGAAATTTGGTACCTAAGAAATGATCTCTAAAGTGTTTCCTAGTAGATTCTCCTAAAACATTGGTTTTAGCTTTATGAGTAGATTCATTACAAGAATTGAAGCCTAAACCACACATGTCATTTTTAATATGGACCGTTCCTAAGATTTTATCTAATTTTTCCGAACGACACTCCAAATCAAATTTGACATTACTAGAGTCTTTTAATTTATTTTGCAATTCTAAAATGTTAGACACTAATAAAACATTTCGCTCTTCAAAATCAAGAAGCTCCTTTTTCAAGGATTCCATTAAACCCCTAAGGCTATCTCTCTCGCCTTCTACATATTCAAGCTTCTCTCAAAGAGTCCTCTCACGTGTCCTAAGTTCTTCTACCAACATACTATTATCTACGACGTTGACACGTTCTTTCAAACTAGCTTCTAACTTCAAATTAGCTCTTTTCAATTTAATTGATTCTTCATATAATTCTTGAAAAGCATTTTGAAGTTCACTCACATTAACCTCTTCTTAATTTTCACTCTATCTTTCTTCTTCACTCTCACTACCATAAAAAATAGGGGATTCATAAACTTTGACCAAGGAAGTGTCATGTGTTTGAATATCTTCATGAAAAGATTCATTATCGGTGCTCACATGACTAGCCATAAAAGCCACAAAGTTGGACTTAGTGGGGAAATCGGGTCCCTCTTCCTTATCACTATCAGTAAGGGTTGCATTATATGAAATGGGTCATTTACCCTCTTTCCTTAGTTTAGTGGGGCACTCAGAAGCCCTATGG